>CM046832.1:24897058-25072058 GCA_025618425.1 Heliocidaris tuberculata | reverse complement strand
ACACTCGCGGCGATCAGGAAATGTACACAATGACTTGCGATACCCCCTTTCGCCAGAAGTGACAGAAAATTACTGATTTCATTTTTGGAATTATCTTTTCCAACATAGGTGAGTTGAATTTATTGTATTTCATGGATATGTTGGTGTCGGTTTTTGTAAATTAAATGCCAATTTTGAGTGAATGTTGGTGACTTTTGTGCAGTGGTGTTTTGAAAGTGTTGAGGTGTATGACTGCCTAGAGTCTACATACGAAGTATAGTAAAGTCGCTATGAGTGGGCAAAGTAAGAGTTGAAGAGTCCCTGAATCAGGTAATCTAGCAAATTTAAGAAAATTAAATTTTGCTTAGAGTAATTTTTTGTTGTCTGTTTGTGACTGCTGCAACAGTGAATGTTGGACACGGTCCCACATAGGCATGGGCCTATGAGTGACTCACTTTAATGTCATACAAATCGCACATCGTGAATAAGAAAGGGCTATATTACGGTTGAGGAAACCACTCGTTCATTTGCAGAAAGAAGAAAAGAAGAAAGAAAGAAGATGAAGGAGAAGGAGGAGGAGAAACTTGATGATGATGATAATAATGATTATGATGATTGTAATTATTTCAATGATCCATTTGAATGATCCAATAAAAATTTTAATCATTTGGAATAAATAAGCCTATTATTTTACTGAAAAAGAATAAATAAATTTATACTGTGTACCTAACAATGAAATATTTTTATATTTGATCGTAGAAATTGGCATCTTTGAGAGGTTACGTCTGCAGATTAGAGGGAGAATAGATCAAGATAAAGTGAGCAAAAGACCTGAAAAAATAACTTATGACCCCTCACTTCCAACAGCACATGCGGTGAGTATTCTTAACTTGATGAATCCATTGTTCTATAAAACTTTGGATTTACTAACGTTGGTAGTATATCCATGATGAAACATAGACTCTCATGTAGTTATACAAGTGTATTTGAATGATGTCATATGGTCTGTTTCTACGATTGATGTAGTATCTGTAAGTCCAGAAATTTTCAGCATTAGATAGATTAAAGTTCTTTGCTTTCCACATCTGTTTCTATATTTTGCATAATATTCAACAATTTACAGTTGGAGGTTAAATATCAAAATTTTGTGTCTTCTCTAAGTTTTATAATTTTGACAGTTATTTGATAATGATGATTGCTTCATGTGCAGGGTACAAAACAGACCTGCATGTATCAGGAGATATAAGCAGTGTTACCAATTCACATAAACACTGTCTGTAGGAAACTCATCATAAGCATAATATCCACCGTTTGTTAGCAGATCCGAGTTGAGGGAGGTCATAGTAGGATGGTATTCTATTCTATGAAGTTTTTGTAGACGAATCTGTACTTTTGGCCTGTGAAAGATATTCACCTCACAAACAAATCATTCTATTCTATGAAGTTTTTGTAGACGAATCTGTACTTTTGGCCTGTGAAAGATATTCACCTCACAAACAAATCATTTTTGATGACATTCTTTTTTTATACATGTACTTTGAGTTTTGTATATGCTAGAAATTAGGATATCAGTTGCTTCCCCTTGGAATTATTTACTGTTTTCAAATCAGTGATCAATATACGTGTGTGTGTAATCTTACAGTACCTAGGCTCAGACCTTGAGGAGTACAGTGGGCGCACAGTGTTGGATGATGAGTGTTCCATATCGCTGCCCTTGGTCCAGCTCCCAGGGGTAGTCCTGGTACCAGGAGAGACCATTCCTCTACATCTCTTCAATCCTAGACTGATCAGTATGATGAAGCACATTCTACAGAACAACCGCACATTTGGCATGCTCTATGACTGGTGAGGTAGTACAGGATCAGATGATTCATGAAATTTGATTTCTCTCAGATATTGCAATATACTACTCCTCGTGCAATCTTACAGAATTTGTACAAAATATATGAAACTATTGTCCAGTGGTTGAATAGTTGCTAAATTTTTAGAAATCATAAGTCAATTGTCATATCGAGTTACTTTCAAGTTTGGGTGAAACTGTAAATTTTGGGATCTCCAAAATGTCAAGTCACTCTAATTAATGTGGCACCCTGATAGGACTTCTTGATTGGCCCAAACAATATTTTCAGTAATTATTTCTGTGATTTGTGGGCTTCTAGTTGTTTTCAAATGCCTATTTGTTTCCATACAAAATTACCCTTTTGAAGTGCATTTTTCGGTACATCAAATATAAAAATACTGTCAATTTTCAATGTCCTCTATGTGCCTTTGTTTATATATGCTTCCTAATATCATAAACATATGCAATAAATTGCAATTAAGGTAGGGTTTTTTCATTCAGTTATTCTGCCTACCATGCACTTCATTTTACTCTTGTTTTTAATCATCTTGTAGTCTAACATTGATTGTTGATATTTTTTTGGTAGGTTTTTTTTTTTTTTGCAGTCTTTTTCCAACTGATCTATGTAAGTCATTGCTGGGCCACCTCTGGTGTGTTTGCCCATTGAAGGCTCCAAGAAGAGCACTTGTGAAATTATTTTACTCTTGCTTCTCCTGCAGTGACCACTGAAGCAGAGAAAAACTTAGGCGGGAACCCCCAAAGATCATGGAGGATAGAACTGAATGGAAAAAGCTTGTCAAATCAGTGTGAGCATGCTCAACACATCAGTAGTATTCTTGCAGTTATGTCATTCATCCATGTATTCTATCACTTGATCCTTGACATCTTTTAGTCGTGACAGAGCTTCCAGACAAGATAGCTCCCTCCCTGATGTTGGGACGACTGCAGAGATCTTCAGCGCCAAGGAGGAAGATGATGGAGGAATTGAGACGATGAGGATTAAGGCCATGGGTAGACAGAGATTCAAAGTGATGGAGACAAGGAGACAGACTGATGGGTGAGTGATAGAGGAGTATGCAAACAAAAGTGGGTCTTACCCTTGTCTTTATATTAAAAAGCTCATACATTTCAATCCTTGTCATATGTTTATGACTCTGGGTATGGTAAGGGTTTAAATTTCTAAGGCTGTTCAAAGTTGACATTTTGAAATAGCATTTTTGAAATTGGCATTTGCAATGTAAAGGAAATGTTTTGCATTTGAATTGTGCTTCAGCTGATATTTATAGTACACTGTTATCTTTGATAGAGATATGTCTTGACATTTATGAAATACGGTAAATATGACAAGGAGTTTTCATCTTTTGTTGGCATCATATCATCTGTTGAGAGCCAGGGGGATATCACTCTGTCATATATATCCAATCTTACACCCTTCTTGTTATATCTGTGTATGTTTGTTTTATGTGTGTGTGTGTGTGTGTGTGTATATATATATATATATATATATATATATATATATTTGTAGAGTTCTATGATTCTATGATATATGTATGTAAAGTGTGAGAAAAACAAATTCCATTGGACAATGAATTGAAATTTAATGAAATTGAATTAAATTCTAGCTGTGAGCACACAATATTGGATCGATTGAAAATTGAGGAAATGGTCCTCATCAAAATCTGTCATTTGTACTATCCTCTTTCATTTTAGGATTCTGATTGGTCAGGTGATGATCCTCCCAGAGAGGTGTCTACCTGATGTACTCTGTACAGCTAGGAGACAGTCACTCAACAAGAGAAGAATGGTTCCCTATAGCATCTCACCCTCAGCTAAGGATGGTGGTATGCAGTGGCTGAAGGAGAGAAGGAAACGGCACCTGTCTGAGGCTGATCTCACCTGGTGGCCTCCATGGGTCTATGAGATGTATGACTCTGTAAGTCAAATTCTAAATAGTTGTTTGTGTGCCTCGCAGATGGGTGTGAATAAGTACATGGACACAGATGTACATTTTCAGAGAACATATTCCAAAGTTATGACTGTTCTTTGACTATATCTATGCAACACATTTCAGTCCGCACATCATCCAAATTGTTGACAGTGGTGTTGCTTTAGCAATCAAAATTAAACTGTTTAAAAATTTGACAAAAAGTTGTTTTTGTGTCCTTTTGCCAATCACACGTTTAGTCACATTGTTTGTTCGTGCTTAAGCGCCCCAAAACTAAACCTGGCACAGGGGGAATTAGTGGCTGGCACAATAGGGATTAACACTGTGGTACTGGGTTTGGTACTTGGTGGCAGATTAAGGGTTAACCTGTCATTATTTACTTGGATATTATAACTGCCTCTCACATCTTAACTTCAACATTTATTCAAAATTCAAAACAAATTTATTTCTTTGTAACACATACCAATTATGTATTCACCCATGCTCATTTTGTGATTTTTCCCCCTTTTCCTGATGCTCTGCTATGAATTTTTCTTGTTTTTAATTTTACTTTTCTTATAAGGAACAAAAGTGATTGTAGCAGTTGTAAACTTAAGTGATCAAATGCATTGCATGATTTTTATAAACTTGAGGGTAAGAAAATACATATGCTGATTTTTCAAGTTTAGGATACCTTATTAAGGCAGAACAAAACTCTGTAAAATTGTGCTTTGGGATTGAATGTAAACATTTTGGAGAAATTACATCTCTTTAGTGTAGATTGAAAAAAAAAATTCATTTCCCCTCACTAATAAATGTAGTGTTAGGGCTGACTTGCTTTCAGGGATGAAATTCTTTCTGAGCCTACCTTTTGCAGTTTAAATTTATATTCTTGTTGTTTAAACTCAGAATAAAGAATAATAAGAACTGTTTCACAGTTGGTGTTCTGTTTATAGATGAACAGTCAATTCCTTTTTCCTCTGCCTTGCTGCTCTTTTAGGATGCATTGATGGTGAAAATAAAGAATGAGCTGAGTAGCTGGTATGAAAACTCCTTGCAACTGAAACAAATGCCTGCTGCTCCATCAGGTAAGATTGAGAATAATTGATGATTCATTGAAATAATGTAATCAACTTCCTGTGACTTAAACCATACTGCTAGATGAATAGAACTATTAAAATAGATGACATTCAAGAGATATACATTGTACCAATGGTCTGAAAAAATAGTGAGCCCTGTAGAAGGCTATGTTTTGGTTTTTTTTAAAATAGATATACTGGTTTTAATAATGTTGGAACATGTTAACATGATATGGAATTCACTGAATATACAAGTATCTCATAGTGCACAGAAGTGTATTTAATACTTGAAGTCCACTGTGGTATTTAGTTGTATCCCCTGGCAGTATGCCAGAGGATACTTTGGATTCAGCACAGCGTTATGCCACCACCACCACGTCCGCCACGTCATATTCTTGTGTGCGTTCTCTAACTGCCACATTCCTTGACGGATTTCTTTCAAATTTTGTATAGAGATGTATCTTGGCTACACATCTATAATTTTTTGGTGATGCTGCCCTCAGTGTTCTGTCTTTTATAGGGTAAAAGGCCATATTTTTGTGGATGGTTTGTGAGCACTCTATAGGCCACATTTCTCAACGGATTTTGTTCAAATTTTGAATGAAGGTGTATCTTGGTATAATCTACAAGCCACCAGTGGCCCATCTTTGATAGGGTCAAAGGTCCTACTTTGGACGATGGCGTGAGTGCACTCTGCAGGCCACATTTCCTAATGGATTTCTGTCAAATTTTGGATGGAGATGTATCTTGGTCAAATCTGCACATCTATAGTTTTTGGTGATGCTGCCACCATTGTTCTGTCTTTTATAGGGTAAAAGGACATATTTTTGTGGATGGTTTGTGAGCACTCTATAGGCCACATTTCTCAACGGATTTTGTTCAAATTTTGAATGAAGGTGTATTTTGCTATAATCTACAAGCCTATAGAATTTGGTGATGCTGCCTCCAGTGTTCCGTCTTTTATAGGGTCAAAGGTCATTTGTCCCTTTTGTGCACTCTTACTGCCTATTTCTTGACCGATTTCTTTCATATTTGTATGGAGGTGTATCTTGGTCAAATCTTGACATCTGTAGTTTTTGGTGATGCTGCCATCAGTGTTATAAGGTCAAAGGTCATATTTTTAGATGATGTTCTGTGTTCCCTCTGCAAGCCATATTTCTTGATGGATTTCTTTCACATTTTGTATGGAGATGTATCTTCTATTATGTACAAATTTATAATTTTTGATAATGCTGCTCTCATTGTTCTGTCCTTTATAGAGTCAAGGTCATATGTCCTTTGTGTGCTCTAACTGCCAGATTTCTTGACAGATTTCTTTCAAATTTTGTATGGAAGTATATCTTGGTAAAATCTACACACTTATAGTTTTTGGTGATGCTGCCTCCAGTGTCATGTCTTTGATAGGGTCAAAGGTCCTTCTTTAGAGGTTGGCGTGAGTGCACTCTGCAGGCCACATTTCTTGATGGATTTCTTTCATATTTTGTATGGAGATGTACATCTTGGTATAATCTACACATCTTTACTTTTTGGTGATGCTGCCCTCATTGTTCCATCCTTTATAGGGTCAAGGGTCATTTTTGCCTTTTGTGCACTCCTACTGCTTTCTTATCAGATTTTGCTCAAACTTTCATTGATCCGTTTCTTTAATTTTTCTGCTTTCATTAAAAACCAACTTGATATTCCCCATTAAATGATGAAGCCATTATATCTATTAAGAGAAACAACACTAACAACAACAATATGATTGCATTTTGTAGTATAGTATTGATGTAATAGAATGTGATAGAATAATTATATTATGACTTAATTATTCTTATACCATTCTAATATTGAAGTATTGTAATTTCAGTTATTAGAATCTGAAAATTATAACTTGTCTCTATATTGAACAGTAAAACCACAGTTTTGTTGAATGTCACAGGTGAATAGTAGTAGAGAAATATATTGTTTGGGGGCATAGACTTGTTTCATGGCATCTAGGTTTTGTAATTGGGGAATATTGTTTATGTAAAGCTTATACCCGAATAACAAGATTTTACTCATTCTCTACCAGATTTCTCATTCTGGGTGGCGAGCAATATGCCTCTGGATGACATTCAAAGAATTGGCCTTCTCAAGATTGACTGTGCCGTACAGAGACTTAGGAGAGAGTTAGAACTCTTGCAAAAGGTACACCAGCTTTCCCAGCCCATTGTTGCACACATTGTGGCAATCTAAAGTTTTATTTTTGACTCTTAAATTTAATGAGGTTATCTTGCCTTTTTGTCAACACATATAGTCAAGTGTATTTCATTATCAAGTCATTGATGTGTAAGGGGTAAATAAGTATGCAATATATAAAAAAAAAAAGACAAACATAATAATGTCATTTCCCATTCTCTGTAGTTTTGCTTTGTGTAAATAGAAAAATTACTAGAAATTGTAAAGGAATTTGTTCTTAAGTAAAGTAAATGTATTTAAATTTGAATATATACCGGTACATGTATTCCATTTACACAAGTCCTTTATTTTTCCCCTTTTAGTGTACTGTACTTTGCTGCAGAGAATGTAGTACTCAGATTGCAAACAAGAGTGATGTATTTTGGTGAGTTTAGAGCAATTCTTTATTCTTGAAAATATCCTGTTATGTGTTTATTTGTATAATTATTGAAAATAAAGGGATTATAGATTTAACAATCTTCTTTGATTTTAGAAAATGGAGACCTCAGTTTGTGTTGTTTTATTGTAAAAGTAATCCATGACTAGGTATGTATTTGATTTATATAAATTGAATTTGGGTGTAGTATTAGAATTAACTGGCCTTTTGCAAGTGATATCGTCGTTTGGAGCCAGAAGGGCGTTAACTTTATACTTTAACTCAGAGTTAATGCCCTTCTGGCTCCAAACAGATGATATATATTTTAACAGTGATAATGATGGTGATAATATATTATTTTTGTGCATATCTGATTACATGGTATAATGATGTGCTTCCAAAAAGCTTTGAAAATTATTACAACTGTAGCCCTGGAAACCACTACTGTATCACCCATCTCCAGGAAAATTCATACCAGGTACCCACTTATACACCAGGTTCAAGAGTACCCACTTATACACCAAAGTCCAAACCCACAACCTTCGCGATCCCAGTCAAGTGTTCAAAACCCCTCGACCACGACACCTCTACGATAAGCATTTCTCTTTTATACCAAGTTACCAACCACTACACACTTTGTCTGCAAATGAACAATGCCATGTGTTTGTTGCTATTGTAGTATGTCACTTGATGGTCCTATGGCTGCCTATGTGAATCCTGGAGGCTATGTCCATGAGACACTAACTATCTACAGAGCTCAGAATCTCAACCTGATTGGAAGACCATCTAAAGAGAACAGCTGGTTTCCAGGGTAATTTTATGTGTAGCACTTTAGCAGTTCTTGAAGTCTGCCCAGCACTAACGTGTGCTCCAGCCATAATGACCCTATATAGTTTGCATGGGTGGAAACTTGTACCCAGGTTATAACACCTCATAATGATCTCCAGGCTTATCGATATCCCCTGTACATAATCTCATTTATCAGTTTTGATAATCATGTGCATTGTGTCAATTTTAAAAAAAAAATCCAAGTCATGTGAATTTATGAAAAAAATAGTTTTTGATTTATGTGTAGGATAGGCCAGTTCTTGTAACAAAAATTATTCTTTATTTTCAGCCTCCATGGTTTATTATTCATTCAGAGAATGAAGTAGACAGGCAATACACCACCCCCACAAAAAACAAAACAAAACAAAAACAAAACAAAACAAAACAATCTGAAAAGAGCCCATTTAATGTGATCTTTTGGTAGGTTGAAATCACTGAATATTTGCTAAGGTTACTGTCAAACCAGAAATTGTCGCGTGCATGAAACTTTCGCGAATTTCGCTAGTGGTTGAGATTCGCGAAGTTTCATGTCGCAAAAGTCACAATTGAAACAACATATACTTATTGCAATTTGCGAAAGTTTTTGGTTTTACAGTAGTAAGGCTGTAAAGGTAGCTCTTACAAATAGGATGATATTATTTTGTCTGCTGAGAGCCAGAAGGGGGTTACTTCATATACTTAATAACACAGAGATAACGCCCTTCTGCCTCATCTCTATTGGTAGGTATGCATGGACCATACTCCAGTGTCGTACATGTACCAGCCACATGGGATGGAAGTTTACTGCGACAGAGAGGAAGCTCAAACCTGAGAAGTTCTGGGGACTAACCCGCTCCGCTCTCCAGACTGGGCTTCAAACTGATGAAGAGATGCACAGCTTTCCTCCAGAGTGAATCATCCAACATGACATCTTAACACAAAACCTTGTCTTGTTGATGGGCCTTTAGGTGCCAGTCAAGCAGAGCCAACCAGAAAGAATGACTGAAGGCATTTTTACATCAAGTTGTTCCACTGGAGTATATTAATCTTCCCTCTGTGCAGGTTTTGATTAGGCACAAGGTGATTTGATATGAAAGTGCTGGCAACTTGTGAACTTCTCTGCATAATTCTTTGGCTTTGATGTCACTCATGTTTCAGTCAACTCATCTACATGCCGACATTACTTCTGGTTTGTTATCTGTATTTTGCTGCTATTTCAGTTGATGTTAAGCTTCAAACGACTGTTGTTGCCATGAATAACAAAATCCTGTCAGTGAATTCTACAAGACGACACAAAATACTTTGTTACAATCAGATCGTAAAACAGTTAAATAACAGAAGTCATGTTTAACATTTTACTTTCTTTAACCAAGATTTTCTTGTATTAATGGAGGTCATCTAATATTTCTTGGTAAGTGATTTGATTGTCAGTTAATCAGTGTGGTTTCTTGTAATAGTCTCATAAAAGAATGGCTACTTTTCATTAAAGCATGCAACCCATTTCTTTTGATATATTCTACACATCAACCATGTCTATTCTAAATTGGAACTCATTATGACTTTAAACAATTTAGAAGTTTAACTTAGACACTTGACATACATTCTGAATTCATTTCTTTGACCCCATTCTCATTATGAGATTGGAAAGTGGATTACGCTATCGTGGGGGGACCCATGGCGCGCACCAGGGAGGTCCACTGGCATGCCGCAGGTTCACACCTCCAGAGGGAAGTGCGATCTATCTTGGCACTCTCTGCACAGTAAACTGCAAGTAGGCGTGGTCTAGTGGATCATCTCTCGTGGACCATTCCCGGAGGTGGTCCGGTTTGGGATCGCCGTAGATGGCCGTGGATCGCGCCGAAATGACGTTACCGCGTTCTTACCTTAGAGGTGGTGCGATCTAGCGTGCGCTAGAGCGCACTGTCCCATGTAATGAGAACGGGGTCTTTGTCACAGGGTTCTAACCCATTTGATATTTTAATAACAAAATTGTTCACTGTTTTTCATCCTATTACATATGTAATGGCCTTGTATCTTCAACTGCTTGTAGCATGATGGAAACACAAACAATGAAAATTATGTCTACATGTAAGTAAGAGTATTAGTGTTAGATAAGGGTACTTGATAATAGGTGTGCAGTTTTGTTACATTCACTTTAATATGTAGTAACTATGGTCATCTTAATTATGCATGCAAGAAATTGGTGATCTAAATTATGTGCTGTAGAACAGGTTTTGTTATGAAAATAAATAAATTTCTAGAATTCTTATGACAGGTGTGTAGAATCCGAAGAGGTATCAGATTCATCTAGAAAGTCGATGGATGTAAATGTCAAGTGTAACGGGGACTGTGTTTCCTGAAAATGTCAGTTTCCATACTGCATACTGCAGTTGACACATGGAAGTACATGTAAAGATAGAAGGCCAAGAAGAAGAAATTAAGGGACTGATGAAATGGTGTAGTTGGAGATTATGACAAACACTGAACATGATGGACAAAGAGAGTGGACAAATAAAACCCTCACTCTACCCTTCACAATGGTTCTGGTAGTCAACAGAACACCCCTTAATTGCTATTCTGTAAAAATATTTAGCTAACAGGTGTCACATGCATATTCACCTGTTCTACTTATTTTACATAATAGCAGTGAAGGGATGTTCTATTGTCTACCAGATCCATTGTGAAGGGTAGAATGAGGGGTTGTTTATTTTGTCCACTGTCTTTTTCCGTACCGATCATGTTCATAGTGAAAGAGAGCTTGGCATTGTTGTGAAATTGGAAACTACCATTCATTCAGAAGCACTTCATTTCATCACAGACGTCAATTGGTGTCTTCACTTCCCTTCCTAGTCTTTGCACACAAGTGCGTGCATGCGAACAAACAAGTGGGTTCCTAAAGCTTGATATAGCCTAGAGCTGAAATAAGATGTATGGGGGGAAAAAAGTAGAGATTGTATCACTGTAGATGCATAAAGGAGAGAATGGATAATTATATTTTGCAATAATGAAATAATTTTGAAACTATTTCTATAACGATGATGTGATATACATGTATCTATAAATTGTTGCAAATGATATGTGCTGTCATGCCACATTAAAACAAAATTATGCTATTTCTTCAGTGTACGTTTTTATTTGTACTTGAAGGGAAAGTCCACCCTGGTATTTGGTTAATTTGAATAAAAGCAGAAAAATGAGAGAAACAGATTAGTAAAAGTTTGAGCAAAATCTGATAAGAAAAAAGAAAGTTATGCATTTTTGAAGTTGTACAATCAAAGACAAATTGGTGTCTTGCAAGCTCTTCTTTCATTTGCTCAGTACAGAAAATTTCATGAATTTTCATTTTCTTGGTTTCTGATGAAGGAATAGATTTGTTTCATACAGGTTTTTCTGTACAAATCTATGAGCAATGATTATATCTAAGGTGCATGAACGTTTGAATATTTTCTTTAGAGAAAATGGAAATTAATGAATTTTTTTTATACAGGGCAAATGGGAGAGGAGCTTGCAAGATACGTCATGGATTTGCCTATTTGTGTTTGATTGATACACCTTCAAAAATTCATAACTTTCTTATTTCTTAATGGATTTTGCTCAAACCTTCACTGATCTGTTTCTTTAAATTTTCTGCTCCTTTTAAACTAACTTGTTATCAGGGTGGACTTTCCCTTTAACAGGTATATCTTGAAGGCCATACATATTTTCCAGAAAAGGAAAAACAATTTGATAAGTTGCGCATCATGTTTGATTAGGATTGTTTGGAGTCTGGCTACAACTCGTACAATTGATCATCCATATGTTCCTTGGTTATTATTAACAGGATTAAAAAAGGAATAGAGCTTAAAGGTATTTCATCCCTCTTGCAGCCCTAAATTTTGAAGTTGTGTGAGTCTGCGATAAATTACAAAAGAATAACAATTGGAAAACGTGCAGATGTGAAAAGGATTATAATTTGCTTTTATTTAAGTAAGTAATAACAATTTAGTTACACTTTATTTTTTTCAACTCTAAAAAAAATTGCGTAATTTTTCAAATTATTTTTTGGCTGTTACTAGTACATGTACTTGCACTGATTTCTGAATGGCTCCCTCTGCGACAAAACTCACAAAAGCAAGATTTTCATTTCTTACAAAGGAGTTATAGAACTTGTGACCTTGAAATCTCATAGGCAATATCTACAGGATGTCTACTAAACCTGTGCAAATTTTCACGGAAGTTTTTGTAAGTCGGCGAAAGGGATGAAGTAATTTTAAAGTTCATTTTCTCATGTACTTCTTATCACCCTCATTATCTCCATTTTGTCTTTCAAGGATTCCTATATATTTTTTTTCAGGATTTATTTTTGAACATTAAATTATCGATCAACTTTTAACATCCTTTACGAATTTGAATTTGAACAGAAAACAAATGGTCAGTTGCAACACTTGTAATCAAAATGGAGACTAGCAAGTGTCTATGTATGTTTGATTAATTTTAGATAGTTGCTGGTAATACCATTCATTAGCAAAGTAAAGTACATATAGTACCAGGCTACCAGCAACTTCTTTACCTTCTTATTATTAGGGAGATATTAAACTGTTAACTGTGTAGGATAGTATTGCGCTTGACCCCTTGTTAAGAGAGAATTAACATCAACATGTGTTTTTTTTCTTTTCTTTCTTTTTAGATGAAAATTATTTATTTTTAGCCGTAGTTGGAATTGTGAAAGAATGTGGAAATGAACGTGCATGGTATTTCACTGATAAAAATGAACTACATGTATGGTGTGGTTTATGTCGACCTTTTGGATAAAGACAAATTTCCATATGAAAGTTATTTGCTTGAAATTAATGTAAAACCATAGCCAACTGTTAATATCAAGGCAGGTGAGAGAGAGGGAGAGAGGTATGGAGCTCGAGAGAGAAGAGGTGACCATGGTGACGAACATGGAAGTGAGATGGATAGAGAGAAGAGGGGTGAGAGACGAAGGGGAGAGAAGAAGAGGGAAGTGAGAGAAATAGAGGGTAAGAGATGAAGGAGGGAGAAGGGATAGAGGGGGTAGGGGTAGAAAGAAGGGGATGCTAGTCACAGGAGGGAGAAAGGGTGGGAGGGCTAGAGAAGAAAAGGAGAGACGGAGAGGAGCGAGATAGTAACTGCTTGCATCCACATCGTCCTATAATGAACCAAGTGAAAAAATGGATAGTTCAAAGTAAACATTTTTTTAATCAAGTAAGAGCTAAGCATGCTAAGAGAGAATGCTTGAGTACTCAAGGAGGACTTGTGTTTCCGTCTTAATATCTATGTCTAAATAACTTAAATGTATTTAATGCTTATCTTGCAACAACCCCACAAGAAAAAAAATCTAACCAATTCTAGCACTAGCATAGCTGGGGGGGGGGGGCAGGGGGGCAGAGTGCCCACCTGACAACTTTTCCTCTGATTTTTTTTTTGCTTGTCAGAGAATTATGGAGGAAAACATCTGATAACTCCCCTCCCCCCCCCCCCCCCCTCCACTGAGCGACCTTTTTTTGAGGGCTGGCGGAAAAAAAAAAAGGATTTGGCACAGAGCCGGAAAAGTACACCATTAAAAGAGGGCATTTTTTTTTTCATTGTGTACTAAAGGTATGCCAGTTGGGTTTCAAATGGGGGGGGGGGGGGGGGGGGGGGGGGGCCGGATTTCCCCCTATGTAAATCCGCCACTGCTCATAATGGCATTGTGTTCTGACATAATAGTGTCAGTCAGGTACAGACGCAGAGTAGGCTCAAACCCTCTAAAAATGTACAATTCGATTTTAGGAATCACCCATTCTCAAAACCATTCTGACATGAAAAGAATGAAATATTACACTGCGAATTCTGAATCAGAAAAATATTCTCAACTTTTAGTTTTCGCACTCTTGAAAGTAAACGGATGGATTCTACCTCTGTAATCTTCGTTACTATACACTTTAATTCAAATCAACAGTACTTTGTAATTGCAGGAATGTATGTTGCTAATGATTTTTTATTACTTTAGGTTCGCCTAATGATTTGACAACTCCAATTTCAAAGCAATTTTTAATTTTCTCCTTTCATGTGATAAAAAAATAATCACTCTGAAGTCAAACCTTCACGAATGTGGAAGAAGTTGTGTGCAGTAAATAAGGTGTTGCTTGCATTTTGCCGATACTTGAACATGCCCGCCTCACTAACTGGCAATTTTTTTTCCTGTTGAATGTGTTTAACGAATATAAACAAACAATAAGCATCACGACATTACCAAAGAACATGCAGAGCAGTTTTAACATGCAGAGGCACGTGCCTCCAGGCGGCACTTGAAGGGGTGCAAAAAACGCAAAAGAGAGAAATAAAAGGGGGAGAACATGAAGAAAACTTATAATCCCTAAGGATTATGCGCCCCTAATACGAGGGATAGATGCATTAGAAATAGTTTTTGAGGGTTTAAAATGAGAAAACTTCTAAAGCTCGACGCTTTAGAAATGCAGCTTCTCCCATTTTTTTTCCTTCTTTATACTCAGCCTGAGTTTGAGCTTTTGTTTTCCCCATCTTGACCTTTTCAGGATATATGATCATCAAAAGAGATAAAATAGATACTGTCCCAATGAAATCAAAACATAAAAATTATAACTTCAAGACATATCCCGTGCACCACGTTCGTTAGGTAACATCCATTAACACTATTGATAGTCACAGCTTGAGGATACTAAATCTATCATTTCTCCAACTCTGAAGTATATATGCTGATCATTTTTAAAAATCCACTCATCTACAGTCATTGAATTACGCTTTTCCACACGTAAATTTTAAATTGATGACTGGACACTGAAACCTTTGTTACCACTGGATTGAATATATATTAACAAGTCTTAACCGTATTGTGATTATCCATTTGTATACCCATGAATTAAAGTGGAATTGAAAATAAATGATACTTGATACTTAACTCCAAATTAAAGAATGCATACTCAGCAGCAATAAAATTTTTGTTTGTCTCTTTTGTTTACTATAGTGAGTATTCACCCTATAGTACGCTTGTGTTGGTTTTAAATGCTACACGAAAGAAAATAGTAAAATGAAAATTACGTTACAACATTATCCACGTGTAAAGAAGCTTATTGCTACGTGAATATTTACCAAAAATATTGACTTTTCTCTTCAATGAATAAAGCACATTAATTTACGAGCTCTTTTATATTGTCAGTTGTTGCCAAAGAAACACAGCTAACAGGGGCCGAGGAACGTTTTTGAAAGTAGGGGGGGGGGGGGGGGAGGCTGATTTGATTTCACTCATTAATGACAATATTTTCTAACCTTTTTTCCGAGGTTTTATGACACGTGTCTACTAAAAAAAGTGTGGGGGGGGGGGGGGGGTCCGCGGCCTGGCTAACAACTTTAATGTAACAATGAACTGTTATAGCTTTTGAGTAACATAAACACAAACATGCAACTGCTGTGATGCGTCAGCATAATGAAGTTCAGGGCCCCGTTGCATAAAACTTACCATTAACGGTAACTTTGCCATCAATGGTAACTCCCATGGAAATCTTGATTTTGATTTGCTGTTGAGTGATGTTACCATGGTAGTTACCATTGATAGCAGAGTTACCATTAATGGTAAGTTTTAGGCAACGGGGCCCAGGTGGTCTTATTAACAGTTGCTATAGGCATCCCGAGACGCTCGGTGGCGCTATAGTTGTTTGCTAGCTAGGATCGGTTGTGATTTTACTGATGTTTAACTGAGGTTGCAAATGAGTTTGCAAAACGGCCGGTGTTTCAGTAACGCTTGTTCATTTATACTTTAGTATGATTCAGGGGTGTCGATCCGTGTTCACGATTGGGGGGATGACCGGCGAGGGAGCGAAGCCAGTGGCGTATCAAGGGATTATGGCGCCTGGGGTAAACAATGAAGTTACACCCCCTCCCCCGAGTGCCCAAACTTATCTACGTTATTATACAAGCGAGGGAGCAAAGCGACCGAGTGGTAATTTTTTTTCAATTTTTAACCCTAAAATACGCAATTTCTTATGCATTTTACTCAGGAAATTTGGCAATATGACCACCGCAGTTGAGCGGTAGAGAAGCTCGAATTTTATACATTGACAAACGGGTTTCTATTCACTGACTTCTACAATCGGGATCAAAACTTACGAAAACCCTATAGGCTTGAGAAAGAGTCGAGAAATTAAGCAAGGCGACCTGAAGTTGAGATTTCTTTTAAAAGTTGAACCTTTGCAAATGCTGTTTTATACACTTTATTCTGTATTGGGGGAGCAATATTTAGCAGAAGTCATATGAAACTTTGGAAAATTTTCGCATTTCAAACCTTCAAAAACTAGATTTCTAGTGCATTTACCCTGCTGATTTGGGGGCACATAATCCGTAAGGATTATGATTCTTCTTCACTTCCCCCTTTTTTTCTTTCTCTCCTTTGCGTTTTTGCGCCCCCTCTAAGTGCCGGGGGCACGTACCCCCTGCTCCATCCTAGATATGCCCCCTGCTCCCCCCTAGATCGTATAGAACAATGGAAAATACAAAAAGCACACTTGAAATGCTAGGTATATGTGTAATTCAGGGGCGGCGGAGCGTCTTTCAAAGTGGGGGGGGGGGGCACCAACAAAAAGGGGCACTTTTTGGGGAAAAGGGGCACCTACAAGGGGTGAACATAAAGCGAAAATTGGCAATCTTGTGACAATGGTATTACCCTACAGTCTAACTAATATATTATCAAGCATCATCTTCATTTCTATGGTGGTTCTGCTTCAGCTTCCCCAATTAGCAATTGTGTGTAATGGTCTAATGATTCATGTGCGAGCGAGGGCAGCGAGCGAGCAAAAAAATTTAAAGACTTTTTTCTGATGCTGAAGTCCTTGGGTTGTGCATTATTTACAGCGATATAATGAAAATGACAACAGCAAATCCATTTATGGTAAAGTTGTTATAATTAAATCGTTAATAATTTAACAATTTGTGTGTGTTGCTTCAGCAATACAAATTCCTCCGAAACTAATTGTGGAGTTGAATAAATTGATTTACAATTTCCTTTGGAATTCAAAACGAGACAAGGTCAAAAGATCGGTCTTAATAAACACAGCTGAAAATATGCAGGACTGAGCATGGTAGATTTACATTCTAAGGTTCAATCCCTGCATTTAGCATGGTTAACAAGGTACTTTGAAAATAACAATGATGCACGGTGGAAATTTATGTTTAAATACTGGATTGAAAAAATATGTCCGTTGTCTTCGATATGAAAAACAAACTGTTCTAGCAAAGATATGTTGATGCTATGTTCAAAACATAAAATACCTGATTTCTATGTTAACTGTCTCATATCTTAGAGTGAACTTAGGTACGTTGATTGACTGTCCGTCACCACTCCTGATGACAGACAGTCAAGCTGTCCGGAACATCGAGCCTTCTCACCTCACCTCATCGCCTTCTCTACTCGTCGCATCTCTTCTGGTTTATAATCCTTTTCAGGACTTCACCTAATTTCAAGAAAGAATACTCTACTCTCACTCCATTTTTCTCGCATTTCCACTTCTCCTCCTCCTCTTTCTATTTCTCCTCCTCTTAACCAAACAGTCCTTTTCAGGACTAACCACATGGTGAACCGTAAACCCCTTCATGTTATCCGTACCACCATGCAGACCTACAAAGAACACCGTGATGTATTTCATTTCATTTCATTTATTTTCCATTTTCAACAGAATATAACAACGTAATTACATAATTTCATGAACCATTTTTCAACAGAATATAACGTTATTACATCATAAATAATATCATGAACCATTTTCAACAATATAAAAACAAACGTAAATACATCCTAAATAATATCACGAACAAAATGCATGTAATAACAATAATTTTCATTCAGTGTAATTTTCAAAGATAATTATAATAAATGGAAAATGGAGGGGAATGCTAAAAAGCAAAGCTTGTATTTTGCAATCCCCTCAAAAAAATTTCTGTACAATTTATATAGCAAGTATACATTAAAAAAAAAGATACACACGCATACACACACACCCTCACACCCCCGCATACACCAAAAATAATAACTGCAACACCCCCCTCCCCCCAAAAAATTAACTTATCGCCACAGAAAAGAAAAAGACGAACAAAAGAAGACGGACAACACCAAAGAGAACGAGGCGAGAGAGAGAGAGAAAACACACACACACACACACACACACACCCAATGGAAATAAACAAAAAACAAACAAAAAACACACAAAACAAAAACAAAAAAAAAAACAAAAAAAAAAAACGCTGGCTTATTAGAAGAGAAAGAGGGAAAGATAGATATAGAGAGCATGCGCAGTATTGGGGGCGAAACACGATTTGAAATATGAAGCAAAAATTGAATAAAATCATAGCAGAATGCAGAATGCAGAATTAACAGAGAATTTACCATAAGTCATGGGGATGATGATGATTCCATCTAAAAGTTATAAGTTTCAATCAGTCAATTTCCTACCAAGAATCAATTTGATTCCCGGTAGGAAACCAAAAGAAAAGTCTTTAGTTGTTTCTTGAATGAGTGTGAACTGGGAGCATCTTTAATATTCGAATTAAGATTATTCCAAAATTTTGGTCCGGTGAAAGTAAATATAGATTTTGTGAAGATAGTTCTAGTAAGGGGTAAATGAAATTCATTTGATTGTCGTGTGGAGTATTTATGAATAGTCATATTTTTACAGAATATATCACTGAATAGTGCAGGTAACAAGTTATTATTTAATTTATACATGAACTGACCGAGATTATGACGATACAAATCTTGTATTTTTAAGATTTTATTTTCGAAAAATAGTGGGTCCGTGTGTGATTTCCAGGAAAGATTTGATATGATACGGACTGCCTTTTTCTGTAATAATAAGATTCTATCAAGATAAGTAGAGTGTGTGTTGCCCCAAGCAACTAAACCATAATTTAAATAGGGCAATATTAATGTAGAGTATAAAGTAAGAAGAGTAAATTTTGGAAAATAATACTTTAGTTTATTTAAGACTCCTATATTTCGGGAAATCGTTTGACATACACTGTCTACATGGGATTTCCAAGAGAGTTTATTATCTATAATTAAACCTAAAAATTTCATGGAAGAGACTTCCTCTATAAGCATATTATCTAAAATGATATTATCGGGTAAATTATTTAAAGAGTTACTGAATGTCATTAGTTTAGTTTTCTGAAGATTGAGGGACAGTTTATTGGCTCTTATCCAATGAAGTAATTTTCTGAGCTCAGAGGTTAAAACATTTGCCAATGTATGAGGGTTAGTGTGCGACAAAAAAACATTAGAATCGTCGGCAAACAATAGGAAAGAAAGGATATCTGAAGAATTACTAATGTCATTAATATAAATTGAAAATAACAAGGGGCCAAGCAAGCTACCCTGAGGAACACCACAATTTACAGATAATTTGGAAGAACACTGACCATTTATGGATACGAATTGCTTTCGATTTGTAAGGTAGCTCCTGAACCACTCCAAGGCCTTCCCGCGGATACCGTAATGGTTTAATTTGTGTAAAAGAATTTCGTGGTCAATGGTATCGAAGGCCTTGGAGAAGTCCAGGAACACACCCTCAGTGTGTTGAAATTTGTCAATTGCTTTGGCAACTTTATCAATAAAGGTAAGAATAGCATGAGAAGTGCTATGGTTTTGACGAAAACCAAACTGAGAATTAGAGATAATCTTATCTGCATTCAGAAAATCTAAGAGTCTGGAGTATACAACTTTCTCGAGTAATTTGGAAAGTGCAGTTAATAACGAGATTGGTCTGTAATTGCTCACATCTTCTTTCTTACCTTTTTTGTATATAGGAATAACTTTTGAAATTTTCATATCTTGTGGAACATTCCTATTACTTAAAGATAAATTAAATATATGAACCAATGGATCCACTATGACAGTAATGATATTTTTCAATACAACATTATTAATGCCGTCGTAACCAGTGCTCTTTTTGTCTTTTAATTTTGCAACAATATCAAATAATTCTTCTCTAGTTACTGGAGAAAAGAAAAGAGATTTTGTATTTGGTGTATGCAAAAATTCATGAAACTTTTTCTGTAGCTGTGGACAACTCCCCCATTCGCTCCGACACACAAAATGACTAAAATGTCACTTTTTTTTCAAAATGTATTATTCAGTAGGATCTTTTTCTATTTCATGAGGACCTATAACAATATGCTATCTCCCATCTATTTTGAGTACTGCCTCAAGGGTAAAAGGGCTTCGAAGAAAGCCGCAAATTAATGATATTTTTGTGTACGACAAATGGGAGAGTTGTCCACAAAAATGTCACAATCGAATCACCAAACTGCCAATTTGAGATTAGCATAGACGTAGTGTTCTCATTTTTCAAACATCCATAACTTTCTTATTCCTTGTCCGATTTCTTTCAAACTTTCACCATCCTGTTTTTCTTATTTTTCTGCTTTCAAACAAATCATCTCATTACCAAGGTTGGATTGAGGTTGTCCTTCATTTCCCTTTCTTCAGTTTGATTTAAATAGCGACCTTCTTCTTCAATTATGAATAGCGACCCTCTTTTCACCTCATAGCTTACCTTTTCTCCTATTATGAATAACGGCCCTCTTCTTCGATTATGAATAGCGACCCTCTTCTTCGATTATGAATAGCGACCCTCTTCTTCGATTATGAGTAGCGATCCTTATGATTAACGACCCCTATTTGGTATTATGAATAGCAACCCTTATGATTTATTATGAATAACGGCCCTTATGAGTAATGACCTTTATGAATAGGGGTCCTTATGACTAGCGAGCGGACCCCGGATTGCAATATAAATATGATGCTACGGTTCTGGTTATTATCGAAATATAAGGATCTTCAGAACTCGTTTTCAAATTTTCGCCAAACGGGCCGGGGTGGGCCAGGACGGCTGGAACGACAGAATGAAAAAAACAAAAAAAAAACAAACGCACACACACACACACACACACACACACAAAAACACCCGGTGCTTTGGAACGGTTTTCTCTCTCCTTTTTCTCATTAAGAAAAAAATGGTATGCTTTGGAACGGAAATTTGAGTGTAAAAATGGGGGTCTTCTCTGCGGCACATACCCACCGCCAGTCTTGTAGTCAAGGCCCAAACCCTCAAGGCCAAGGCCAAGGCCAAGGCAGTGACTAGCAAGACTAAGGCCAAGATCAAGGCTTTGACCCTCAAGGCCAAGGCCAAGGCCAAGGCCAAGGCATTAATAAATAAACGACGGGGAAATGGAACATATAAATATGGACAGTGGTAGAGATGTATTAGCAATTCTATTCCCTGTCCCCTGATGAAAAAAAAATCCTGCATATTTCCGCCACTGAATACAGACGCTCACACCCAAAATTAGAAGCAGACACTGCCTTCAAGAATCAAATGACAGCAGAGGTGGCTGAACATTTTTCAGGAAGGGGGGGGGGGGGGGAATCATTCCCAAAAGGCACCTTTTTGAAAAGGGGCTCCTCCAAAGACTTGGTGGAAAAATATACATTACTTTTCATAACCCCCTTTTCATGACCTATTGTTTGTACTCTTTTCAGACATAAATATCTGGTATAAGCGAAGTGAGCTAACTAATAAAGAGCAACTTCATTTTTTTTTATAGTGCTCTTGCCTCAAATATCAGGACTTTATCTTTAACAAAACTTGATTTAGAGTTGGTATTTGGTTCATAAGTCATGCAAGGTATGGAATTTCATAATTGTTTTAACAGAAGATATTTCACTGCTTTCAAACCCACAATGTCCTTTTTCTCCAGTTGATTTTCCTGTTAAGCCCAATTCACAATTTAAGGCTTCTTGCCAGTGGCGGCACCAAGGGGGGGGGGGCATGGGGGGGGGCATTTGCCCCCCCCCAGTTGCCCCCCCCCCAATAATTTTCGGAATGAAAAAACAATAAAAGGGTGGAAAATGAAAAAGAAAAGAAAAGGAAAGAAAAAAGTGAAAAAGGAATGGAGAAAAGAAGGAAAAAGAAAGAAAACGGAAACTTGGAAAGCAGTGGCGGCATCAAGGTGGGGGGGGGGGGCATGGGGCAAATTTGTTCGCTCAGCTCGTGTAAATATCCTCATATTTGGGTAGTTTTATAGCCGAATAATTTCTGTACATTTCCACTATAATAGTGTCAAAATTTTTGCTCGCTCGCTTCGCTCGCTCGCAATACAGGCCTATAACTCCCACCACATAATCAGGCCGCGAGATGATCAAATGTCCTCATATTGGGGTAGTTTTATAGCCAAATAATCATTTCTGTACATTTTCACCACAAAAAGTTTCAAAATTTTTGCCCGTTCGCAATGTATAACTACCACCTTATTACCTCATATCTGGGTAGTTTCATAGCCGAATATAATTTCTGTACATTTTCACGACAAAAAGTGTTCGCAATAAATAACTACCACCTCATAATCGGGCAGCAAGATGCTCAAATGTCCTCATGCATATTGGGGTAGTTTTATAGCCGAATATGTAATTTCTGTACATTTTTACTACGAAAAATGTCAAAATTTTTGCTCGCTCGCTTCGCTCGCTCGCAGTATATAACTAACACCTCTTTATAATCGGACAGTTCAGCTAGATGCTCAAAATGTCCTCACATCTGGGTAGGTTTATAGCCGAATATTCTGTACATTTTCACTACAAAAAGTGTCAAATTTGTTTTTGTCCGCCCTTGCCCCCCCAACATTTTCTTTTGCCCCCCATTTGCCCCCCCACTTTAAAAATCCTGGTGCCGCCACTGCTTCTTGCCTAGATAGTAAATATGAGGTCTCATTCAAATGTGTGTCTCATTCAAGGTTGCATAGCAACTAATGCTCTAGTGGTGTATCTTGGGATTATGGCGCTCAGAGCTAAATTCCTCCCCAGGCCCCCCCAAACAAAAACAACAACTGAAAAGAAGAAGAAGAAGAAAGAAAAAAAGATATGTATGTATATATATATATATATATATATATATATATATGTAACTTTACAAGCCAGGGAGCAAAGCAACCGAGTAGTATTTGCATTTTTAATTCCTCGAAAATAAAATTTCTATGCATTTCACCCAAGAAAATTCACAAAGAAGCACTACAGTCAAGTGGTATAGAGTTTCGAATTATAAAATTGATTGATGGTTTTCTCAAGGGGGGGGGGGGCAAATTCATGGAAATAACCGGAGAATTCTGGTCGAGGAATTTTAATAAGGCAAACGAAAGTAAAGATTTCTTTCAAAATTTTTGCAAGTGCTATTTCAGCTTTATCCTGTATTAGGGACAAAGTATAAAAAGAAGCTGATGAAACTTACAGGCATATATATTAGGGAGCAAAGCAACAAAAATTACATTTATTTTCTTCCTTTTTTCAATTTAGAATGTATATTGGGGCAAGAAATTGCACGATCTAAGCGTATGTAATCCACAATATAACATAATTTTTTCTTCCTTTTCTACCCTTTCTCTTTCTCAAATCATAATTTTTCGCCCTATTCAAGTAGCCCCCCGACCAAGCAAAGCACACAAAAACAGATGTAGGCCTACATCTTGACGGTTTGACCAAATTCACCAAATTTTGCAATTACTTCATTCAAACTTACAACGTCTGGGTATATAGGCATCTAGGACAGGGACAGGGTACGCGGCCAGGCCATGGCCTATAGGCGCCCCTAAAGCACGGATATAGCGTACGTTACAGTTTGGGACATCATATCGACGTACTAGCAGCGTGCGACATCATATCGACGACGCCGGCCGGCCGGCCCGCGCGCGCGCCCAGCTCAATTTACAGTGCAAAATTGAGACCATTCCAATATCCGAAAGTCAACAAAGTTAGGTGAGAGCCTCTTTCTACTTCGAGCTTAACCTTAACTTAGAACCCAGAACTAAAAACGTTAAAACGTTGACGTTAAATCTTTTTAGTGCAAAATGAATGGGTGGCTATACATTTGTCGTGCATTAATGTTAAATCTAACTTTGTTAACGTTAACTTTTATCCCCCCCGGCAGGATGCTGGAGGAGGCTCCTGCCACGACGGTGGTGGGACGGCGGGAGAATGAGCGTGGTCAAAAAGTATAAATACGAAGAGTGCTCAGTCCCTAAATAAAGCACGCGTATATTGTGGTACATGTCGATCGGCCCAGAGAGAAAGGTTATAGTCTTTATCAAGATTTTTGTATTTTATATTTTCTTTATTTTTTCATTTTGTTTTGGTATATCGCTTTTAGTAAAGCCGTATAGGCATAATAATTGATATCGTCCCTTCAAATACAAACTTATGTCCCAAAACAGATAGGAATCAACTCTATCAACCAGGAAGGAGAGGGAGATGGAGAGATGTTTGTATTTTTTGTATTTTTTTTTTAAATTTGCTGTGAAATTTCTATTGATATTTATGTGATGGGGGGGGGGGGGGGGGGGCGTGGTCCAAACATGTTCCCTAATGTTAAGCTCTGTATGAGCAAACACTGCGATATCTGACGGCAATGTCGAGACTTGAAGTAATTTGAAAAAGTAATAATAAAATGCTATCTTTATTTTTCTAAATCAGAATATTTCATTTCATATAATGATTATTTCAAATTAAAGGGATTATATAGACCTATAATGTAAATTTGTTGGCCTTATTCTGTTAAAAGTCAAGACAGCAAAGGCTTAGATAAATATAAAGATTAATTAAGAGTGGCGTATCCAAGATTCTCCTATTGTTACTGGTGGTGTGTCCATGAATGCACGTGCCCCTACTACGTGCCAGTTAAAACCAAATCTGACATTTCTTAGTTACACATCGAATGAAAGGAAATCTGTGCCCCCCCCCCACCCCCGGCACAGAAGGAACATGAACATGTGACAAGTCTTTTTTTTTCCTTCCTTGTCCGAAAATTCAGAATAGAAGGCATCTGATATTTTGTTCGTCAGGCGTGAGCCCCCTCCCCTCCCTCTGCATTCCTGGATACGTCACCAATATAAATAACTGACGTTGAGTTATTTTTAATATTCTGCTGTAGCAGTTTGAGACGGCAGGCGAAGAAAACAGTATAGGGGCTTGCTCCGAAGCCCTCATGTGACCAGTGCAATAGGGCCTAATGGCTTATTGTATGATGAAAAGGGGAAAAACGGCCTCCGTATATTGAATTGAATTAACTAGTAACCAACAATAGCAGTTGACGATATAATTCATTTATTACAAGTCCTATTCTGTCTTACCCGCCCCAAGCTCTATTTGTCTCTCTCTCCCTCCCCCCCCCCCCCCCCCCTCACAGGCTTTCATTTTCTCATACTCTCTTATTCTCTGACGTGACAGTCTCATGGACCGGTGGCAGATTTAGGCGGGGGAGGGGGGCGCGCAATCCTGGCCCGTGCCCCATCTTTTGAAAGAAACTTATACATCATTTTGCCCCCTTTTAGAACTGATAACTCATTATTTATTTTTTATTTTTTATTTTTTGCTTGTCACAGAATTATGGAGGAATACTGGATCATAAAATCTGATAACCACCCACTGAGCGACTTTTGGAGGGCTTGCGAGAAGATGAAAATACGAATCTTCCTCCAAGCAGTTCCCCCGAAGTTGACAGCCCTGCATTTGTGTGCTCCCATCCCCCCCCCTTTTTTTTTTTTACTACATCCTGTATTCGCCCCTGTCATGGACTGTCAGTGTCAGACTCATTTGGTTCAGAAGCCCCCTCCAACTACATTATCGGTCTCTCGGGGCTGTCGGTCTCGGCTGAAGCCAAACTAAACGGCGATCAGCAAACAAAAAAACTTTGATGGGCCAAGTTTGAGGCAAGCAGACAGAGTTCCATCGGCAACGCCACTACCTCGATCGAGATCGCAAAGGGGTAGACCCTAGCCTTGCAGCTAGGGCTATATAGACACCTTCTCGGTCACTATTCAGCTCAGCTATTCTGCTTGCATAATCTAACATCTGTCATTTGGCTGGGCGTAATTCGGTGATAGAACATTGATTATATGAATTTATAAATTTTACACATTGAATTTTCCTCTGGTCCGTTAGAAATATAATACTGGATTCAATAATATAGATAGAGCTTCTTCTTATCTCCTGGGTTGCGCTTGCCTTCGGGCGGACATACATCGTCTGCTAGCGCAAGATTTCATTGGATGTGGATCTCACGTGATGGACTACACGCCTATGTACACGCCCACCTTACGTCATCAATAACAACATACGGTTGAACGTGTGTAATACGACAACTTTTTTTTTTTTGGTCAAAAGCATGCATATTCCCGTTTATTTATGCGTAGTCTATTGGACTTATCGAGCCTTAAATATACCTTTTCAGAGCTTTAAATTTCATGTAAATCACATTTTTCATAATTTCAAACATATATTAGATGAATTAAAATCATTTCAAAATCCCTGTTTTCATGTGTTAACCTATGGCAGCTGGAAGGCCAAAAGCATGCATATTCCCGTTTATTCATGCGGGGTCTACTGGACTCATCGAGCCTTAAATATGCCTTTTCAGAGCTTTAAATTTCATGTAAATCACATTTCTCATATTTTCCAATAAAAACAAAGGGATTTATAATCATCCTAATATTCCTTGTTTTCGCGTGTAAACCTATGGCAGCCGAGACTTTTTTTGTCAAAAGCATGCATATTCCCATTTATATATGCGGGGTCTATTGGACTCATCGAACCATAATTATATCTTTTCAGAGCTTTACATTTTGTGTAAATGACATTTTCTGTATTTTCAAATAAAAACTATGGGAATTATAATCCTAAAATTCTTTGTTTTCGCGTGTAAACCTATGGCAGGCGAGACTTTTTTTTTGGTCAAAAGCATGCATATTCCCGTTTATTCATGCGGGGTCTATTGGACTCATCGAGCCTTAATTATACCTTTTCAGAGATTTAAATTTCATGTAAATCACATTTTTCATAATTTCAAATAAATATTATGGGAATTTAAACCATTTCAAAATCCCTGTTTTTGCGTGTTAACCTATGGCAGCTGGAAGGCCAAAAGCATGCATATTCCCGTTTATTTATGCGGTGTCTCATCCACTTTTTGAGTCTTCATTAAGCTCTTTCAGAGTCTCAAATTACATGTAAGCCAAATTTACAATAAATTCAAGGTAATACTAGGGAAGCTATAATCATTCTTAAATTCCCTGTTTTCACGTGTTAACCCTATGGCAGATGACTGTCAAAAAGCATGCAGGCATGATCCCGGGGATTCATAGTGGCATTTATTGACAATAAAGGTTCACGAAATGTTTTTTTAACTATCCATCCTTTCTCTCGTGCAAAAATCAGACTTAAAAAAGATAGAGTAAGATATGAAATATCAAGAAAAAAATGTGACATATTTTCACGTGTTATACCTATGGCGAACGTATTCCCCCCCCCCCCCCCCGAGTCTTTTTAACACAGCAATTTACGCCTGAGCTGCCAATATACGGAAGTAGGTGAGAGTAATCTGTCTTGATACTTAAGTCTTTTAAGACTATTAAGTCTAGTCTTAAGACAGCCCTGCGTTAGTCTAACGTTAGATCTGTTCCAAAGTGCACAACAAACAGATCTAACTTTTTAAATTAGACTAGACTCTATATCTTTAAAAAGTTACGACTTCGAATTTAGATCCAGATCTAGATCTAGTAACGTTAGATCAGAGTGTGTAAATCTATGCGTTAGATCTAACTTTTAGACTCTAGGCCTAGACTTTTCTAAATCTAGTCTTAGATCTAACTAACTGGGTCTGGGATTGTTAGTGAACTAAGTTAGACTCTATTAACTTTGACTTTCGACTAACAGATGTCTCCATCCAGCTGTGTCTGTGTGTGTCTGTAGTGTGTGTGTGTGCGGGGGTGTGTGTGTGGATGTATGAGTATGACATTTGCTCCTGCGACAATTGCTCCGGTCTAACTTTGCTATGTTAATCCTAAACCTAAACCTAACCCTAACCCTAATCCTAATCTTCATTGTCCTGACCAAGAAAACAAATCATGACCTTGACCTTAACCATTGACCTTTCGAGATATGGACTGTGCATTGAGCAAATGTCGCAGGAGCAAATGTCGGCGCCCCGTGTGTGTACGTGTGTCATTGACATTACATCGATCTCTACCACAGTATTGTCATGGATTGTATTTCCGAACAGCATTGTATTACCGCACCGAACGCGACTACGCGTATGTTCTCCACACTATTTAGTCCAGCCTGGCCTCTTTGAGAGGGAAGTTACTATTCCCGAAGCCCAACATAGAGGGAAACATAATACATAGTACAAGACATAGTACAAGACCCCATAGCAGCCAACCCCACAACAAAGAGACCAGTACAATACTTTCCCCACCTTGGAAATCCTAGGCATCAATCAAGAGATTCTTGACCCTGATTGGTCAAAGATCCCTGGAGGGTTGGGGAGAGGCGGTCCTCTGAACACAATTGTTGGTCAGGGACGACTAGTCTCACGTACAAAACTTTTGTTCTCACCAAAAACAACTTTACCTCAAGGATGATGACAAATACAAAGTTTTTACGAATTCTATACAAAATAAAGATATTTTCATGATATTGTAACAATAACCATCCATTTTTTTGTTATTCAATCAAATGCTTTTCCCTTGATTTCATCCATGAACTAAATATTACAGTTTGGATAATTAGACTAATACCAATCAGCATGGTTGGCATCCTTGGTTTATTTGCACAGCACACACTGGTTGCATTGTTTTTCCAATTCCCTCTTGTTTTTTTATATGATGCCAACCAGCTGATTGGTTCAGAGGACCGCCTCTCCCCAACCCTCCAGGGATCTTTGACCAATCAGGGTCAAGAATCTTTTGATTGATGCCTAGGATTTCCAAGGTGGGAAAGTATCGTACTATACTGGACTCTTTGTCGGGTTGGCTGCTATGGGGTCTTGTAGTATGTCTTGTACTATGTATTATGTCTCCCTCTATGTTGGGCTTCGGGAATAGTAACTTCCCTCTCAAAGTGAGGCCAGGCTGGACTACACACTATTTAACACAGGGCAGAAGATCATAAAATGGGGCAAAAACATAAGTAATATCTCATAACCTGCTCTCTCGTCACCCGCAGTCTTCATCCCGTTGGCCCCCAAATCGGGGGTAGGTTGTGTCTTTTTCCCATAGGTGACACACGTTCGGTAATACAATACCTTTTTCAAGGGACCAAAAACGCCGCGTCGTTGGAAAGGGGTTCGCTCGGAAGGGAATATCGTATTAAATCTACGTTGTCTTTTTCAAATTCCACCAACTTCTTTTTCTGTAGGACTTTAAGCATTCATTATGTAAGTCTGAAACTAACAGATATTCATTTGATATTTGCTTTCGTTGATTTTCTGAAAAGGGTTCGGAAATAGGATCCACTACTAACAAAGTTAGACCGAAAATTCTTTCTCTCGTTCGTTAGCCTCTTATTTTGGTGGGGTCGGCTCTTCACTTAGAGACAGAAGCGGGCCGTGCGATTTGCTGTGCAAACCGAATACACATTGACTCACACACTAATCACACTCAGTAAGAATACGGTTGCGGGATTTTCTTACTTACGCTTACTTATTAAAGGGGGTACCCAATGCTGAAACAATGTTAGTTCATTTAAAAGATCATGATTTTATTAGCAGAAAATCATCTGCCTTAAGTTTTTTAAAAATTCGTGTCGCCAGAAAAATCCCCGAAATATGGTAAGACTTCAGGATATTTTGGCCCCTCAGCTGTGTCCCAATTTCAGCTAGGTAACCACAATGACGTCAAAGTGGTTACCTTGTCGCGCAATTATAGTAAAATGCGCGCAAGGTGTAATGCATTTTGTACAGTCTAGCGCGCAACACATCTGCAATACGCGAACCTGGTAACCACTTTGACGTCATTGTGGTTACCTAGCTGAAATTGGGACACAGCTGAGGGGCCAAAATATCCTGAAATCTTACCATATTTCGGGGATTTTCTGGCAACACGAATTAAAAAAAAAAATTAAGGCAGATGATTTTCTTCTAATAAAATCATGATCTTTTAAATGAACTAACATTGTTTCAGCATTGGGTACCCCCTTTAAGGTTGAGTTCTGGACGCGACGCAGGTAGTGATGCCTCTAATTTATGTCCAGATCCTGGTTGCCTGATAGGACTCCGGCGGTATCGGCACGGCTGCCGGTTAGCTGCTCTGTATTTGAATTTAAATTCAGTATTGTGCCAGAATCTAACTGTTAGTTTATTTTCAAAATGTATGACACTATCAGCCTCCACAACACAGTATGGGAGGCTGTTCCACATATTCACCACTCTCATGGAAAAGAAAATTACTTCGTATACTCTTATCGGCTCTTCTTTTGCTTAACTTAAAGCTAGTATTACCCCTCGTCCTTGAAATATTTAGCTCAAGTCAAGAAGAGGCGTTACATTTGGATCATAATGGTAGTGGACCCTATTTCCGAACACTTTCCACAAAATCAACCATAGGCCATAGCAAATAAAATATTACATGAATATCTGTCAAACTTACATAATGAATACTCAAACTTCCTACAGAAAAAGAAGTTGATGGAATTTTACAAAGACAACGTAGATTTAATACGATATTCCCTTCCGAGCTAACTATACACAGCGCTGCATGTCGCTTGTACGAGCTGCCCATTCTCTAGCGTTGCGAACCGCGACTACAAAAGTGCGACTACATGCTTTTCGCTGAAATTACATATATTTTTCATCTAAAAATTAAACTAAATAAAACTTCAACTATTGATTGATTGCATTCATTAAGTTAAATTTAGTTAACCAACTTGCAACTTACCAAAAACGATGATTTATTGCGTCGTCATCGGCCCACAGTCCGTAATGGCAGAATGTAATCGCTGCACTTTTTGAAAGGTCACACCCGTGCGTAACTATATGTTTTTACTTCATTGTCATCAGATGACAATGAAGTAAAAACATTGTTTGTATATATATGTCAGTGAATTTCAAGAGATAAAATCTTCATGATGAAGTTTTGCAAGTACCGTTGCATAAATATATAGTGCTATGCACTTGCAATGTGCCGCACCGCTGCGCAGAGTCTAAAGCCCTGTTTTAACAGACTTTGTCCGGACAATGTCGCGACAACGTCCTGACAATAAACCCAGGGTAACATTCCTCAATTAGGCAATAAAAACATGGGTGAGAGCGCCACGCACCGTCTTAACAGACACACGCTGAAAACCTCCCCCTGGCAGGTTTCCATAGCAACGTATACCTGACTTGCCGGTCGCGCGCGAGATTCAAACCAAACGCGGGAAATGCGATAGTGCCTGTACTGAGATCATGTATCCGCAAGTCGGCTCCGACTTTTTAAAGTTTTCGTGCATGTAAACTTGTGCGAACTGTCTGAAAAATGGTTGCTTGTTGGATTAAAATGTTGTAAACTAGTTTTCATATCATATTTAACAAAACTGATGGATTTGGAAACATAATTTTGAAGTATAAAAATCATGTCGACCAAAGTTTCTCTTCACTCGTGGTTGTCAGTCCATGCTGTGTTGTGTGCAGAAGTACCGCGGAGGTCATACGACTCTACCCAATGACGTCAGTGCTAATTTGCATAGAAAAGTAAACAAGCTAGGATTTTGCCGAAATTGGACTGCGAGACAATTTCAAACCGTCAAAAAGGTGATTTTTATTTTTAAAAAATTGCACTTTCTAGTTGAGCTATTTGAAAAATTTAAAAAGGATTGCTTTCTTTGATACACAAATTTTAATATTAAGAAATAAAAAAGCATACCACTTCTTTTCTCAGTATGTGGCCTTTAAAGTCCTACAGAAAAAGAAGATGGTAGAATTTGTAAAAGACAACGTAGATCTGATGGGTAATTCCATGAAAATGTCCACTTTTGGTGAAAAAAACAGTTTATTTTGAAGTTTGAACATTTTCCTTCTATGTCACTTGAATTTGCATGATTTGAACTTTATGGAACAATATTCATTTTTTTTAATTTTTTGAATATTTTGACCCAAAATGGCCATTTTTAACCCAAAAATGAAATTACACATTTTTATGGTAAAATATGGTTAATTACATATTGAGTCATTTTTAGAAATTTCATCTGTTATAATAATAAAGACAACCAAATGTAGTTAGGACTAACGGGAATTTTATGTCTATATACAAAAATTGTAAAAATATTAATATTCTTCTGATTTAATGGAGGTCAAAGGTCAAATGGATTTTTGTCCCGTCTGTCGATCATCACGTTTTTTAAGGTACTTTTTGCATTTACAGTAAATTAGATCATTGTTTTTGAATAAACTTTTGCAGTCTTGCTCTTTGGTAGGGGGGAAATTCATTTCTGCTGCTAATTTGGCGGAATTTTAATTTTATGAAGATAATTATGATTCATACAGTAATGTCCCGTCTGTCACGTTTGGCATCTACAGCAAAAATATGTATGGATGGGACTCCATGAAAATTTTCCGATGGATGGAAGTTAAAATCCTTTTGCTTCATGATATGTTTCATGATATTAAAGATGACCCTTTAACCCTTTTAGAACATGAGAATAAGGTATTTAATGCTGGAAATTTGATTGTCTTTAAAAATTCTTTTTTGTGTACAATCTCAATATGTCCCGTCTGTCACGTTTTTATTGTCCCGTCTGTCAAGCTCACTTTTTGGCATTTTCCTCCAAAAGTAAGATGAAATTTCAAATGTATACTAGCAGGTTACAAAAGGGTAACAACAAGTGATAACATGAATACACATATTTTGTTTCAAGATTTTCCAGTGAGGAGAGCTTAGTCGAAAAGTATCGAAGCAGAAATGGCTTGGTAAATTCATGTCCCGTCTGTCACACTGAACTTGAAGCCCCACCCTCAATATGTGGGCGGGGCTTGAAAACAAAATTTTCCCCATTTTGTTGACCAAACCCTATAGATCACATCTCTACATCAAATTAAGCATCAATTTTAAATGAAATATGAAATATCAAGTAAAAACATGAAATTATGAGGGTTGGATGTCCCGTCTGTCCCCGGGGGGGGGGGGGGGGGGGGGTCTGTCCTCATTGCAAGGGGGGTATCAGGCGCGACCAAAAAATCACGTAAAAAGGGTTGTTTTTCAAGATCGGGCACGTTACGTAGGTAAAATATGGTCTCAAAATCACCAAAAATCAAGAAAAAGGGTATCTTTTTCAAAGTGATGATTTATTACGCATTTAGGGTCATAAAAAATCAACTTACGTACTTAGGGTCATTCAACACTAAAACAGGTTAAAATCACCATTTTTAGCTGAAGCTGACGTCATAGCCTGTTTTGCATAAATCAACATAAACTGGATCATTATTCGCGGGCTAACTCGGCACTAGGGCGAACTCAGCCTTGGGGGGAAATCGCGCACAGAGTTGAATTGATCGCAATTAAAGTACTTGTGTTGAGACTGTGTTAGCGTGGACTTAACTCTTGAAACACAGTCGCCTCGCAGTGCCGAGTTCGCCCTAGTGCTGAGTTAGCCCGATCCCCAGGCCATACGTCAAACAAACAACAACAACAAAAAAAAAAAAGGAAAAAGAAAGAAAAAAAAAAAAAACAACATCGGGCCCTTAAGAACTGTCTTTTTTGAGTAATTATTAAATGGATGTTGATTGATTTGAAGTCCCGGTACGGTGTGAAGGGAAGTTTCATGAATGTTTCGTAATCATGATTAGAATTTCCGGGTTAGAATTTACAAATTATTTAGACTGCCTGATCAAGGGCCTCATGCAAGGAAAGTAAAATGTTTTTACTTGCTTAGGGTATAAAAAATTGTTGTTATTTGCTTAGGGGTAGGAAAAACTGGTTATTACTTGCTTAGGGGTTTACAAAAAATTATTACTTACTTAGGGTAGCAAATTACACGTAATGATACTTATTTAGGGTGTATTTTTTGCATCACGTTAATACTTGTTTAGGGTGCTTTTGGCGAGTCTCTGGTCACGCCTGATACCCCGTTTACAATGAGGACAGACCCCCCCCCCCCCCCCGGGCGTCTGTCACGCTGGAATTACCCTGATACGATATTCCCTGGCCTTCCGAGCGAACCCCTAGCTTCCCAATTACGACGCGGCGTTTTGGTCCCTTGAAAAAGGTATCGTATTTTCGAACGTGTGAAACCTGTTGGAAAAAGACACAGCCTACCCCGATTTGGGGCCAACGGGGTGACGACTGGGGGTGACCAGAGAGCAGTTCCTAAGATATTACTTATGTTTTTGGCCTCATTTTATGATTTTGTACCGTGTTCTTTGTTTCAATAGTGTGGAGAACATACCGTACGCATAGTCCCACGCGTATGAAAACCATTTTATGCGCTTAACTAGACTATACCTAGATCTATACGCCATGCTTTTCGGCGTCTGGTGCCTGGTGGGCTACTATGGGGCTACCACAGTACTAGATCGATGATGATGTGGACGTGACGCCGACGTGGGTGTGTAGACTACGTGTGTGATGTAAGTGAAGTAAGTTAGATGAACAGACCTAACGTTAGGTCTACTTAATCTACTTAGAGTTAGTTGGAATCTAAAGTGACACCTTTAAAAATAGTCCAGTCTTCCCCCCATTCATAATGACTAAACAGATCTAGAGAAGTCTAGAACCTAGATCTAGTTAGATCTACTCACCTACCTTATGTGTAACTTCTTCTAACGTTAGAAATAGATCTCTAACGTTAGATTTAATTGGTTTAGAGACTAAAGTTAGAGATAGTCTGTGTGCTTGTGGGCATCTGCATCGCTAGACCGAAAATTCTGTCTCTCGTTCGTTAGCCTCTTATTTTGGTTAGGGTTGGCCCTCTAGTCTAACAGCTAGAGACAGAAACGGGCCTACCACTCTGCTGTGCAAACTTACTGACCGCCGACGTCCAGTCGGCATGTAACTTAGTTGGAAAAATTCCTTTAAAAAAATATATTTTCATATAGGCCTATTGACATATATTCTAGTCTATATTTTATAAAACAAATAGGTCTAGGTCTAGATTAGGCCTAGGCTCTATGTTATTAAGAATCTGTTCACTTACCAATTTCACTGTTTTATTCCCTTTAATGCTCATTTTTCAGGTAATTCAGGGTCCAATTAAGTTATTCTCCGTATGAAAATCTTACAGCCGTATTCAATCAAGGATTGTATTTCCGAACCGCATTGTATTACCGAACGCGTACAATTAAGCGCATAAAATGGCTTTCATACACGTGGGACTACGCGTATGTTCTCCACACTATATGGTGGTGTGACCATATTTCGCGCATGTCCTAAGTTCGCGCACAGGATAATATCTCAAAAACTAGAAAGAATTTCGAAAATCTGATAGCACCAATCGATAGAGGAACCTAAAATTACTTAGGGACAAAATTTTCTTTCAAATTGGGTGAGAAGTTTTGAAGATATTGACGAAAAATCGGCAAAATTTGCTACTTTTTTGCGTCCGTTTCCGAAAATGTGAAGTACCGACAAGGGTCTAGAAATCGTCATTTTGAGAGAAGATGTTATCAAACTTGTAAGTAAAGCATGATACCAAATGATTGTATGATAAAATTGCCTTGCAAATAATGTAAATAGCTTACCTTTGATGGATTGTTATGTTGGATTAAGTAGATGCAAACTCGCGTGCGTGAAATAAGGTCTCGCTGTTTTCATGACCCATTTTCAGTTCCATGCGCGTAGCGATCCGACATCGAATTTTGAAATCGGGATATCTCCGAAATTCTTAGTCGATCAGCTTCCTTCTTGGACACATTTGCAGACTAATATTTAGCTTTCCTTTTGGTATGAATCGTTTTGAATAAATTACTGTAGAATATGAGAAATTACAGATGGAATTTCACATTCCTAGAAATTTTTAAAATGTGCGCGAAATATGGTCACCCCATCATACTATTTGACACACAGAACACAGGGCAAAAGATCATAACATGAGGCAAAAAGCATAAGTAATACATCTTACAACCTGCTCTCTCTCGTCACCCCCAGTCTTCATCGATCCTGTTGGCCCCAAATCGGAGTAGGATGTGTTTTTTTTCCCATACACGTTCAACTTCTTTTTCTGTAGGAAGTTTTAGCATTCATTATGTAAGTTTGACAGATATTCATGTAATATTTTATTTGCTATTGTTGATTTTGTGAAAAGTGTTTGGAAATAGGGTCCACTAGTTCTATACCATACTATACTGCGCAGGAGATACTTACTTGGATACTTACTTGGATACTTGGTTGATTAGCCCTCTTGTCCTATGGGAAGGGCTCTCAATTTTCTCTTAAAAGTTTCCACAGAGGGTGCAGACACTACATTGTATGGTAAGCTATTCCAGGGTTTGACCACTCGATTTGAAAAAAAGTGGCCAGCTAACTTTGTGCGGGTTCGTCTTTGGAAGAGCTTTTTAGTATGACCTCTTAGATCTTTGTTAGGAGCAGAGAAGAATCTTTCTGAATTACCCTTATATATATCATTAAGATATTTATATGTGTCAATCAGATCCGTCTTCTGCCTCCTTTCCTGTAATGTCTCTATCTTGGCCTTGGTCTCCTTACTGCAAAGACGTAGACACCTCGTCTGCACCTTCTCTAATGCCTCTATTTCTCTCTTGGTATAAGGACTCCAAACTGTTGATGAAAATTCCAACGCTGGTCGCACTATGGTTTGAAAGAGGGTCACAATCTTTTCTTCATTTAGATTTGTGAAACAACGGCGAAACATGGCCATCTTGCGACGAGCGGAATTTACAATGGCTTGAACATGTGTTGAAGGGGAAAATTTATTCGTCATCATGACACCCAGATCTTTATGATGAGAAACCTCTTGAAGAAACTTTCCGTTCATAGAGTAGCAATATTGCAGTGCACCTCTAATTTTAAGTACTACACATTTTTCAATGTTGAAATCTAACAGCCAGAGCTTGGACCATGCTACAAGGGCATTTAGATCATCTTGGAGAATGTCACAATCTTGTCTTGTCTTGACCCTTCTATACACCTTGGTGTCGTCAGCAAACATCTTGGCTGTAGAGGTCACCATCTCTGGAATATCATTTACGTAAAACAGGAAGAGCAGGGGCCCGAGAATGGACCCCTGCGGTACTCCGCTTGTCACGTCTTTCCAAGATGACACACCATTTCTAAGAATAACTCTCTGTCTGCGTCCATTTAGAAAGCTCTCTATCCAATCCAATAACTGACCATATATTCCTAGTTTTTTCAATTTATACAATAATCGGCGGTGAGGAACCGAGTCGAAGGCCTTTTGGAAATCGAGATATATAATGTCTACTCCTTCCTCCTCGTCAAAAGCCTTTGTCCAGTCGTATAGACACTCCAAAAGTTGTGTAGTGCATGAACATCCTTGTTGAAAACCATGCTGATGGCATGAAATTATGTTATTGATTGATGCATGTTCAGTTAACTTATCACAAATGATTCTCTCCATAATTTTCACTATTTGACTTGTAAGAGAGACTGGTCGATAATTGTTCGGCACTAGTCGAGATCCTTTCTTGAAAAGGGGTGTGATGTTTGCGTCCTTCCAATCTTGAGGAATTTGACCGGTCAGTAATGATTGCTTAAACAACATACTCAGAGGCTTGTCAAAATCAGGAACATTTCTTAAGACATTTACATGTATCCTGTCAGGACTACAAGATTTATTTAAGTGGAGTTTACAGAGTTTCTCACGAACGGTACTCACAGGGAATTCAATGTCATAGATAGGATTTATATCAGAAGTTTTCGGAATCTGAACAGAAGGAGAAGATGGCATGGCATCTGAATTTTGCTACCAATTTCGCTTTCGTTCTAGTCTACGTACAAGGGAAAATGATTATGAAGGAAAAATATAAATTTATTACGAACTCGTAATATAGCTCGTGCCACGTATGTGTGTGCCGCTCACTTCGAGAACTAGAGCGGGGCCATTTTGAAAGGATCCAGGGTAACTCGGCACTACGGTCTACGCTAGGGATATTTCGCACTCAGCGCAAAATCGAGTTAGTCAAGAGAGCTGAAATGATCGCAAATACTTGTAAGAATTTTTGCATTGAGTGATGTTTAAAACCAACAATTTTCAGGAGAAGTTGATTAGAATGTGTAAAATACATGTAGTTACTGGGGAGATAATGATAAAATTTCATGAGGTTTAACTTTACAAAACATAAAAAGCAAGACTTTATTGAAGGTATGTTGTGAAGCTGCGCGATGCCGAGTCTGCACTACGGCCGAGCAACCCCGACCCCCTATTATATAAGGGTATTGGCGAGTGAAAAATCGGGGGGGGGGGGGGGTGTTGCTTCTACCGTCGAGATCGGCAAGAAGTGCTGGTTGTGAAAACAGTTTATTGTCTTTTGTAGCCATATAAATCTTATACCTCTTGCCAAACACGGTCCATGTGATAAACACTACTTAAGGAAGAAAGGTAAAAGAAATGGTTTTAAAGGAAAAAATGACATAATGAAACTTTATGAATGATTTGAATATTTTTCGAGTGGAAACTGGAAAATTAATGGAGCTTAACTTATTAATGGGATTTTCCTAGAGTTTGAGCGAATGTAGGTAACTTTATGCTACATATGAATTACATGTACTTCTACCTGAAATTCATTCGAATGATATCCTCAAACAAACATCTGGTCTAAAACAAAAGTCCGGAAAGCAAATATGCATGCGTCCCCTGTTTTAAAATGTCGCAGCCCACGAAGCGCCTACTCGTTGTGTACCTAGTTAACGAGCATACGTGGTGCACATTGATTTTTATGCATTTCATTTTTGATACATTGAATATTTTTATTTTAGTGCTAAAAAATGAAGACTAAATCTAAAGTAACCGCTTTGAAATCAATACGAGTTCGTAATGAATTTATCACATTTTTCCTTCATAATCATTTTCCCTTGTATGTAGACTAGAACGAAAGCGAAAGTTGGTAGCAAAATTCAGATGGCATCTTCATTCCTGCGCAGTATAGTACTAGTCTGGAGCCTGTCCCGAAATAGTCATCCCATTTTACCCATACGATTTGACCCCGGAAAGCTACATAGACCATCTAAGTCATTGACAAATAGGTTGTCAGCCTGACGGTAGCCGCCGGGTTTAGCCCCCAGAGCCCCCAAAAGAGACCCCCAAAGTCGGGTCGATTTCACCCCATCTCCTCCAAGCACCAAACTTTGTCAGTAGGAAATAGTATGACTGGACATTACAAAACACAAAAAAACTGACAAAAATTTCCGTCGGGATGGGGTGTTAGACACTCAGACGGCCCCCAATAATTGGGTTAAATTTTTCCCCTTGAAGCCAAGGGACCAAATTTTGTCAGAAGGAAGAGCTATAGATGTGCATTCCAAAAAATAAAATTGTCCTTTGGGAAGGGGGGTGTCAGACCCCCTGAAATGAAAATCACAAAGTGCCCTTTGACACTGCTTTGCCCCCCCCCCCCTCAAATGCTCTGTATGTCAAGAAAAAAACATTTTCTTACCTTCTGACTACGATAATTCAAAAACGCTTTATTCAATTCACTTTAAATTTTCATAACATAATTTTGAGTATAATAATCTTCTTGAGGTGCAGTTTGGTGTTAATCGGTCTTTTGATTAATAAGTCATTAAATTGTGAAAAATGTATTGATTTCTCAAAAGTAGCCCAAAATATTGTCAGGATTATGTAAACACACCCATTGTCCATGTTCACCTCTTCCTTCTGACAAAATTTGGTCCCTTGGCTTCAAGGGGATAAATTTATCCCAATTATTAGGGGCCAGGGGCAGCGCCAGGGTATTTAAATAGAGGGGGGGGGGGGCAAAATGACGCGTATATAGCAACGTCGCACGTCGAGGGTCTTGAAATAACAAATAGGACTAAATAACAGTTGTCATAATTGCATGGCCTAGCCTCTCTTCTCCATTTCCCCTTCTCTTTCTCCTTCCCCCCCCCCCCTTCTTCCTCTTTTTTAATTTTTTTTTTTGCTCGCTTGAAAAATGATAGGGGGGCGGCCGTCCCCTGCCCTCCCCCTGTATCGCCGCCCCTGTTAGGGGCCGTCTTACACCCCATCCCGACGGAAATTTTTGTCAGTTTCTTGTGTTTTGTAATGTCCAGTCATACTATTTCCTATTGACAAAGTTTGGTGCATGGGGGAGATGGGGTGAAATCGACCCGACTTTAGGGTCTCTTTTGGGGGCTCTGGGGGCTCTTCTTTTTTTCAACAAGAAAAAAAATGGTATGCTTTGGAACGGAAATTTGAGTGTAAAAATGGGGGTCTTCTGGGCGGCACATACCCACTGCACACTATATACTGAGTGAATATCTTTGGTGAATGGTACCCTTTAAAGAAAGATACCGGGGAAAGATAATCAAATATGTTTACAATTTTGGTAAATACAACACTCCTTAGCCCCAAATCTTGATGTTTAACTTTCATACACTATTAAAATGTTGGGTAAATTTAGTTGGGTAACTGCTGGTTGGTTAAAAATATTCCCAATTCTGGGCTATTATTAACCAACTGGACACTCGAGTGGTGTAACCAATATTGGTCATTATTATTTGTATGAAGGGTTTTCAGGCGACCAGAAAAATTGGCGTATCTCATGGTTTGCGCAAGAGTACCCGGATGACCGTGCAATTTTAAAACAATATCTCATGGTTTGTGTAAAAGTACCCGGATGACCGTGCAATATATCTCCATATCTCATGGTTTGGGGTGCGCGTGACGCGTAAAAAAGTGAATACGCGCTTAAATACGCAAAGGTTAAGACAATGGATGTATGCGCGCAGCTCTTGCAAGATGCTTGGGTAAGGACAAAAATGTTTTTTCTACCTTTGTTTTATGTCGAAGTCAATACAAAAAACATAAGGACATGTAATGGTGAAAATTGAGGAACTAGGTATCATACAATTAATAATAATAATATTGAATGGCTTTTCTTTCGTGGGACACAAGGATATATCGCACTCGCTTTGAAAATATTTCACTCGTCGTGCCGACTCGTGAAATATGCTCATAGCTCGTGCGATATATCCTTGTATCCCACTCAAGGCCATTCAATATTATATAATTATTATTTGTATGAAGGGTTTTCAGGCGACCAGAAAAATTGGCATATCTCATGGTTTGCGCAAAAGTTCCCGGATGACCGTGCAATTTTAAAACAATATCTCATGGTTTGTGTAAAAGTACCCGGATGACCGTGCAATATATCTCCATGGTGCCGTTGCATAAAACTTGCTATTATAGTAACTTTGCTATTATAGTAACTTTTCATGGAATACTGGATTTTGATTGGCTCTTGAGCAACGTTACCATGGTAGTTACCATTGATGGCAAAGTTACTATAATAGTAAGTCTTTATGCAATGGCACCCATATCTCATGGTTCGGGTGCGCGTGACGCGTAAAAAAGTGAATACGCGCTTAAATACGCAAAGGTTAAGACAATGGATGCATGCGCGCAGCTCTTGCAAAATGCTTGGGTAAGGACTAAAATGTTTTTCTACCTTTGTTTTATGTCGAAGTCAATACAAAAACATAAGGACATGTAATGGTGAAAATTGAGGAACTAGGTATCATACAATTAATAATAATAATATTGAATGGCTTTTCTTTCGTGGGACACAAGGATATATCGTACTCGCTTTGAAAATATTTCACTCGTCGTGCCGACTCGTGAAATATGCTCATAGCTCGTACGATATATTCTTGTATCCCACTCAAGGCCATTCAATATTATATAAATACTTTTTACCTAAATATTGGGCATATATTTACCAACAGTATATTGGGCATATATTTACCAACAGTATTTGGTAATTATGGGTTGGGTATTTGTTGCCCTGTAGTTGTGTAATTTTGTCACATTTCCTTTGCCAGTTGGGTAAATTTGGTTGGGTAACTGATGGTTGGTTAGAAATTCGCTTTTGCCCAACTTGTGGTAAATATTTTTACCCAATATTGGGGAAAACACTTATATGAATATTCATGAATTTTTAGTAGCGTATGGTTTGGGGTGGCCCGATTTACTAACTGTCACCGAATGCATAAAAAAATATAAGGGGTATATAAGAGCTTGCACTAGTTTGCACTAACTGGATAGGATAGGACTAGGATAGGATAGGTTAAGATATAGGATAGGATAGCTTAAAATAGGATAGGTTAAGATTGATTAGGTTAAGACCCAGAAGGACGAAACAAGCAGATTTCATTTTTTTAATTTACCTAGGTTGGAGGAAAAAGGAAACAATAAATTGGGCAGCTGAATTTGCCCAACCACATGATATTTGTTACCAAACAGCTGAACAAATAGAGGGTTGGGCAATCCTATTGGGTAAGATTGGTTGGGCAATAATTACCCAACTGAGAATATAACCAACAGTTGGGCAATTGTAGAGTTGGGTAAAATCTAATGGGTCACCAACTGATGGGCAATTTAATTTGCCCAACAACATAGTAAATGGATTGCCCAACATCAGTTGGGCAAATTTTAACCAAAAGTTGTGTGGACAGTATGTTGCCCAGTGTTGGTTAAAAATTGGGCATTTTTTTGCCCAACTTTTTTAAGAGTGTATATCAACTTATACAGAGGACCAAACAAAACCTTTTCGTCAGTAACGTATCTGTTGTTAGGTATCTGATGTAGGATATTTGAGAAATCTTACCACACCCCGACATTGACAAATTCAGGATACCTTGGGGAGGTAGAGGATATTTAAATTATTAAGAGACTCCTACCGATCACTACATGAAGACATTGGAGGCCATGCGTGTTTTATCGCTCATTTTTTTGCACAAATAATTGTGGTAACGTATCGGGCGTAACGTATCTGGCGAGTGATTTTTTTTCTAATGTAGTGTTTATATTTGAAGACTAAATTGTCCTACGCAAAGTTGTATCTACCAATTTACCAAGGAATAGGATATGATTTTACTTTGTACACTTCGCTTTTTTTCTTCAGGGGAGGAAAACGTACGTAACGTATCTGGCGCAATCTGAACGTAACAAAGGAGGTTTTGTGAGACTGATGCGCCTTGATATCTCTGTTCAAAAGAGATCATCAACTTTCATTTTGTGCGTATTAAATAGTATATAGGACTTCTGTATTACATATCTTGATCCGGTCAGATAACTGTTTTCACTATTTTTTATCAATCACTAAAATGGTGACGTATCTGGTCAGTGGTCACAATATTGCCCTTAAACAGCAAAAATGAAAATATGACAGTAGAACTGACTAGCATTTAATCATTGGGACATGATGCAAGTACACACATGAAATGAAAAATACAAAAATCTTAGGTTTATGTACATATTTACCAGTTTTGGATACATCACTAAAAACAAGGCTTGGCTGGCGACATGGGGAAAACAAGTTTATCCATCTTTTGCCTAATTCAAAAATGACACAGGCTCTACAGGGGCCGGAGAGCGTTTTTGAAAGTGAAGGGGGGGGGGGGGGGGGTTGGGCTGATATGATTCCACTCATTAATGACAATTTTCAAACCATTTTCCCGAGGTATTTTAACACATGTCTACTAAAAAAAGTGGGGCTCCGCGGCCCATGCTCTGTAGCCCCATATATTTCAAGCACATGACTACTGAGAATGAAAAAGAAGGCGCAGAATGTGGTCGGAATGGCTGGCGACAAAAACATTTGTCTTTTTAACGCTTTAGCGGAGAATGCGCCATGTAGGTTCATGTACTTTAAAAAATACAAAAGTGTTCATACACCTTCATGAAGGAAGGAATATATGTATATGATAATAGTAATGCTTTTATAGCGCTGTACAGCAGTGGCGCAAATCCATTTTTAAATACGGGGGGGGGGCACCACATGATTTAACTTTAGTACCTTTCCGAAATGTCTGAAAATTTTCTGACAAGCAAAAAAAAAAAAAAAAAAAAAAAAAGTTATCACATTTTGTGCGGGGGGGGGGGGGGGGGGAAACATTGGCCGGCCTATCTTCAAAATCGTGGGGGGGGGGGGGGACATGTCCTCCCTGGATTTGCGCCCATGCTGTACAGTATATATCATTTGCTGTTTTGATTGATTGACTGATTAGAGATCAGTGATAGAGATGATAATTAGAGGGTTTTCGAATGTTTCAACGTGAACGCCATTCTAGATCCTCCCAGCTATACAATGGACTGCTTTGTGTTAACTGCATACCGCGCTTTGTGCAAGAACGGCTCACCCGTCCACTGGCTTCTCCTTCGTCCACTAGTCAGATCGAGAACGCGTCCAACATGGTATTGCCGTCTTCTCTAACGTGAACCTCGCTTCACCTACTTTGTAGCTGGGAGGATCTAGGACGGCGTTCACGTTGACACATTCGAAAACTCTCTATTACCTGATGATGCCTAAGCCTCGCGGCCGGACCACAAACTCGACGTCGCGACGTCGGACAGACTGGTCGCCGCGCAACACGCACGCGTACGCTCAGCCTGAGCTCGAGCCCGAAATGTCAAATTTGTATTGAATTGCATTTGTCCCATCATTAAAACTTAGTCCAACTGACACGTTCGACTCCCAAGCTTTGTGTATAGTATGAGTGATTGGGGTTTACGCAATTCCGACTTTCCCCACGGCCGACTGGGCGTTGGCGTGCCCCTTGAAGTATTATTGATCGCATGCTATTGACAACAACAACCGAAAAAGTGCACCTTTTACAGAGGCAGCCTACATGTTATTATCAACTCTGTTTTTAGAAGGAGAAGAACCAAGTGAATGGCGTACATGTCATACTAGAAGAGGTGATACATTTTACGTTTACTCCCTGGAGATATTTTGCATCTGTGCGTGGTATGGTGCCCTGACAATTCTAACTGTTCATGAATTATGTTCATAAATTATCTGACTTTCTTACATGATACCATCGTAGAACGTGGAGTGTATCTGAAGTGCTGGTGGGAAATATCGCGTTTGTTCATTTTACCGTAGGTTTGTGTTGTATAGAATGACAATTGCATGTATATGAATGGTGCATCTTCGTCCTTTGATGGAAACATTCCCTCCTCTGTTCACTTTTTGTTTTTCTTTACAAAAACATCTTTATTAGATATTGCTCTTGGCTTTGCAATATATAACAAAACATATACTACAAGTACATCGTGTAAACAATAGAATTTAAATTTTTTTTTGACTATACAGGACATAGTGGTGAAACAAGTTTACAGCAAGATGATATATTCCATTTGTTATTAAATCATATGAAGTTGTTATTTTTGATGTAGATGTAATGTTCAAAAGAACCACAATACATAACATGCATTTAAAACAGCGAAGTGATAATACGCTATTTTTTTTTTTTTTTAATAAACAGATAATACGCTATTTTTTGCATTTGCTGGAAATATATAGAATTTGGCATATAAAATGATGAATTTAAAATGAACTCCAATACTTCCATAAAATCCAAACAAGAAGATGATTTTACTCAGGGTAACTTTGTCATCTGAAATGAAATGTTCGACAATAAACCTAATGATTGGGCAATCCCCCCAAAAGTTCTATACTTTCTTCGGATTTACAACAACAACATCTGATTTTCAAATGTTTAATGATTTGAGATACTTGTTTACACCAAATATGCGATAATTTAACTTAAATTGAAAATAACGGATACGTGTAGAGAAACATGCCTTGATATGACATTGTTCCATATACTTTGTCGTCTGCAGTGAGAAAGATTGATTTCCGTATCAAGCGTTAAAAAAGTCCATGACTGTATGGGCAACTTCCCGGAAATTTTTTTTAATTTTTTTTTTTAGATAATATACTGCGATCATCTGTATCAATATCACTATGCCAGAAGAGATTTCCTCCAAATGGAGCCACACAATGTTCGTAAAAACATTTCCATTAATTGCCCAAAATTAATTTCATCAAGCAGACGTTTTACCCAGGCTTTAAGCCTGAAATAATGGCGGGTAAATGTAACATTTTCAGACCTCCGTCCACATAATCCCCGATTAAAATTTTACGGCTTATTTTGTCTGGCTTTCCGTTCCAAATGAATTTGAAAAGTAAAGATTCGACCTCCTTTAAAAAGGATTTAGGCAGTTTTGGAAGGACTGAAAGTAAGTAATTTAATTGAGATAATCCCAATGATTTTACTATAGCAATCTTGCGAATGGGAGTTAAGTCTCTCATTGACCAAGTACGGAGGATATTTTTCATTTTTTGTAGTTTGGGTGCATGCAAAGTTCAATTCAAAAGCGTCTTTCAAATGCACTGAAAATTGTACAACCAGAAAAGTAGTAGCACCCGTATTGAACGTTAACCCAGATGAAGTAATGACCGGTGGGTGAGCTTTATAATAACCCATATTAGCAACTTGGATTTAGCAATTTGGATTTATTTTTGTTTAATGCTAGGCCAGAGAGACATTTAAATCCTGCTAGAATGTCTAAAACTCTAAAAAGATCATTATACGGCCTTCCAGATATAATACCGTATCATCCGCATAAGCAATAAATTAATTTCTGTATTGTTTATTTTTATCACTTTGATCAAGGGTCTTTTCTAATTTTGAGACTTAAAAAATATATTTAAATGTGTTTTATGGAATCAAAACAATCATATTACTATATGATTACAAGGTGATTATGGATGGAAAAAATCAACAAATTCGACCCCATGAGCCCAAAACACACCGGCCATGCCGGCGAGGCCCACAAGGGCCCAACGAGAAGCGACAGACTCCATGCACATGTATAAATCAAGCAACCTCTTCAGCCCAACTAAAAATTTTGAGACTTAATATTTCACTACTTATGATGAAAAAGAGTGGACTTAACGGACCACCTTGCACTTCACTGCTTGAAACTTTAAAATATTCTGGCATAACCATGAGAAGGTTGAGTTCTGGGAAAGGTGACAAATAATTTGTGAGCTTTCTCAGTCTTTTTATGTCAGTTTGGAAGAACATCAAAGTGGAAATGTCCCCTGAAAGGGATTGCTCTTCAAATGCCCTCGTATTCGATATATGACGGACAAGAAAAAGCTGAAGTGTTCGGGCCGAACATTCATGCCACATATGTGTGCAGTCCTATATACCCATTTCTGTGTGCAGTGCATCTTTATATAAAACTGTAATCCAGTTGACCAAGTCGATGCCGAAATTGAAAAATCGTAGGGTTTTCAGTACAAATGACCAATCTATCTTATCGAATGCCTTTTCAAAATCTGCGAATAACATCAGACCAGTATTATTTATAAATGTTTATAAGCTAACCGAACATTTTCTCCAGTAAATCTACCCAGTGCATGGAAAGCAAGTTGTTCTTTACTTACATGTATTGTGGCCGGCAAAACTCTTTTCATTCTTAAAGAGATGCATTTAACAATGAGTTTATAATCAGCATTTCGAATAGAGATTGATCTCCCATTACTCAAATATATAGGGTTCTTGCCTTTTCTTTTTAAGGAATAAGATGAATAACCCCTCTTATTTCTTCGAGTGACATTAAACCACGCTTAAATGAATGAACCTGCATGTACCTCACACGGGGCGTCATTTGCTGACGTAAGGACCGCGTCAGTGATTTGTATGGTCTTTTGCGTGTCATGAAAGAGTGATATATCGTTTAAAAAGTGATCACAAAATGAAGAGTGCAAACAATTTTTGATAAATGACGTATGGGTTACATGTAATAGCCTGCGCAGGCTTGATTAGCGCAGGTGTTTACTGACGCAATCAAAATGATGCCTCGTGTGAGCCTGGCTAGTTACACGTGAAGAAAGAAAAGTTTTTGAATTTTTGAATTAATTTTTTTCGGGGGGGGGGGGGGGGTTCTCTCTGAAATCCCTACTGCTTGGAAGATTTAATTTGCATAAATCGAAATGATGCCTCGTGTGAGCCTGGCTAGTTACACGTGAAGAAAGAAAAGTTTTTAAATTTTGTAATTATTTTTTTTTTTCGGGGGGGGGGGGGGGGGAGGGGGTTCTCTCTGAAATCCCTACCGCATGGAAGATTTAATTTGCATAAATTTGTTAAAGAGAGAAAATAAAGTTAAAACGTAAAGGGGTAACGGGGGAAGACGGGGGAGGGGTGGGTAGCTTATGGAAACCTACAGAATTAGAAGGCGGTGAAAAAAATTAAATGCCCATTCTTATTATAGATGGAAATCCTACACCTGTAAGTACATACAGCATAGAATACGAGAAACTAAAGTGTCCGAATTGTCTGTACCTAATTCAGTGCAGCAGGTGTTGAGAATACATTCTCGAATTCAAAGAGAAGGATAGTCATACTAGCCTGCATGAGCAACATCGGGCAGAATATACCATCTATTCAAGAAAGATCATCCTTGTCTGATATGGTACCAGAAACAGGAAGAGCAAATGAGGATGTGCCAACTCGGACACATGCATGCCAAAATCTTTGGGCATTAATGTGAGCATTTGCGCAAAATGCAGGCAAGCAACTTGACCTACATTCTGTTTTGAGAAGTGGCATAAAATTTATTCGAAAGGAAGAGACGGAAAAGGGAAATTCTACATGTATATCTCACGCTGGGTTTTGAGACCCCGCCAACAAATACAAAGAATAAATCTCATATATTTTAACCAAATAGTATAGATCAAATCTTGCATCAATAAAAGCATAGTTTCTTGATTTGAAAAATTATACGTGTAAGTTTTGGATGCCTCGTCTGTCAAGATGGAATTAATTTTCAGCTTATGTATTTTATTGTCATTGGCTTATTCATTGATTGATTTTATCATTTATTTATTTTAAATCTTCCCGACAGCACCATCGAATTTGAGACCATGACAGTGCCGGTCAGTCCTGCTGCAAATACTAAACAGCATGGTACCTCCAAGTCCTGGATCATACCTATTGTCTTCCTTGGATTGTCTGCATTTCTCTACATCTCCTCGTTACACCACGATTTCATTATAGATACTACCAGCAAAGGTCAAAGGTATACCACTCAATAATGGTTTTTTTTTTTAAAGTAGATATTCATTGATTTTTAAAACTGACTTAATTTTCATTATTGCGTAGGTGAAGCTTAGACCGGACAAGTTTGTCAAAATTCGACGCTTCCAAACATTCGAAGTAATGATTATTATCAATTACAAATTGCTAAAATACAGCCCCGACATAGCACCTGAACAGCTCTCCAAAAACCGCTGAAATGTGTGACGTCAAAGGAAGGACGTTAATTGCACAATCAGACGATGTCCCATAACATCTCACATATTTTCAGTGCCTGTTTTGTCATCTTCTCTTCAGTTATTTCACTTCACTAGCATTAGTCTATTATGTTTAATCCATATATTGCCTCACTCGAACCCCGTGCATGGGTTTATTTGGATGGAAAATGAAGCGTTACAAGAATAAGGAATCAGTTGCTTGTAAACAAAATAGACGCCATTGCATTCACAGCTGCATACACCGCTGGACGTTCGGCGTTGAATGAGGGATAAATACCATCCTTGCAATCATTCAGCGGGCTTTTCAATTTGAAAGTGTGGTTTCTTTGATTGTTCATTAACCCTCATCCTATATATTTACAAACAAAAGATTTCAGTAATCAGAATCTGTTTCATTCCCATTTTAGAATGGTGTGAAATATGGGCATTTGAATATACTAAATTCTTTATAATTTGAGAAATAACTGCACTGCACTTATGTTCATTCTTTATCGGACGTCGTCTGCTTGGACAGGTTTGTTCCCTTTATTGACTTCATTGAAACATTGTTATTTTTTGGGCGAAGCGCTCGTATATCGCAGATGCTGGGAGGTAGTTTTATTTGTATTATTGTTTAATTACCTGATATGTAGTTGACTTTAAACTGATACGATTGCTATCTGTTAACTTGCTAGTTTCTAGTGATACATTATTTATCATATTTGTGATTTTCTTTGAATGTGTACTTTAAAAGGGGGGAACATGCTTGTTTGCTGGGTAAAAAAATATTCAGTTGGGTTAAATCCTACCCAATATTGCATAAAAGTTTTATCCCACAATTTATACACGTTCCTTTCTTTACCTAGTCTACATTAGTCTTATCTACTGTAGACCTGGTGTTGGACTCTGTCACAACATCATGTCCTTGTAATCTACGCTTACGTTTCACATACATATTACGACTATATCTACGGTTATTACTTTTCTTATCTTTACAATTGTGCTTACATTTGCTGCATGTACTTCTCCGGGAGTGGTGTTCCCGATGTGAATCTGGCGGAGGGGTGACCACTTCATCTTGGTGACTTGTTCGTTGGTTTCGCGGTGACAGTGAGTTTATGACCTCGTCTGTGTCATTCTCTCCCCGAGTTTGGATCGTAGACGGTGATGCTTTTGCAGACAGGTGTGTTTCGTTTAGCCTTCTGTCTTTCTCCAGTTTCTTGTTCTTTATTCTGATGAGTTTAGTTTGTAACATACATACATTTCTGTTAATTTTGTTCAGTATGATGTGATAGTCCTTGGGGGAGCAGACATTACGGAGCTGGTCTTTGAGGGTGCTGATGTTTTCCTTCAGGGTGTCGACATGCGATTCAGCTGCTTCGGCGCATATGTCTCTCAATGTGCAGGCAGTGTCATCGAGTGCCTGTTGCCATTTTCGGGAATGCGACTCATCGATGTTAAATGTACAAGCCTTTTTGATCTTCAGTCCTTTCGGTGTTATTTCCTCTTCTTTATATTTCTGTAGGAATTGGGTGTGTAGGCGATATTTCATCAACGTCTACTTCCGCTCGAGTTGAACTTGGAGCTGTGAGAGTAGATGATGATTGCCGTATTCATGTTGACGGATCGGTTGGGGATTGTGGTTGAGAATGAGGTTCCTGCCATCCATGGCGAATAGGATCAAAAGTTGATGCTGTAAACTCCAGAGAAGAAAGCAATATAATGTGATGATGTTGAGTCTACTTTTACCATTCGCTTTGGTTTGGGTGATATAGAACATAGTGGGATGAATTCAAACCAAAGATGACGCAGGATACTCAGGAAATTTAAGCTTTCGTCTTTCGACTTCTTCAGAAATTTATTCTGAAACAGTTATAAAGAGAAGATACAATCACTAAGAAAGGCATGACAAAATTAACGAAGAGAATAATTCACAAAATACAAAGAGAAGACACAATCATTCAAAAATTGACGGACTAATATTATTGTCAGTAGAAATATCATGTAAAAATACCGAAATTTCAAATGAATTATAATAAAGCCGACATACCTGTCGTAAACAGAAGTGATGCCAAGGTCTTGTTGAATTCCTTGAATAATGTTAATAGTTTTGATAGTTTTGAGTTGCTTGGATACCCACTGGTGTTAAAAAGCGTACTGCGCTTTGCCAATGCGCATGTGTTGCCATGGGTAATATCATGAATATTCATTAAATACATGAAATGCACCAAGTGCATATATTTGAGAGTAAACAAGTCACCGAGTTCATACAACATTCTACTTATATACTACATGTACTATACGAATTGTATGGTGAATATCATACACAAAATATCATACATCTTAAACGAAATAAAACAATTAGCTTCAAATTATGGGATATCACAGCTATAAGGTACTGGTAAATGAAACCGCCGTTCCATAATCTTTTTTAAAAAACACTGTCCAATACCTACTATAATTTGGTAAGAAAACAAACTAACTCTCTTCTATCTATTTAATCTATTATGTATGTTTAACCTAATATATATGTGACAATGATAATAAATAAAAAATAAAAAATAACTAAAAACGAAAGTCCATAAGAGAGAAACAAGTGTATGTAATTGCCGAGTTCGCGACTTATTCCTCAACATTGATTGTATGGTGAATATCATACACAAAATATCATACATCTTAAACGAAATAAAACAATTAGCTTCAAATTATGGGATATCACAGCTATAAGGTACTGGTAAATGAAACCGCCGTTCCATAATCTTTTTTAAAAAACACTGTCCAATACCTACTATAATTTGGTAAGAAAACAAACTAACTCTCTTCTATCTATTTAATCTATTATGTATGTTTAACCTTTTATATATGTGACATTGATAATAAATAAATAAAAAATAACTAAAAACGAAAGTCCGTAAGAGAGAAACAAGTGTATGTAATTGCCGAGTTCGCGACTTATTCCTCAACATTGATGCCGTTTGGTGTAAGCGTCTTAAGTTTGAGGATCCAGTATGATTCGCGTTTCAGGATGACTGATTCTTGGTGTTTTCTAATTACTTCTATTCCTGTGAGTTGAATGTCATCTGCAGTATGCCCATTTGTGCTGAAATGGGCAGCAATAGGGATTTCCTTACGCCTGTCTGTGTGGTATTTCTTGATGTCTGACCGTGTGTTGCACATTCTCGTATAGAGAGTATTTGTTGTTTTGCCGACATATTGTTTGGTACAGCGTTTGCAGGTAATCAGGTATAATACCCATAAAGATTTACAATTGATATGTTGTGTGATTGGGAACTTCTCTCTGGTTGTTGTGCTCGTGAATTGTTTTGTGTTCATCATGAATGGGCAGATACAACATTTCTTGGCTTTGCATTTGGATGAGCCCATGTTTTCATTCAGATTGCTTTGGGAGTTGGCGGAAACACGAGATGATACTAGAAGGTCTTGGAGTGAGCGGCATCGCCTGAATGCTATTAGGGGTGGTTCGGGGAATATTTCTTTAGTGACTTGAGATTGGTGCAGTATTTGCATGTGTTCTTGTGCGATGCGGGAGACCTTACGAAGGTTGGGGTGATAGGTTAGTACAAGTGGTGTTCTGTTCAGTTTTTTTTCTCTTTTCTCTTGTATTTCAGAAGACTTTCCCGAGGGATGCTTTTAGCTTTGCTGATAGCTTTGTTCATGGAGTTTGGTTTGTAGTTGCGTTTGTCGAGGTGTTCCTGTAGCTCAGTAATGCTTGATTCACATTCGGCTTCTTCAGAGCAGATGCGCCGAATGCGAATGGTTTGACTGTAAGGGATGCTCCTGAATATGTGAGGAGGGTGACATGAATCAGGAAGGAGGTAGGCATGGGTGTCTGTAGGTTTAGAATAGAGAGATGTGTGAAGAACTCCATCTTTCACGTAGAGAAGAACGTCGAGGAAGGGAACATGTGAGTTAGATGTTTCAAACGTGAATTTGATTGTGGGGTGAAATGAGTTAGCGATTTGGATGAATTGATTGAGCGATTCTCTGTCGCCAGACCAAAGGAAATTGATGTCATCGATGTATCTACACCATGATGATTTGTAGGGTTGTTGTGGGGCTGTGGAGAGGAGTCTTTCTTCTAGGTCCGCCATGAAGAGGTTGGCATATGAGGTTGCCACTGGTGTACCCATGGCTGTACCTTGGGTTTGTATGTAGAATTCCCCTGCGAACTGAAAGTTGTTCAATTTCAGTATCAGATCTAATAAGCGAATCAGATGATTGGTCGGAGGATCTTTAGATTTGCGCTTATCAAGAGCTCTCTGACAAGCTTGGATTCCATCATTATGTGGGATGTTGGTGTAGAGCGACTTGACGTCAGCTGAGACCAAAATTGTCCCCGTGGGAATTGGTCCCTCTGAGTTTATTGTGTAGATGTGTCGCAGAAAGTGTGTTGTGTCTTGGATGAAGGATTTTGTATGTTGTACTAATGGGCGTAAGACTGTGTCAAGAAAGCGAGATATCTGAACAGTAGGGCAAGAGCAGCCAGAAACAATTGGCCGTCCGGGGTTGCCAGGTTTGTGTATTTTAGGCAAGAAATACATTTGTGGGCATTCAGAGTTGTCAGGGATTAGCAACTGCTTGATATCTTTAGGAACATGTAGGTTCTTCACAACTTTTTTCACTTGATTCAGATGTTCAGTGTTTGGATCAACTTCAGTTTTTCTGTACGTTTCCGTATTCAATTGCCTCAGACCTTCGGACAAATAGTCCTGTTTGGATTGAACGACAACTGCTGAACCTTTGTCAGCTGGTTTGATAATCACTTCTTTATTCTCTCTAAGTTGTCGGAGGGCTTGTCTTTCTGGGAGAGACAGGTTGTCATTGTGTTTCTTCGTGATGAGTGGCTGTAGAGATTCCTCTAATTTGTCTAGATACAAGATAAGTGCGGGAGGGGGGTTAAACCGAGGGGTCCATTTACTTTGGGTAGGTTTTCCTTTCATTAATCTTTGTAAGATATCATTGTGTGACATCTGTTCAGAATCGTCATCACCAGATTCATTCTCACAAGAATGAGAAACCGACTCATTGTTCAGAGATGACTGCTGATTTTTGAGGCTGAAATAGCATTTCAATAGCATGCGCCGGCGAAATGCGCGGAAATCTGATTGTAATTGCAGTGCGTTTATTTTTGGAGGGGTGGGACAGAAGCCCAGGCCTCTTGATAAGAGTGCTGTAGCTCCTGGTGATAGAATTTCATCGGATAAGTTCACAATTAATTTTCTATCGTCAGCAATCATCTCATCACGTTGTACATTAGTCTTATCTACTGTAGACCTGGTGTTGGACTCTGTCACAACATCATGTCTTTGTAATCTACGCTTACGTTTCACATACATATTACGACTATATCTACGGTTATTACTTTTCTTATCTTTACAATTGTGCTTACATTTGCTGCATGTACTTCTCCGGGAGTGGTGTTCCCGATGTGAATCTGGCGGAGGGGTGACCACTTCATCTTGGTGACTTGTTCGTTGGTTTCGCGGTGACAGTGAGTTTATGACCTCGTCTGTGTCATTCTCTCCCCGAGTTTGGATCGTAGACGGTGATGCTTTTGCAGACAGGTGTGTTTCGTTTAGCCTTCTGTCTTTCTCCAGTTTCTTGTTCTTTATTCTGATGAGTTTAGTTTGTAACATACATACATTTCTGTTAATTTTGTTCAGTATGATGTGATAGTCCTTGGGGGAGCAGACATTACGGAGCTGGTCTTTGAGGGTGCTGATGTTTTCCTTCAGGGTGTCGACATGCGATTCAGCTGCTTCGGCGCATATGTCTCTCAATGTGCAGGCAGTGTCAAATTTAAGATTATTTAAAATCAGGCACTGTGGGGGGGGGGGGGGGGGGGTGTACAGTGTTCCCGGTATTTCAGGAATTTGGGTATCCTAGCAGTTCCCGCTTTTACATGCCCCTTTCCTTTATAACCCCTGCCCGTTCCACATTCTTACAATTTAAAAAAAAAAAATTAATATGGACATTCTTACAATTTGATTTTATTACCATTGAGAATTGCCAGAGGCCTATTTAAATCTAAGAGGTGCCCCTTCTTCCTTGACAACTGTCCCTTGCCCCTTCCCCTTCTATAAGTATCCATTGTATCAAAACGCGTGACCCTTTTCCAATCTTATAATTGCCCCGATTCTTTCTGATAAGTGCTCCTTTTATTTTATTTCTGAAAACGAGCCTCTTCCTTTTTCACCTCTCATATAACCCCTAATAAAATCTTTCCTTCGACAATTCCCTTTTAAATCATTTACATCAAATGTACCTATTAATTCCTTGCAATAAGTGCCCTTTTTTCCATTCTCATAAGTGTCCATTTTCAGATACAAGAATTACCCCCTTTTCATCTCTGATAAGTGCATCTTCACCTGTGGCAATGGCCTCTTTTCAGATTTGAGAGGTGTCCGCTCTAATTTGACAAGTCACAAGTGCCCCTTCCGCCTTCTGCTATGTGACACTTGTAATCTCTGATGAGTGCCCTTTTACACCTCTGATAACTCCCCCTTAATTCATTTTGACACCAGCTCCTTTCCTTTCTTAGAAGTACCCTTATTCTTTCTGATAAGAGCCCCTCTTCCTTTATAACACACGCCCCTTTCAATTCTCATAAGTGGCCTTTTTCACCTCTGCTTAAGTGCCAGTATTGATATGCGACAAATACCATATGTTTCATCTTTAATAATTGCTCTTTTTAATATGACACCTTCCTGCTCCTTTTCTTTTATGATAAGTGCCATTTTCGTTGTTGCCCTTTTTCTTCCTACACAATTTGTGCCCCTAATTTAAAGCGATTTAGAACTACTTTACTTTAATTTCGTCAAGGCTGGCTAGCTGCGCTCGCTCACATTTATATTTCATATAGATAATTACTTATTGGAGGTCTTTTCAGTCTCTCATACCGAGACTGTGTTTAAAAACCTTTTAGAACAGTTTTTTCGTCTATATAAGATGTTATTGGTCACCATGCAGGCTCACAGATCTTTAAAAATTGCTCGCTTTGATGCTTAAGTATATAGTATATTAGAGCATGTAAGATAAAAGCGTATTGAAATCCCTAAAAATTTAATCAAAATGTAGGGTATATATGCCAATGTGTAGAGATGGTATATTTTTCCCGTTGTAGGTGCCCCCTTTTTCCAGAAATAGCCCTTGATTATTGATGCCCCAAATTTTTTGAAATTTCCGCTCAATATTGCGATCACACCCCGCTCCTTGAACCGGATTTATGCCGGTGATACGGAAATTAATTCTTTCAAACTACGGTTTTGTATTATTCACTGTTTTTTGGAACTCATTGAAAATAAAGTCCGCAAAAACTTTATCGGAGCAAAGTATAAATTATACTATAATTATATACTATAATTGTATTATAAATTAAATAATAACTTTAAATATGTAGGCAAACATATCGATTATTCTAAGTGTGAATGAATATTTTCGTTTCATTTATATACCTATTAAAACAACAAAAATATATATTGAAATTTATTTTGCTTAGCAAAAGTCATTCAATAAATATTTCGTTCATGTTTTTGTTTGCGTTTGCTTTGGTTTGTTCGAAATACTACATATCCCCCTGAGTCAAGGATTTAAATTTATCCAATCTCAGTACGGCTTAATATCTTTAAATATTATTAAAATGTATTTCCTTATGTCACATTTCTTTGACATATTTCATATTATGTTTGTATTTTTACAGTCTGTTCAAGGAAGTGTTCATTCAGCCATCGAGCAACCTGACATTGAATACCGCTTTATCGATTAAAACATCTTCGGCAAGTAGACTTTTGGCATCTTCGATAAAACCCAAAGTTCAAAAGAGGATTCCCACCCCTGGACTAGGTGTCAACTCTACATCCTGCAAAGCACCTGTGCATAAGATAGTGTATATCAAGACGCACAAAACAGGCTCCACCACATTGGTTTCTATACTGCAGCGGTATGGCTTCGAGCGGAATATGAGTATTGCTACTCGAAAATCAGGCCATATCATATGTGATAAAGAGTTATTTCAAGCATCAATGATTTATCAAATTCCGTTCAGGACTCGACACGACTTTGATATGCTTGTCAACCATGCTCGATATAACCGCCCAGAAATGGATAAAGTAGTGCCACATGCCAAGTATATTTCTATTATCCGACATCCGGTCACACAACTTGAATCTGTATTCGGTTACTTTGAATTGGGTTATCATCTCAAGATACCCGGATCGAACCCGTTTAGAACATTCATGGCAAATCCGAAAATGTACTACGACCAAAAGGTCAGCGCTTGGCAGAAGATTCGAAATGGCCAATTGTTCGATCTTGGTTTTGATCACAAGTACGATGAAAATAAAGCTAAAATCCAGGAAAAGATTGAGAGACTTTCCAAAGAAATAGATTTTATGCTGATTAATGAATATTTTGATGAATCTCTCATTATTTTGCGCAAGCTCCTTTGCTGGGAATTTGAAGATATTTTGTACTTGTCGCATGGGATCCGAAGTAAAACTCATCGATACAAATTGTCGGAGGACCTAGCTGCAGATGTATTAGAATGGAGCGCAGGAGACGTCATGCTGTATAGGCATTTCAACCAGTCCTTTTGGGAAAAGGTCAGTGATTACGGACCCGACTTCGAGAAAGATCTTCAGTATTTCCTAAGCTTGGAAAAGAAATCATTTGACGAATGCGTCAATACAGGCGAAAGGAATCGCAAAGATAAGAGAGTTGAAAAATTCATATTAAAGAAAGACACCTCGAACTTTTGCAAAAATATGCTTCGAGACGATACTGTCTATACCAGGCTGATCAGGACAGGCATGGTCAACAGGGCTGCCCTCGAAGGTCGTAGGAGTAAGCGTAGCGGTGCTAATTATAGGAAAATACGTCCAGAGAAGGCCACTCTTGCGATTCCAGCACGCAAGATCACAAATTTGACCAAGCTTCTTGATTTAACAAATTGATCCAAGGGGAGATGTTGAGAGACAACTAGATGGAATAGACCCCACTGTTATTGCAATTAAACAATTAGGAATAACGATGCCATTATTTCTACAGGTACATCTAATTCGCGAAAAATCAAATTTGTGTCAGTCGAACATGCTTTAACCATTTTTAAAATTACTTATCACTAGCACATAATAATTGTTCATGATGTTATGCTTTGTGCTTCCATTTACTCGATACTTGTTTTATATGTATTCTACCGATCAGTACCCTTTAAAACAGAATCAAGGCTAAGATTCTGTCCTTTTTTTCCCAAAAGGGTTGTATTTCGGTGAAAATTTTTACCCGACATTCATGATGTCCCTTTAAAGGAGAATGAAACCTTGGGGGAAAAAATCAATGTTAATGAAAAGAGAGGATAAAGAGAAGCAATTTTTAAAAAGTTCCATCAAAATCGGTTACGAAATGAGAAAGTTATGAAAGTTTGAAAAGTTTCAATTTACTTTCTATGGCGATCCTCAAATTGGCAATGTTACTTCAAAGTGACAGGTTTAGTAGTACAACTCTCCATATGTTTTGTACACAAAATTTCATTTTTCCCCATTATCTCTCAAGGTGCAGCTTGTCTCCTTCTTAGCTCAAGATATATCACGGGAAAATGTATTTGATACAACATAATTTTGAGTTCACCAAAAGACAAGCAGCATCTTTAGAGAGAATGGAGAAAATATGAAATTTTACGTACAAAAAGTATTGAGAGTTGTACTACTAAACGTGCAATTTTGAAGCAGCATTGCCAATTTGAGGATCGCCATAGAAAGTAAATTGAGACTTTTCGAACTTTCATAACTTTTTCATTTCGTAACCGATTTTGATGGAACTTTTTTTAATTGCTCCTCTCTATCCTCTCTTTTCATTAAAATTGATATTTCTCCAGGGTTTCATTCTCCTTTAAACATTAATACATTATATTCATGTGAATGTACATGTTTGTTCTTGTTGGGTCTGTATGAAAAAAAGGGTGATTTCAGTGACTTAATATGAAAATTAAACACATATCAAATGGAAGAAAATATTTTTAAAATGTGATGCGTGTTATTTTAAAAGTTCTCTTCTCCGCGTTTGTTGTTGCATATTAGATTGATTACATTACATAATGGTTAGTCTATTATATAGAGTTTGCAGCATAATATAATATTGAATGGCTTTTGCATTATGGAAATGAAATGAAGGAGTAATGACAGTGCGCAATTCAAACAGATGAATGAACAGTGCAAGCACCAATTTATCTTACCCGTACACAACAAATACAATAAATTCAAGGAACTAGACTGCAACCGAGATTTTACTTCAATGGCTGTGATGTTTATACATGTATCTAACATTTTACGTTCATTACTCTCTGTGAATATTCGTAATTAACGATTGACTAGTGTTCAACGAATGCAGGGCACATAATGATCTCCGTAGTTTTATCTCGACCAGAAAGATTTAAAAATTCAAACGCAGATTATTGACATTTTTATGCCGCAAGAGGGCACTGTGTAAGTTACCCCAGAGCTATCCATACAGAGAGTCCTGACACTGGAGGTCGCTTCTGATTGGTCAGTCATTTCATGGAGCTTCAAAAAGTTCCCTCTCATAGAGAATGTACGTGAAAGGGAACTATTGGAAGCTCCATGATCCGCCATGTTTTAAACAAAGACCGCGTACGCGCATGCTTATTTTGCGCGTGTCACAACTCTCTCTATCAACGCGCTCTGAGTTACCCCAGAGCGCATTGATAGAGAGAGTTGTGACACGCGCAAAATAAGCATGCGCGTACGCGGTCTTTGTTTAAAACATGGCGGATCATGGAGCTTCCAATAGTTCCCTTTCACGTACATTCTCTATGAGAGGGAACTTTTTGAAGCTCCATGAAATGACTGACCAATCAGAAGCGACCTCCAGTGTCAGGACTCTCTGTATGGATAGCTCTGAGTTACCCATAGAGATCCTATAGAGATCCTGTAGGATCTCTATGATGTTACCCATAGAGATCACTGATCTCTACGGGGGGGGGGGGGGGGGGGGCGGGAATCCGTAGAGATCAGTGACAGAGATTATAATTACCTGATGATGCCTTAGCCTCGCGGACCACAAACGTCGGACAGACTGGTCGCCGCGCAACACGCACGCTCAGCCTGAGCTCGAGCGCTCATGGCACACACACGGACGGACACACAGACGGGCACGCGTACGGGCACACACCATGGAACGCACACGCACACACGTACGGAGACCGTTTCATAGTCCCCTCGCGAATTTCGTTCGGCGGGGACAATAAATTGCTGTTCTATTGCGATGTGAATTGTTCTTGCCACTGAAGTTATGATCAGTTCCTCGATCATAACCCCTCCCCCCCCCCCCCCCCCCCGTCTCTGTAAAGTGATTATAAATAGGGAAACCACTAGCAAACCACTAGCAAACCACTAGTTTAATAATTTTTTTCCTTTGCGGATGACATGTTTTGACAGTTGTGGTAAAGGCCTTTCAATATTTTAGGGATTTTAATGGTCAGGAAAACCTCACACACACGCATACCTACGCACACACACAAACAGCTCATAATAACTTATCTTATATAGGTGCATGATGCAAGCAATGAGTTTTTACATTTGCGGTCGACAAGTTATGACATTTGTGGTAAAAATCAAAATTTTTACATTTGTAGGCGAAATCTTTTTACATTTGTGGTTAAACATATTTTTACGTTTATGGGGTTTTTTGTTTGTTTGTTTTTTGTTTGTTTTTTTCACATTTGTTATTTTTACACTTGTGGTTGACATGTTATGACATTTGCGGTTATTTTTACATTTGCGGGTGCAATGATTTTACATTTGTGGTTATTTCTACATTTGTGGTAGATTTTTACATTTGTGGGCTCTACACCCCCCCCCCCCCACATTGAGCTTGAGCAAGCGTATATGCCCCATGCTATACTAGATATGCGATAGGCTACGCGTATACTACGTTTAACGTACGTGTGTGTGCATACACACACATAATATTCGCTAGAGTTGCTGAAGCCAGCGAAGGTATCTTCCCAGACTTAAAATTGCAAGAATTGTCTTGAAATTGAAATTCAATTCAAATTCAAATTCATTGATATAAAATCCTGACATAATAGGATTATCATCAAAACGAAACAAAATAAAACATGATAGCAGCATATTGAACAGAAAAACACCCTTGACAACACGCAGGAAAATTATATCAGAACCGATTGGCATGTATGATTATACTCTACAGAAAGTAATGTTGCTATCCTTAGAAACAAAACAAAACACAAAAATTAACGCAATGATGAATAGAAGCAAAATGAAACAAAGGTAAAATTTTCTTTTTAAATTGTATGTATCCTGTTATTTACTCTACTGAAAGAAATTTAAAACAAACAGAGAAAGAAAAACACCGATAACAACAAAGAGCAGCATGTTGAATACAAACAAAGACTCAACAAAACAAAGGCAAATTACATCAAAACAATATTGTATCGGGTTTCACTCGACTTAAAGTACTGTTGCTAAATAGAACAGAGAGGGTGTAACCGCGATATCAACCACAGAGTATATGCGAAGCATATTATATAAAAACAAAACCTCATCAAAATATATGCGAGCAAGTTATATCAAAATACTAAGGCACTGTACATATCAAATAACACTCGATGCTAGGTAAATAGATAACAGGGTTACAAAGTTATGGAAAGGACCACAATTTTCATTATTGTTATTGTTATCATTATTATTATTATTATTTATTTGTTATTTTTTATACTTTTAATATATTTTTTATTAGTATTATTTTTTTTTATTCTTTATTTTTTTGCCGTGATTTAATCTTTCTACGTACATATTGCTAAGTCCAATTATACAAAGTTTACTAACATCCATATCCTTATACCTAATATTAAATGCTAATGGGATGACAGCGTGAAAGTCTGTGCTTTTACTTTTGTATAGGAATGTTCGATTCATATCTTGGGTGGTTTGTTGTGTACATGTAGCAATAAATAAGCAATTACTAGTAAGTGCCGACACTTTATCACATGCTAAAATATGCAGGTACGTCAATCTCCATCATAGTATATCTGGTAGTAAATAGCTAGCAGACCATGCAGACGGTAGTGTTATAACTTTAATATAAGTATTACCGTTTAAGTGTAAACTACAGTAAAATTGAGCATAGCTGCGGACTCTGACTTCAGATGTGTCTTTAATTCAGGAACGATCATTTTTATTTAAAGTATTCTTTTATTCATTTCTTTTCAGTGAAATCAACAGATATACAAAAATAGAAACAGTACAATCATGAATAAAGTATAAACAGAAACTTATACAATTAATTACAATATATATATATATATATATATATATATATATATATATGTATATATGGAAAAATGTATACATTCATGGAAGAACACAGAATTTACACATACATTTACTTGTAATATCTCAGCTTACTTGAAATTATACAGATATACAACTGAAAAATAATATTCCTTTAATTGCGTTATCTGCAAAAATGTATACATTCATGGACGCACAAAGAATTTATACAACTGAAAATATACCTTAGATATAACTATTCCTTTTATATGTTGTTTTTTTCACTGAAAGAAAAATGTATAAAGATAAAAAGGAGAAGAAAAGAGAAAAAAGAAAAATGAAATATGAGAGAAGGAAAAAAAAAGAAGAGATAAACCCACACATCCCAACACAATACCTCACCCCATCCAGCCCCCCTCCCCCCTCCCTCCCCCCCCCCCCCCTCTTCCCAACCCCAAACCCAGAGCGCTCCTCTCGGCACTCCGATCATGTAGATCTAGTATTATTACACGGGACCCCCCCCCCCCCCCCCCTTCATCCAAGTCCATTATCAATCAGTCTGAGCCTTTCTTGATCATGTGACATATCAGACCACTCGTAGAGAAAGAGTTGCATCGGTCGCATTGTATGAGGCATCGGGGGCCCGGATTATGTGTTGACAAATTGTGTAGACTCTTTATATATAATACCACATTCGTGATGACAGAGCTTGGGATCATCAAACTAAACAAAAGACAAAAAACCAAAAACCAAAATCAGCAATACCAAAACTGATTTGCACCCCGGGGGTCACTCAGTGTGCGATGGGTATGTGCCGCCCAGAAGACCCCTATTTTCACAATCAAATTTCCGTTCCAAAGCATAGCATTTTTTCCTTGTTGAGAAAAAGAAGAGAGAGAGAAAACCGTTCCCAAGCACCGCTCTTTTTTTTTTTTCATTCCGTCATTCAGGCCGTTCTGGCCCGCCCCGGCCCGTTTCAAAGAATATCATTTTTGGTGAAAAATTGAAAATGAGTTTCATTCCAGGTGCTTAATTTCTTCTGGCTTTCCCCATAGCTTCCAATCCGGTTCCAATCCACCCTAGGGAATTCAGTTTTCATTCACGCTGAGCGCGTGCATGCGAATTTAACCCCGCTGGTATGAATACACGCACCATAGAATTGCCATGACACACAGCGTATTTAGCTAATGGGAGCTTGTGGAAACCAGTTCCGTAGCAACATATTCATATTGTAATCCAGTTCCAAGGACCCCCTTTTTAAAAAATGTTAATGTTCCGAACGGTGACACGACATTTGCTCCTGCGACATTTGCTCCTCCGTCTTTATCTCGGAAGGTCAAAGGTTAAGGTCAAGGTCATGATTTGGTTTTTTGTTAAGGACAATGTGAAGATTAGGATTAGGGTTATAGGGTTAGGGTTAGGGGTAGGTTTAGGTTTAGGATTAACATGGCAAAGTTAGACCGGAGCAATTGTCGCAGGAGCAAATGTCATGGAACCGTTACGAACACCATCCTTTTTTGTCTTACCGGCGGCACATACCCACCACTTTTGGGGTCGAGTGCTTCCCAGGGCCCCGGGATTTGCGCACGAGAGTGGGTAATAGTGATCTCCACAATGTTGAGACTCAGTTTCATTTTGTTTTTGTCCTTCAATCCCATTGGGCCTAATTATGGACTCTTAATTGTCATCATTTTATTTCAAGGTTGCAAACATGTTAAATACATGTAGTAGGTAATGGAACATCATGAAAAATCATCCATCTTCGTTTTTGTATTTATTTTTCCTTTATTTTCATTCTTCTTCTTCTTTTTTTTTTTGCATTGTACTTACGTAATTACATACGTATGTGCATAATCTACTTTTGACATTTAATAAAGGGGGGGGGGGGTCTAACCTGATGTCAAGTTGATTTCAAAAGAAGCAGAAAAAATGAAGAAACAAATCAATGAATTATTTGAGCAAAATCCGATAAGAAATAAGAAAAGCATGAATTTTTGAAGTTGTAATCCATCAAACACTAATGGGCAACTCCTGCGAGGTCCCCTCCCATTAGCCCTGTACTAAAATAATCATACATTTCCATTTTCACTAAAGAAAATATTTTATCATATAATATGTATCCTCCATGTAATCATAGCACATACGTTTTACACGAAACATGCGTGCAACAAATATATCCCTTCATCAACAACTAAGAAAATGAAAATTTATGAAATTTTTAGTACAGCACAAATGGGAGAGGACTTCATAAGATACGTTACGGCATTTGTGTTAACTGATTACAGCTTTGAAAAATCTTCCTTATTTCTTATCGGATTTTGATCAAATCTTCACTAATATGCTTCTCTTATTTCTCTGCTTTTATTAAAATCGTTCATATTAATCAATGATGATAATATCATAACATATTTGTTATGACATAATTATATTAATATCATCGGAGGATGGTATTAATCTTCGACATGATTGATGTAAATTTATTGGGACATATCATTTTTCTATTAATTAATGGGCATGCTGGGTTTTAAGAAACAAACTATCAAGGTTCCCAGCTATCATGGAAATCAGAGAAATCTGGAAAATGAGTTTCTCATTTGAGTCAGGGAAGGTCGGGGAATTTGAGGGGAAAACCCCCCTCTCAAATCGGGCGAAAATTAGTGAATTTTACGGGCTCCAAAATAAAATAGTCTATCTTGTTTAATGTCCAAATAGCATTTAAGCATAATTAACTGCGTGACTGGCTTCAGTGGCGTAGCGTGAGTCCAGTCATTTAGGGGGCACTGGCATCATTGGGTGGGGCGGGGGGGGGGGGGGGAGAGAGACACCGGTCTTACTCCAAAAATTCAATGCGACTTTCAAGGTCACTGATTATAGGGGAGGGGGCAGAAGGGATCCTTTCGTCTCCATTGCCGTCCTTTCCCCTTTCCCCTTTCCTTTTCTCTCTTTTTCTTTCTTTTTATCTTTCTTTTCCCCATTCGATGGGGGGAGGGGGGTGCCCCTGTAGCTACGCCAGTGATTGGCTTTGGCTGCAAAAACATTCATATTTGAATTCAGCACACAACATGACATGTATGACTTATGAAGGGAGGTGAAAATGTGACCTGAAAAACCAAGGAGATACTATAGGTACCTCCTTTGAAAAATGTGAATACAAACAACGAACAATATAACAGACTGAAGATAGATGGCTGTGTCGGGTAGGCTATTACGTAACGGATGACTTCCCTCGAAACAAAAGCGAAGAGAAACCAGATTACGACTGTATAGTCTGGTAAATGCAGACCTGTATAGACCTATTTAGATTTATATGCCAGTTGTCATTCTGGAATTGCCTTCGATACTTTATCATACTTATTATCTCCTTTACCTCAAAGTTCAACTAAGTTTGAGAGGTGGTTTTCAGCAGAAGAAGGTCACAATTCGACATAATTATCATTGGCGCTATACTGTATGGGACTTTCTAAGTGTATAGACGGGCCGGTGTCCGGTCTTGAGCTGAATAGATTCATGGATTATAGAGCCTACATTCATTATGCCATGGTTAGGCTTGCAATACGTACGATCAACCTCAAAAGAGTAAGCTTTTCATCATATTTACTTCTAACGTGATCCATTTTCTTCTTGAAATTACGTCTACACCATAATAAACATTTACATCTCCTTCCGATAAGTAGCTCCAGCCTACTACTTCAGCACTGCAATGTCGAAGGCGGTGGTGATGGTGAGAGCAAGGAGTTCTGTGATAACTCCTTGGTGAGAGTGAGAGCACATTTTATACATGTCTGCAACTAAATTCACGCCATCGTAACACGTATAGCACGTATTGGACTGTACAGTGTGCATTAGCCTTGGTATATGGGAAACAGCTAAAGAAAAGCTTCGCCGTGTCATCAGGTCATGTCATGATGATAACGCAATTAATAGTGATCACCAATGTTTAGATTTATTGCAGCTCCTGGTAAGTAGATTTTTTTTCTATGTTTCTATATCATTGCCATGTCTTTGCAATTCAAATACCAATAAAATTCTAATGAAACAATTATACGTTAATACCGAGATCCATATCGTAGAAATTTGGAAAGAGGCCGCCCTGTTTTTAGGTTATATAAATTTTATATTTCATTTGCTCTTAATCTCGATCGTATTGCCTTTTATGATACTTAGTCATCCTGTGCATGTGATTGTAAATGATTACCCTCCTTTTACTTTCACTTTTTATGCTCGTGTGTTATACAACAACATAACCTCATAACAAAATTTATGACGTATTTATGAGTGAAATTCTGGAAGATAATGATCACCCACATTCGACAGAATGTAGACAAACATTTTACCTCCTCCTTTTCCCAGAGTTTATATGCCTCAGTTGTCGAAATTTTCTTGAATACCAGCATCTCAGATACAAATCGAAAAAGAATCATCGTTTGTGTTAAAGGGTATCGACATGATCTTATATATTTTTTTTTATGCAAAGTCATATAAAAAGCTTAAATTCACTTGTAGCCCTTTTCAAACTGTTGATAATTCCGCACTCGACACTGAGCAGTACGCCAGGCCAAAACACCACACAGGTGGAATGTCCTTTCAAAGGGCAATCCAACCTTGGTAATAAGATGATTTGTGTGAAAGGACAAAAATAAGAAAAACAGGATGGTGAAAGTTTGAAAGAAATCGGACAAGGACTAAGAAAGTTATGGATGTTTGAAAAATGAGATCACTACATCTATGCCAATCTCAAATTGGCAATTTGGTGAGTCAATTGTGACATTTTTGTGGACAACTCTCCCATTTGTAGTACACAAAAATATCATAAATTTGCGGTTTTCTTCGAGGCGCTTTTACCCTCGGGGCAGTACTCAAAATATATTGGAGATAGCAAATTGTTATAGGTCCTCATGAACGAAAAGGTCCTACTGAGTAATGCATTTTGGAAAAAAAGTGACATTTTAGTCATTTTGTGTGTTAGAGCGAATGGGGGAGTTGTCCACAGCTACATCACAGTGACATTACCTATTCGGCCAATTTGAAATTCCCATATGCATAGTGATTACAACTTTCAAAAATTCATAACTTTCTTATTGCTTGTCCGATTTCGTTCAAACTTTCACCAATCTGCTTCTCTGATTTTTCCTCTTTCTTTCAGAGCAACTTGCTATTAAGATTGGATTTCCCTTTAACAGGAGAAGAAGAAGAAATGAGCATTTAAATTGCCACTTTGCGATGAAAAAAGATATCCCTGTACTCATATAGCATTTCCTGATAGATTGCCTGTCACTGTGTTCATTAGCCTGGATTAGTACTACAGACTTGAACATACCAGAGGCAGGAGAAAATGATCATTTAAAGTAGATATTCAAAGCAAATCACAAATATGCTCAATAATGTATCTCTAGAAACTAGAAAGCTTGCAGATGGTAATCGTATAAGTTATACGTTAACTGCGTGTTTGATGATTAAAAAATAACACAAATAAAAACACTTCTCAGCATCTGGGATATCCGAGCGATTCGCCAGAAATATACCGATGTTTTCGTGACGTCACATCAGGTGCCAATCCTGCCTAAGCAGACGACGTCCTATATCAAGTGAACGTAACTGTAATGCAATTATTTTTGAATTATAAAGAGTTTGGTTTGTTTCACCATGACCGTATTTCACATCATTCTAAAAGGGAAGTGAAACCGTTTCTAGTAACTAAAATCTTTTGTTTGTAAAAAGTCATGATAAGGGTCAATGATCAATCAAAGAAATCACACTTTCGAATTGTAAAGCCCGCTGAATTATAGCATGGATGGTATTCGTTCCCTCTTGAAACGCCGACATGCCGCGGTGCATGCAGCTGAAAATACAATGGCATCTTTTTTTTTGTTTACAAGCGATTGATTCCTTAATTTTTTAACGCTGCATTTTTCATCAAAATAATACCATGCAGGAAATGTAGAGTGAGGCAACAAATAAGCATTTATACTGACGCTAGTGAAGTAAGGGAAATAAATAAGTGAAGATGAGATGACAAAACAGGCACTGAAAATGTATAAGATGTTATGGGGCATCGTCTGCTTAGGAAGGATTGCTGATCATTGCTCCCCGGTATGATGTCACATATCTCAGCAGCGTTCAAAGAGCTCTATAGGTGCTATAGCGGGGCTGTGTTATATCATTTTATAATTGATAATAATCATTACTTCAAATGTTTCCAAGTGTTGAATTTTGATAACCTTGTTCAATCTAAGCTTCACCTATGCAAGAATAAAAATTAAATCAATATTCAAAATCAATGAAATTCTACTTAAAATCCTTCATTCGCAAACTGGAAACGCAAATTTGTAGCATATTATATTCGAAAAGCCTCTGAATCTAGTCATCAGAAAAATCAAGTAAATTCAACAATGCCTAAGTAAAAAAAATTGAGTTTAAGGTTTCTTTTTTTACTACTGCAAGTGGTCATTCATCTGTAAAGCAAGCTGCTTCGAAAAAAGGGCAGAAGAATAAGTTCAATTCAAATCAATTTTATTCTTGAACATCAAAATAAAACATCAAATGTACATTCATATAAATAATCATATTTGAAAAAGAAAAGGAGGCCACAAAAAGTATACACTTGAAATAAGAGGGCTCCAAAATATGACATTACATGTACATGTCAGATAACACACATTACATTCAGATTGAAAATATACAAATTCAGCATATACACACACATACAAGAAAAAAAAAGAGAAAGAGAGAAGTGTAGGATAATTAACAGTCATAAACAATCATAAAAATGAATTTGGAACATTAAGCATAGGTATCAATAATAATCTTTTTAAGTTTAGCTTTGAAGAAATAGTTGTACATGAAACAAAAGTAATATTAAGATCATTCCTGATTCGTGGCCCAGTATTTTGCGAAAGAATTCAGAATTGAATTGGAAGTTGCCATGGGGTAATGAAATCTATTTGATGAGCGAGTGTTGTACTGATGGAATTCATATAGTTATATCTAAAAAGACTTATTATAATTAGGAGCATATCTATTTGTAACTGCGTGCATAAATGTAGCAATTTTAAATTGATGAATAAACTGTCATTGTTTTCAATTTAAAGAATAAAGGTCGTGAGGGCACTAGATAGAGAGAATTGGTGCAAATACGCAGTGCTTTTTTCTGTAGTTTGTGAATTGGATCTAATTTTGTTATTCCAACACTAGCCCATGTTATGTTACAATATTGAATTAAAGGAAGAATCAAGGAATTATATAGCATGACTAAATTTTTTTTCAGGTAAAATGGATCTTAATTTACACAATATTCCAACATTTTTAGATATTTTGCTACATATATGTAGACGATGGTTAGTAAAAGTTAATTTGTCATCCAAACTTACACGAAGAAATTTCAGTTTTAGTTACATTCAAGACTGTTCTATCCATTTCTGATTTGACATCAGATATACTGTGAGAAATCTTTGATTTACAAAAATACATGACATTTGTTTTATCGTAATTAATAATCAACTTATTCGCCTCAAACCAGGCTGCTACCATGCATAACTCTTGATTTGTTTTGTTCAATAGTTATGATCAATAGTTATGATCAATAGTTATGATCAATTACATCGAAAGCCTGGGTTAAATCAAGAAAAATGCCAAAAGAATGAAAATTACTCTGGAAAGTATTTAAAAGTACATTTTGTAAGTCAATGAGGGCATGTTCACAGGAATGACCTGGTATAAAATATTGAGCATTATTTAATCATTTTTATTTAAGTAAGACAGTGTTCTATTATATACAAATTTTTTCCAATATTTTAGAGAAACAAGGTAATAAAGTAATGGGCCTGTAATTTGAAAATAAGTGTTTGTCACCTTTTTTATACACAGGGATTATTTGACCTATTTTCATTTCATAAGGAACTTTGCCAGAACAAAAAGATAAGTTTACAATATGAACAAATGGTTCAACTATTATGTGGATAACTTTCTTAACTAAGTATGAGCTAATGTTATCGAAACCTGTACTGTTAAAATTTTAAGCTTTTTAACAATATTGATAATTTCAGTTGCATTTGTCGGATATAAAAATACTGATTTTGCACAAGGATTCCGTAGGTATGATGTAAAATGAGAATTGTCTGATTGTTTCAACTTTTCCTGAGCCAATAAGGCAATATTAGAAAAATAGTCATGGAACCCTTTGACGATTTCTTCATCTTTTTCTATTTTAATCCCATTTTTCATAAAAAAAGAAGGAAAATCTTATTTATTATTATTACCAATTAGATTATTAATAATTTGCCATACTTTTGCAAGATTATTTTTATTCGCTTGTAATAATATTGTTTACGAGCTATTTTGATAGTAGCATTTAAAGCATTACGATACTTTTTAAATTTAGTATGTGAATGAACGTCACGTATGACACAAAATATCTTATATAGTATATTTTTCTTGTTTATACATTTTAATTTTGAATGAGATATCCAGGGTTTCCTTGGAATAGATTTCTCTTTACTATGATACTTTTTAAAGCACTCTTTATTTACAGCTTCATTGAATTTATACCAAAATCGATCATAAGCACAGTCAACATCTTCAAATAACAAGACATCTGTCCAACCAATCTTTGAGAGCTCTTTTTTGGCATCGGCTGTTTTAGAATTTATGCATCTCCTAAAGTAGTTGGACTGATGTGATCTAAAGACATTTCCATTCATATTATTTTGAGTCACGAAAAAAACAGGTAAATGGTCGGTAATGACATTATAAAAGATACCAACTTTAACACGTTTATCACACACATTGGTTAAAATATTGTCTATAAGAGTTATCGATGAGTTGTTAATTTGAGTAGGTTTATTGATTAAAGGACGAAATGAGTTATCATAAACAATATTTACAAAGTCATATAGTTTGCAGTTAAGTAATTCATTAAGTTAATATTAAAGTCTCCCATTATATAGGTTTCTTTATTTTCTTTTGTTATCAGTTGTAGACACCCATTCATAGCTATATTAAAATCATTAATATTTGTATGAGGGTCTCTATATATGACAGCAACTATAATGTTTTTACGTTTTGGCATACTGATTTCAAGAAAAAGAGATTCACACAAGTTTGGTGATAAATGAAGATCCTGTCTGTCATTAACATTCAAAGAATTATGTATTAACATCGCAACACCATCACCTTTGCTCTTTAGTCTATCACAATGAAAAAATCTAATTATTGATATTAAATCATGATAAAGGCGTTCTACTATGTATCAAAGTTTCACTAAATCCATACACTAAAAATTGACAATGTAATTCACGTGTAAAATCATGAATTGTATCAAAATTTTTAAACATACTTCTTGAATTAAAATGAATTACACTAAAATCAACTCCACCTATTATTTCATTACATGTTCTAAATTCATCTGGCAGCCAGTACTTATTGTGTACGTCAAATATATTTGTGTTTTTATTAGGATCAATATCATCTGTCAAATCATCAAAAACAATTATCATTATCTTCATGCAGTATATCACTATCGTCAATTAAAATATTTCCATCATTGAATAAATTACCAAACTCTGAATTAGAAAGAGTACTGAAAGGAAATAGGAAGTCACACACTTTCATCAGCAATCACCCAAAAGGAAGAAAATTTAGAAAAACAACGAAAACAAACAGGAACAAACTTAAGAACATTATATAAGCGTACAATAAACGTTGAGTTGCGATTGAACATTAAAAAGCAATGGGGAAAACAAAATTTATTAATTATTTTGTTAATTGTAGATTGTTTCGGTATTTTTTAAAAATAATTTGCCCAGATCATTTTTCTCTCGAATCAGTCTCTTGTGTGGTTTGTTGTCAGACCCAGGTACAAGGGTTATGATTCTGCCGTCGTGAACCCATGCTTTGAAAGGGGATCCAAAGTACAAACAGGAATGACAAGAAATCAGACAGGGATTGAGGACAAAATACCTTTTAATCTGGCAACAACAACGTCCGAACCACGTTCACAATCGAATCCAAAACCAAGTCTCTTTTTCCACTTCTCCGCGCCGATCCCGATCACCATCCCGATCATATCAGTATCGGCTTGACAATAGCAATCCTTACACTCTCCCCCACCAAAAATACCCTCTGGGTTTTTTTTTTTTTTTTCCCCCCCAAACATTACCAAAAATACCCTCTGGGTTTGTTGGCCTTTCAAACACTATTAACCTTGCATGACAACAAGCAAAAATGTCAAATATGAAATAAGAAATATACATGTAGCAAAGGAATAACACTGCAGTCAAACCTGACTCGAGGACAAATTACATAGAACTACCAGTCAACCGTTTGTAGTGCATGCACATGTATACATTTTTGTCTATTGTTTTGCTCAATATGTACATATTGTCGTTTATATGGTACATCGCGAGCAATGGTGCTAACCATTAACAAGAAAAATTTCAAAGCAATTTTTCTTCTCAACCTTCAAACACATATATATGTTCATATACACAATGTCAAACATTTATAGGTAATATAATGTAACACAAACACCAGCACAGCTTAGTGTTGTGGTCTCGTCTTAAAGCTCATGTACAGTATTCGTAGCAAAAAGGAAATTGGAAAGAAACATGTTAAATATAGTCTCATGTTGTTCTCCTTGAATCAAAAGATGGCTGTAAGAAATCATTTAGAATTCCATCTATGATTTCTTGTGAATTTCAGTGTAAATATCTGTAAGGAATGCTTGATCACTGCCATTATGCTAGGACCCTTCCACCCCGACGGCTCCCCGCACAGCAATCTTGGGGCTTCGCATAGAGACAACGTGTGTGCACTGTGTGTAGCTACTCATCATTGGTTTTACACGTGTGTTTACAGTGTATAGCACATGCTGTCTTTGTTGGGATTTTACATGCCTGTCCCGGCACATAAATTAGTTTTTGCCTCTTATTTGTTTAATATTAAACTTTAGGAGGTGAAATCTTCACATTGTCTTAGTATTGCTAGTATCTTGCTATTTATCAACAAAAATTGAAGAAATCTGACGAACAGTTTTTGCGGGCTTACCAAAACTTTACATGACCTTTAAACACATCTCCCAAAACAAGCAATTAGCCACACATGGCCATATTGTAGAATGTATAACTATAATATACTTCAAATCCACACAGACACAAACTGTTCAGCAATTTTGGTGACCGTAATGAAAATTTACAGTAAACAGGTGTGCCATCTAATACAAGGAAATAGGCAGGAGTAAAAAACAAACACTTGTGTAAGTAGAAATTGTGGGTTACACATAGTTGGCAGCTGTTCAGGTTTTTTTTTTTTTTTTTTTTTTGTTTGTTCGTTTTTTTTTTGGGTTTTTTTTCTTAATACCAAAAGTTGTGTACATGTATAACTTTAAAATAAACATTAGATGTCACGTCAGAAGATCACAGGGAATCACAGGTTACTATACAGATCAAGATTTCAACAAATTATGCATGAAATACAATGATAAGGAATGTAATGCATTTTCCATTACTAAACTAGCCATCAACATTTTTAAAGAATGCTTAATTCCACATGAGCCAGGAATACAGCACATCCATGTGTCGCAAGAGAAAAAAAAACAACAGCATATAACAACAGTTATAACAAAAGTCCGTCAGAGAACCTCAAGTCCATTTTAAGAGTCCACAACAATATTTTCCAGAAAAGCGTCCATGTTTATTTCTATCGCGATCCATAGCTGACTTTGGCAGTTCCAGTTACGACACAAACGTGTTCTTGCTTAGTCTATTACCTTGAGTCTCAAACTCTCAAGTCCATTCTTGATCCAAAATTTAGTATACACAATTTATAACAGTGTAGACAAAATTTGACGTCAGTATTCAAAGAAATTAGCACATTTTCAGTTGGTCCACATGAACAATGCGGGTCACCATCTTGTTGGCAACATTTATCACAAGGAAATTCACCGGGGTCAGTTTTCTTTGCACGACAAATGGCCCAGTCCATCGCGGTGCCAATTTAGCTGAGAAGTTCTTTTTTGCATTCGATAGAGGGTAAGTCTTCAACATGACTTTGCCTCCTTCACTGATGCGGCATCCATCACGACTCTGGTCGTAATACCGTTTGGAGCTATTGACAGCATGCTGACGATTGTCCGCTATTTCCCCTTGGGTGGGAATGTTCTTGTTCCCCTCAGTTTGCAGGCGGTTGGTCAAGGGTGATGCTAAGCGTCGTCCAAACATAACTACGGATGGTTCTACACCAAGGGTGTCATGACTACTGCTGTTGAGGGCAAATGCGAGTTCCGCGAGGTGAACATCCCATTGTCGATGGTCAGATCCAGTGTAGGCTTGGAGCATGGCCTTGAGGTTACGGTTCACCCTTTCCACCCAGTTCGTTTGAGGGTGATACGGCGTGATGAAGATCTGCTCTTTCCCCAGTCCACACAGACAGCTTGAGAGCCTTTCCTCTGAATTGGGGCCCATTGTCCGACAGCAGGGCTCCTGGAGGTCCATATCTACAGAACAGCTCTCTCACTAGAGTGGTTGCCACTGACTGGCTGGTAGCTGACTTCAAAGGCAGAATCTCCACAAACTTTGAGAAATGGTCGACAGCCACCAGAATATACTCATGCCCAGCATACGACTTTGGCAAAGGGCCCATGAGGTCTACAGCAACCTTTTCCCAGGGCCTTGAGGAGGTACTAGACAACATTTTTCCTTGACGTCTCTGGTAAGAAGGCTTTGTTTCAAGACAAACCTTACAACTGCGGATAAAGCTTCTCACAGACTGTGACATACCATTCCACCAGAGACCCATTGACTTCAACCTTTTGAGGGTCTTCCTTCTCCCAAGATGCCCAGATATTGGCTTGCAATGGCATTCAACTAACACTGCATTCTGAAGGGCCTTGGGGATAGCTACACAATCATTCTTATACAACATCATGTCTTTCAAACTGAAAGCTGAAATCTTCTGAACAGGGTCTTTACCCCGATCCCCGCCATTCTTTTGCTTTTCAAGGATCTGAATCACCGGCAAAAGCGTTGGGTCACTCCTTTGGGCCCTCAAGACAGAATCCTTCGTCAAATCCAAAGGAAGGACAACTTCCTCTGCGACCCCAGACTTGGCCCCTGACTCACTAACACAAGAAGGGCAAGAGTACCTGTCTACATCCTCAGCCTCCTGTGAACCAATATGGACGCAGACCTGGTGATACCACTGATCACAATCATCACATTGTATCCAATCAACCAATTCGTCATCTGGGACAAGGCAATCACTGGCAGCGCAACAGTCATTGTCACGTCTGTCACTGTCCTGATTCAACAACACCTTGCTTACAATTCCCACCATGGGGGTCACATAACTCTCAGGAATCCTAGATAATGCATCCGGGACATGATGCTGTTTTCCAGGCCTATATATTACCTGAAACCGAAAATCCTGAAGCCTCAGAATCCAACGTGCCAGTCGCCCATTCTGCTTCTTCTTCCGAAACAGCCAGCAGAGTGCCTGGTGGTCTGTTACAACACGACATTCTCTACCTTCCAGATATGGCCGCCATTTCTCTAGGGCCCATACCACGGCCAAACATTCCTTCTCGGTAGTACTATAATTCCTCTCTGCGGCAGACAGAGACCGACTTGCATAGGCGATAGTTCGGATCCCAGACTGCTGCTGCTGGGTCAGGACTGCACCAATCCCGACATTGCTTGCATCGGTGTGCACAGCAAACCTGGATTCTTCAACGGGGTAGCCTAGTATTGGCTCTGTGAGGAGTCTCTCCTTCAGGGTCTGAAATGCACGGGTGCAGTCAGCAGTCCAATTCCACGGAACACCCTTCTTCTTAAGCCCATGAAGGGGTGCAGCAACATCTGAGAAACCGGGGATGAATTTCTGATACCAGCCAACCATCCCAAGGAACCTCTCTAGTTCCTTGATCGACCTGGGTTGAGGATAGTCGACAATGGTGGATACCTTCTCAGGATCCATCTTGAGTCCCTCTGAGCTGACAACATGGCCAAGATATTTCATCTCTTGGCAGGCAAACTGACATTTCTCAGCATTTACTGTCAGTCCCGCTTGTCGCAAGCCGCAAAAGATCTCCCGAAGATCAGAGATGTGCTGTTCGATATCCGGAGAGAAACACACAATGTCATCCAAGTAGACATAACAATTCTGTCCTATTAGGCCATCAAGTACCTTGGACATCAGCAGTTGAAAACTTGCTGGACCATTCACAACACCGAAAGGAAGGACCTTAAAGTGAAACAGACCTCTATGACAAACAAAGGCAGTCTTCTCAACATCCTCACCTGCAACGCCCATCTGCCAGTATCCACTGCGCAGATCCAATGACGTGAATACTGAGGCACCATGCAGGGAGCTTAGAATGTCATCCACCGTAGGCATGGGGAAGGCATCAACCCTTGTCACCATGTTCAATTTCCGATAATCCACACACATTCTATATTTTCCATTCTTCTTAGGAACCATCACTACGGGAGCAGCCCAAGATGAGTCCGAAGGCTCAATCTTCCCCAGGTTCAGAAGCTTATCCAACTCTTCATCAAGAGCTTGTCTTTTCTCAGGGCTCACCTTGTAAGGATGAGAACGGATGGGAGAAGCCTCTCCCACATCAATTCTATGAGTAGCCATGTCCGTATGGCCGGGTACTTCACTAAACACATCTGGGAAGTCCTGGAAGACCTGATCTAACTTCTGTCTATCCACTTCAGTTAGGTCAAGTTTCGTCATCTCCTCCTTAGCTTGGAGAATGACCCTCAATCTCCTCTTCGACCTGCGAAATGCCCTGCCCTCCATTCAAAGAGAACCTAACTGGCCGCTCATTGGCCCCATTGCTACCTGCGCTGAAACTAACATTACCAAAATCTAAGACAAGTTTCACCTTCTCTGCAAAATCCACACCAAGGAGGACAGGTACTGGGAGCCTACATACCACATGAAACACCATGGTCACAATGCTGCCCCCTAGACCGACTTGAAGGGAGACTAAACCTTCAGGCACTAACTCCATTTCGTTAATCATGCCTAACATCCCCTCGGATTCACGATTAACCTTTACCCCTAACTCTTTACACAATTCATATGTGACCAGGGATACCTCCGACCCCGAGTCCAGCAAGGCTCGGGTCTTCACAGCTCTGTCCTCCTGACCTTGAATAACAACGTCTGCAGTTGTAACATCACCCTTATTCTTTGCAATAAAATTGATTTTCGGTGACGGTTCTTGAGCAGGGCCTTGTGAAGGTACCTGTTGAGGACCCAATCCTGGTGGTACCGCACAGTTCGCAATTCTGTGTCCAAGCTGACCACATCGGTAGCAAGCAGCATTGAAAGACCTACGTCCTGTAGATGCACTGTTTGTACCCCCTCGTCTACGAGTGGAGGAATCACCTCCAGAGGCGGCACTATACATGTATGTATTTGCCCCTCGCTGAATAACCAACTCATCTGCCTTGCGAGCTAGTGCAATAAGGGATGTTGCTTGGAGCTCCCTGAGTTTTAGTCTCAACACCTCATCTGAAACTCTTTCCAGGAATTGGTCAATCATAACCATATTCAACCCCTTACAAACCTCAGGCATCTCTACTATTTCCTGAGGTATTTCTATCCACTTCAAGAAATAGTCTTGCAATTTGTTTGCAAATTCTTCGAATGTCTCATTTGCCTTCTTGTTTTCTGTTTTGAATTTAATGCGGTATGCCTCAGGGGTGAGGTGGTACCGTCTTCTAATTGCCTGAACAACATCATCATAATTATCTTGCTCCTTGGCACTCAGAGCATGGAATGCCTGTTGAGCCCGTCCAGTGAGGTATGGCTCCAACAGTCTAGGCAATTCACTCTTCGGCTTGTTTGCTGCAAGGACAAGTCGTTCAAAGGTGCCAAGGTAGCACACAATATCATCATTACTTAGCTGATGTAATCCTTTTAATGGAGGACCAGTTTGTGCAGCACTACTAGCTGTGGCAGACAGTATGGATTTGCACAATTTCTCAGTCTCATGATGATGAGATTCTTCAAGTTGTTTCATGTCCCGCAAAAGGTCATCCACACCCACACCCGTACCTTGAGGCTCATCCTCAACCAGCTTTGGCAAATCACACAAACATGAGATGCGCTCTTGCTTGGTCTTCACAGCATTTGTATCAATGTGATTTAATTCACACAAGTGCGCTATGTGCTCAGCTGTAAATCTGCTGAGGTATGCTGATCTGTCTGCCATGTTACGTTAAATCTAAGGGCAAATTAATTGTTTTTAATTTTATTCTATTATTATTATTATTGAATGCTAATTTTTATTTGTTTATTAATCTTTTGGCACGTAACGCGTAATTCTCTTACTATAATTTAGTGACCTATTTATTTATGAGAGTTTTATTTATTTATTCTGTTTATTGCTTTGAGCATAGACTAACTGTAGATCTATAACACTATATTTAATTTTTCTCAGCCTAGATCTAGATCTAGTTCCTAATCTTATGGTTATAATTGAAATAGAATCAATTATTTGGCTATTATTAATTTACGGACTTAGCAACTCTACTCAAGTTCCCAGGTAAGACAACGATAACCAGCCACAAGCAGTCCAGTCAAATCAACCTAAGTTCTAACCACATTGGCTGTCATTACACAGCTCAGCCAGTCACTAAAAATAAACTAGCAAGTATTCGTAAGTACCAGTCCCCCATGGGCCCAACAACAATTTCTGATCAACTGTAAAACACAGGCCAGCTAATTCTTGCACACAGTTCAAACTCTAAAGTTTAAAACAATAACAATCACAGTCTACATGTGGATATAGATTCATTCTTCATTTCAGATCTACTCTCGTCAAGGTCAGACATGCAATTACTACAACATAGTAGTAGCATAACAGTTACACCACATAATAAATAACCACCGTAAAAGTGAGTACTTGGGGCAACGGTGGATCTACCGTGACGTTACGTTACTCACACATGTCATGCATACATGTGCAACAATCACAAAAAAAGTCTCACAAACCTTACATTTTCTTCCATTCCAAAATTATACCAAAAAATCCTGCCGACTACGCCACTGAAAGGGGATCCAAAGTACAAACAGGAATGACAAGAAATCAGACAGGGATTGAGGACAAAATACCTTTTAATCTGGCAACAACAACGTCCGAACCACGTTCACAATCGAATCCAAAACCAAGTCTCTTCTTCCACTTCTCCGCGCCGATCCCGATCACCATCCCGATCATATCAGTATCGGCTTGACAATAGCAATCCTTACAGCTTCAGTTACTTTTCGGCAATTACGCCCCGAGTACTGTTCTGCTTCATTTGCTGAAAATTTGAGGTTTTTATTCGTTTGGCTCCAGATGATCCTTTATGTCGCAAGTCGCTTGCTCGAGATCAGTCAGCCGTTGAATAAACTTGTTGAGAACGTTGTTAATAGCTTTCTCTACTGCTACTTTGATAGAGCTTTGGAAGGGTTCGCTTTGTAAGTAGGATTGAATTGGGGTAGAAATCAATTGTGATGATGATGATGCCTCCTTTCCTTTGTTTGATGCCTCAAAGGGGGGATTATTCGTCAGATTCATAGATGAGCAAAGTGGCGTAGCCATTTCCGATGTTGAAGGTATCATACTTGAATCATCACAAGTAGCTGAAAAAAGAGAACCCTACATAGAGCTCGATCTGGTATTAGGTTTAGACATTATGAAGTATTATATGAGTAGTTCTAAGAACTATGTCAGGATAAAAACGTAGTACTTCCAAGCATTGTCACAGCCAAACGATCCGCATTCAGACAATGAGATCAATAAATTAAAGTAAACTTAATATACCACAGAAAAAATGTCAAATGGATGAACAGACAAAAGATTCCTTATAAACTGTCTCAAGCAGCAAAATGTTTATTACCCATTCAATGTTCATGACCCATTCAATGTTCATGAAACAAACATGTTAATATATCGCATGCATTCGCTTACTGTGTTACGATAAGCGTCACATCATAGTATTATAGATCGCACTGACAACAACACTAATGCATCCGATACAGTATTCTATGATCGGCCTTCACAAAGCACAGAAAAGACGTTTGAGTACCATTTGGTTTCTAGAATTAACAATCCTTCTAATGAACCCAGACAGTCTTGAACATTTAATAATGACATAATTAACATGCTTTGACCTTGAAAGATCACGTGAAAAAATAATGCCTAGATATCTGTAGGATTCAACCAACTGAAGAACTTGACCATTTACATAATATACATCATTGACAGCTCTCCGTGATCTTGAAACATGCATAACTTTGCATTTGAGACCAAGTCCAAGTCCAAGTCCAGGCAGAAAAGTGATCTCCTGTTAATCTCCAACTCCAAGTTCAGCAAGAAATTTTGATATTAGATTTGGAATATCCTTTTCTACTATTCTAGGTTTTTCTTCCTGTTTTTTGCAAATAATGCTGTTTAGAAACATAATAAACCTCAATCTTTCTTCCTAATTCTTGACTTACAGTCTACTGTTTGACTGATTTATGTCCAGTTCTGTCTTGGCTTGCTTAAAGTTGTAATAGTCTAACGTTAGTTATATAATCCTTTGTTACAGATGAGTCCGGTTCCCTGCCCTGGGATCTAAGCTAATCCCTGTACGTGTATATGATCTTTTCATCAAGACTGCTACATGTAGTTCCATGTAGATCTCGTTTAGATCTGTTCATGTATTTCTACTTCGCCTTTCTAGATCTAGATCCTTTTACGGTTATGTTTGTGTGTTGCTTTGAATGTCTCTTTTATTTATTGTCCCCATAGTGGTCTGTGTGTTCATGTCGGTGTCTCTCTTGCAATGTTCTTCTTTGTTTTTTGCAGCCTGTATTCATTGAAGATGTCTCTATTGATAATTAAATATGTACTTTATCATGATGTCTTGGTACTGATGCTTTTGCGATGTATAGTTAAATAAATAAAATGAATGATAATGATGTTTCATTTTCATCAGTATTTGATGATGAATCATTTTGTCTTAGTCAAACTCAGTCTCATGGCGATGTTGGAAATCATTGAGTATGCACTTCTCATGGATTTGAGTCTAATGTTATCAAAGCTTTAAACTCTAATACTATGGATCTTAATCTTCCTGTAGACATACATAATACAGGCATAAACCTAAAATCTTCATACTTTACTCTGAATCAATTCGCTGAAAAGTATGGGTTCCTTTCTTTGAAAGATTTTTCTTGTTTGCATCTGAACATACGTAGTGCGAACAAGAATTTCGATGCATTTTGCGCACTTCTTGAGCGTTGAAAATACGGTCATAGGATTGTCTGAAACGTAGTTTGCAGATGATCCTTCCTCGATTTATTCGTTATCTCAGCACGATCTAGGAAATCCAAACGAGGGGGAGGAGTTGCTTTATATATACCTGTCACGAATCAAACATTCCGTCCAACTCTGACATAATCATTCACATCAAAAGACCAGCAGAACAACCCCCATACCGTCACAATCAGACCATAAAAGATTACAACTGAGGAGGCCATGGTTGTGTCTCAATGTCTTCGATAGCGAACCTTTATTATCCGTAGTTTCATCCCCAGGCGCACGCAGGCGCGTCACACCTCCCTCCTTTAAACAGAAAGTTATGAAAGAACTTTCTGGCAAAATACAGAGATACAAAGCATGAAGTGCTATAGGTATATCTTTCCCTTTAACAGAACAGCTGACGATAACAAAATAGACATCATCGCCATAAATAAAACACATCAAATTTCTGCCTTCCAACTACATACAATTTTCTCTATGTGAATATGAAAACCTTAATAATTATCTTATTCATCTGTAGGAAATAATGCACCTACATGTATACATGTGGTTCAAGATCCCACGCCTAGATATAAATCCTGGAAATATGTTGAGGTAATAACAACATGACTTAACCGGACAATGTCACAAATGTCTGACATTGTAAATGATCTTTTTCTTTTGTTGTTCATAAATGCAAATAATGCCATTCACAACTTGCTTCTTTTAAACTAATAGATAAATAAACTAATAGATAAATAAACTAATAGATAAATCAAAGACATGCATGAGATCTAATACAAAAATCAACATGCAAAAAGTATTTTCATACATTTACTATAGTACTTAGTATTCTCTATCATCAGCATCTTTTTTGTTTTTTTTTAACAAACTTTTCCCTCTGGTTGAATATTTTATGTACACGACATGTACAAATCACCTACTTTTTCTCCTCCTGAAGAAACATCATTAAAATAAAAAACCCCTCTAAAACAAATAATATAACAATTATTCTGTGCACTTTCTTTCTGTACATTTTCTTTACAAATACACATGTGCATTTTTTTTTTTCACCTTCATGTGACAATAGTTCATGTTTCTCCATCCTAACTATAATCTAAACAAGCCCCCCAACGAGAATTTACAAATGCAGTATTTTTTTCCTGAAATTTGTCACTACTAGTCTCAATTTTCTGTACCAACCAAAACATCAACTAATTAAATTACATTTGACCATGTGAAATACAATATGCACTGTTATATAAAGAGTCATGTAAGTGTAAAACTCTGTTGCCTGGACAGTCTATGATTTTGAAGCAGACTACCTGCAACTAACAAAAAAAACAAAAAAAAAAACATAAACCTGCAAAAAGTATAACTTACACATTTTTGCATTTTCAAGTACAATAAACTTGGTTACTTGTTAACATTACAAATAACAACCTATCCACGGGACAGAGTGTCAGCAATGATATTGTCCTTTCCGCGAATGTGTTCAATGTTCAGATCATACTCCTGTAGCATCAGAGACCACCTCATAAGTCTGCTGTTTTTGTTCTTCATCTTCGTTAGGAAGGTGAGTGGGTTGTGGTCAGTTCTAACTGTCACTGGGTACTTGTTATTGCTAACGTAGACGTCGAAGAACTGCAGAGACAGGATTAAGGCGAGTGTTTCTTTCTCTACTGTGGAGTATCTTGTCTGGTGTTTGTTGAACTTCTTCGACATATAGCACACTGGGCGTTCCAAGCCAGCATCATCCGCCTGGATCAACACACTTCCTGCACCAACATCACTAGCATCTACTTCAAGTATGAAAGCTCTGTCAAAATCTGGTGCTGCTAAGACTGGTGTGCTCGCAAGCGTTGACTTCAGTCGTTCAAACGCAACTTGGCATGTTGAAGTCCAAGAGTATGGTACATCCTTCCGCATCATATTGTTGAGTGGTGCTGCAACATCAGCGAAGTTCTTGCAGAATTTTCGGTAGAATCCAGACATCCCCAGGAAGCGTCGCAGGGCCCGCTTGTTTTCAGGAACAGGGAAGTTCAGGATGGCTTCCACCTTGGCATCAAGTGGACGCACAGTTCCAAGCCCAACAACATGGCCTAGAAACGACACCTGTGCATGAGCGAACTCAGTCTTCTTTAGGTTAACAGTTAGATTTGCCTTGGAGAGACGGTCGAATAGAGCCCTTATTCGCTGCAAGTGCTCTTCCCACTCATTGCTGTACACCACGATATCATCAAGGTAGGCCTGACATCCTTCTAGCCCAGAAGTTACTGCGTTGATTAACCTCTGAAAAGTGGCGGGAGCATTCTTCATGCCGAATGGCATGACCTTATACTGGTAGAGACCCTCAGGCGTCACGAACGCAGACAGCTCTCTGGCCCTTGATGATAGGGGTACTTGCCAGTACCCTTTTAGCAGGTCGAACTTTGACACAAATTTGGCACTCCCTATTCGATCTATCAGGTCATCAATGCGAGATATGGGGTATGAGTCTGCCTTAGTCTTAGAATTCAACACCCTGTAGTCAGTACAAAACCTATACGTACCATCCTTCTTTGGTACCAACACACATGGAGAACTCCATTGACTTTTGCTTGGTTCAATAATGTCATTGACCTTCATGTATTCAACTTCCTTCCTCAAAAGTTCCATCTTTGAAGGATTTGCTCTGTAAGGATGTTGCTTGACTGGAGGAGAGTCCCCCACGTCAACATCATGCTCTACAAGACTGGTTCTACCTGGAACATCACCAAACAGGTGGCTATGGTCATGAATAAGACTTTGCCATGAATCCTTCTCACTCGCTGGAAGATGACTCAACCTTTCACCCAGATTTGCCAGTACCTCAGAATTCTTCAACCTTAATTCAACCTTAATTCAGGCAACTCAAAGTCAACTTCACTCTGAACATTGATGTCTTCACCATCATCTCCACAACTACTCACAACAACACTAGCAACAGGCTTCTCTACACCATCCCTATTGCGTTCTACATACTCTTTGAGCATGTTGATGTGACAAAGGCGCTTCTGCCTTCTTTGATCAGGAGTCCGAATGATGTAATTAACATCACTGACTTTCTTATCAACAAGGTACGGACCAGAGTACCGAGCTTGCAAGCAATTGCCTGGAATAGGCAACAGGACTAACACCTTCGAACCAGGTTCAAAGCTTCTCTCCTTAGCTTTACGATCAAACACCTTCTTCATGTCAGCCTGTGCTTCCTTCATATGCTGTGTGGCAAGTTCTCGAGAACAAATCAATCTTTCTCGGAACCTTGATACATAATCAAGTAGTCCACACTTCGCGTCCTCAAACATCTTCTCTTTCAAGATCTTCAGTGGCCCACGAACTGAGTGGCCAAAGACGAGCTCGAAAGGACTGAAACCGAGTGAGTCTTGGACTGACTCACGAACAGCAAACAAGAGTAGGGGAAGACCTTCATCCCATTCTTTCTCACACTGAAAACAGTATGTTCTCATCATACTTTTCAGGGTTTGATGGAATCGTTCTAGGGCCCCTTGACTCTCAGGGTGGTAGGCACTCAAATTCACGCACTCAACTCCTAAAACTGAGACATCACTTGTCTGAAAACCTTTGATGTGAAGTTCGAGCCCTGATCAGACTGAATGATTTTCGACAAACCCACCAAGGTGAAGAACTTGACCAATGCCTTGCTAACATTCTGTGCCGTAATTCTCCGAAGTGGTACAGCTTCCGGAAATCTTGTAGCCGCACACATCATAGTGAGAAGATACTCATGTCCAGCCTTGGTTTTTGGCAGTGGACCTACACAATCAACTATCACTGTTGAGAATGGCTCATCGAAAGCAGGAATAGGTCGCAAAGGTGCTGGAGGGATCTTCTGATTTGGTTTCCAAACCATTTGGCAAACATGACATGACCTACAAAAATCAGAAACATCACGTCTCAACCCAGGCCAAAAGAAATGCTTTAAGATTCTTTGCACAGTTTTGTTCACACCAAGGTGCCCACCCAGACCAATATCATGTGAAACACTAAGGATCTGCTTACGAAATGCCTTCGGCACAACAACCTGGTGAACTTCTCTCCAATCCTCTTCAAATGAGGCATCTACTGGTTTCCATTTCCTCATCAACATATCTCCCTTTTTGTAGAAACAAACACTTTCTTTAACAGCCTCTTCTTCAGACAAAGCACTATCCCTTATTCCTACCAACTCGGGATCCTTCCCCTGAGCATCTATCAAGGAATCCTTATTCAATCCTATCTCACTTTCATCTACCTGATGAACTGCACTACTCTTTCCAGTTGATTTGCCATCATCTAACTGACAAAAAACACTGCTATCATCCAATCGACAGACACCATCGTCTGAAATAGTCTTTTCCAAAGACTGCTCTGACTTTCTCTTCTCCTCCTCCACCTTTGAAGCCATAGATCTGGTCAAAACACAAGATGGAAATACATCTGGCATTTCCTCAACCAACTGCTCCGTTTTCTCATCACACACAGGAGTCATACTCTTAACTGGATATGACGAGACCTTCTCACCTGCGATATCATTACCCAACAGCAATGACACTCCCTCAACAGGTAGGGTAGGTGAAATTCCCACAACCACCTCGCCTGACACAATATCTGATGTTAAGTTGACACCATGCAGAGGCACCTGAACTATACCACCGATTCCCTTAACGAAAACATCTGAATGCACGGATGAGTCATCAGAGAAAGGCAACACATCAGAACAAAGGAGACTCTGAGTAGCCCCAGTATCACGAAAAATACGCACTGGAACCTCCTCACTACCACATGTCAAACTCACAAAGCCTTCAGACACGAAAGGTTTGTACTCGTCAGACACCACACTACTGTCCCGCTGAATGCTTGCAAGTGCATCAGGAACCACCTTCCTAGCACCAGAACCTTCCTTCTCTTTCTTTTTCTTGAGCTTACTGCATTCCGACATTCTATGCCCATCTTGTTTACAACAGAAACAAGGGCCAGGACCAGGTTTCTGTTTTTGTGCTCTTTTGACAGAACCAGGATTGTCTTGAGGCTCACCTTTCCTAGAAGGACCTTCCTTCCCAACACCCTGACTGCCTTTCCAGGGAACGTTATTATTCCTCTCGACCCCCTTGTGGGTCAACACATATTCGTCAAGAATGACTGCCGCTTTCCGGACATCTTTCACCTCACGTTCTTCCAGATACTGCCTTAAATCGGGTGAAACAGAACGTTTCAACTCCTCTAGCAGTATGAGTTCCTTCAACTGGTCAAAACTGTCTACCCCAGTTGACGTCAGCCACCGGTCGAAATGACTTACCTTCCGGCGAACAAAGTCCACATAAGTATCCTCGTTCATCCTGACATTACGAAATGCCTGCCTGTGTGCTTCAGGCACCAACTCATACGCTCTTAAAATGGACCTCTTGAGCTCCTCATAACTCCCACTTTGCTGGACAGACAACGAGGCATACACTTCCTGGGCACGACCTACAAGGGCACTCTGGATCAATGTCGGCCAGACAGATCTATCCCAGCCCAAATTTACTGCAACCTTTTCAAAATGTTGGAAGAACTCCTCCACCTTGCCCTCATCAAACTTGGGGACAAGCCGAACATTCCGGCAAGTGTCAAACCTCACTGGAGAACTTCCATTCCTCATCTCCAATTCTTTAGACTTCAAATCTATACTCTTCATTTCCAACTCAACCTCTTTAGTCCGAAGTTCTAATTCCTTCAACTTCAACTGAGTTTCAAGAGTCTTAAGGCCTAACTGAGAAGCACTAGATTCAGCCGAGGATTCAGAAGCATCATCCTCCCCTTCACCAGTAGCAACTGGGGCTGACCAAACATCTGCCTGAACTAAGAATCGCCGAATAAGATCCTGAATATCAACCTTCCTATCCGAGGAACCAACAGGAATTCCTAAAATCCAAGCAGCTGCAAGCAACTCTGCTTTCTTCAACTGCTCCAACACCTCGGGAGTGGGTCCATCAACAAAACCCTGTACCTTTTCCATAGTTGGAATTACCAAAGACTTCAATACTAAACTGAATTAGTCTACCAAACACCTTGAAATAAAGGCAAATTCCGAAAGGAAATCAAGCTATCACTAAGCCAAATGTACCCATGTACATAACATAGACCAATCCACGCAAAACGTAGTCCCAAACAACTATCGACAAGCACGAATGTGCAATACAATTCACAAAGCGGTAAAAAAAAAAAAAAAAATCCAAAATTCACCGCGCCTTGAACCAAGGCTAGATTCCCGAAAAATCGAGCGTGACCCGTCTCAGACCATGCTCAGACCAAACCTGCGAAATACTACTGCACGTGCGAAAAGCACACACACCGAACATGCACCCATAATAGAAAACAACGTACGTATGGTACACAACCGCAGTATAATACGGGATATAAAAAATGCAACTACCTCGACAAGAAACCGGCTTGTTTGTCGACTCCTGGACAAGGTCCCAATCTGTCACGAATCAAACATTCCGTGCAACTCTGACATAATCATTCACATCAAAAGACCAGCAGAACAACCCCCAATACCGTCACAATCAGACCATAAAAGATTACAACTGAGGAGGCCATGGTTGTGTCTCAATGTCTTCGATAGCGAACCTTTATTATCCGTAGTTTCATCCCCAGGCGCACGCAGGCGCGTCACAATACCCAATCATCTTACTTATAAGACCTTACGTGGTTTAAATATTATGTCTGATTTAATCGAAACGGTTTTTGTAGAAATTTATATTCAAAATAGGAAGAGTTTCATTGTAGGTACTATTTACCGACCTCCTGCCTCTGACGGTAGTGCGTTTCTCAATGAATTACAAAATTTACTTGCAAACCCAGTACTTTGTAATGAACATTGCTTTCTCCTAGGTGATTATAGAGATTTGTTGAAATGTGTTGATGAAACTTTATCTCAAGATTTTTTTGGTGGTGTGCTCTCACATTCATTTTTTCCTTGTATAACTAAACCTACACAGCTACTACAGCAAGGGAACTTTAATAGACAATATATTTTGCAATATATGTTGATACTCAATCTGGAATTATTCTGTCATACATTGCTGATCATTTTCCAATCTTTGTGCGCCATCTTGTTTTGATAATCACTCTGACTTGGCACAGCCAAGATTCTTTCGCAGCATAACGCAATATAAAATCTATAGATTGAAAGAGAAACTATTGGAAGTAGATTGGAATATTGTGCTTCATGAATATGACGTTGATGTTACGTATGATAAATTTATGGATATATTATGTAAAGTTTTCAATGAGTGTATTCCCCCTCAGATTATTAAGCATGAAGATTATACACGTCAAGTCCGGCAACCATGGGTTACTAATTACTAAATCTTTGATTAGGTGTATAAATTGGAAAAATAAAATAAATGCATTGACGATAGCAAGCTGATTGCTGATGCCTTTAATGATATTTATTTTTTTTTTTTTGTGCAAATATCAGACCCACTCTTTCAAAAAGAGTACCTTTCACTAAAAAAAATTTATTTCTTTTTTTAAAGATCGTAATACTCCTTTTTTTTTTATATTCCAACTCATTTGATAGAAATAAAGCGTATAGTAAAAAAAATCTGAAAAATAAACCCAGTACTGGCCATGATGGTATTAGTTATATTGTGCTAAAAAAATATAGTGGATGAAATTATGATTCCTTTGGAACATATCTTTAATCTTTCTTTGGTGAACGGTGTTGTTCTAGGAAAAATGAAAGTAGCTAAGGTTGTTTCAGTTTTTAAAAATGGAGGCAAGCTTGAATTAAACAGTTATCGACCAATATCTTTATTACCTTCAATATCTAAAATTCTTGAAAAAAAAACTTGTCTATACAAGAGTGGTCAAATTTTTAAACAACTGTGAGGTATTCTCAAAATTCCACTTTGGTGTTAGAGAAACACATTCTACAATCCATGCTATTTTACATTTTATCCATAAGGTTTCAACTGCTACTGAAAATCATGAACACACTATTGAACTTTTTCTGGACTTTTCAAAGGCTTTCGATATGGTTGACCATAATATTTTGCTATGCCATTATGGTATAAGAGGCAAAGCACTTGACTGGTTCAGAAGTTATCTTCATAATAGGAAACAATATTATCAATGGATGTGAATCAGTAATTAAAGAACTTCAGTGTGGGGGTACCTCGGGGATCTCTCCTCGGCCCTTTGTTGTTTATTTTATATATAAATGACTTTCATAATGCTTCCAGTGTGTTATCTTTCATATTATTTGCTGATGATTCGAATGTATTTCTTTCTAACAATACAGAGATCCCACGTTACTTCTGGAACGAACTAATAAGGAGTTGAATGCTGTTCAATTTGGTATGTGCCCGTAGACTATCTCGCAATTTGGAGAAAACTCGTTGTATGTTATTCAGTAATTCAATCGCATCTCTGGATGGTAATGTATGACTTAAAACACCACAATAAAAATCGTCGAGAAGTTAAAGTTTCTTGGTTTACTTATTGATAAGAAGTTATCTTGGAAACCACAGACTGTGTATCTATACAAATTACTCTCTATAATGTTGGTATTATAAGCAAATTAAAATCTTTGTTTCCCTCACATGTATTACTGTTGTTGTATTCCACCTTGGTTTTAACCTACATAAATTTTGGTATTCTTGCTCGGGGCAACTCTACTAAGTCTCAATTGGATAGACTCTCAGTTATACAAAAACGGGTGATTTTGAAAAAGCCTAGACTATATAGCTCCTTCTAAAATATTATTTTTTGAAAATAAAGTGTTGAGACTAAACGATTTGGTTTATTACCAGTTAGGCAGTTTAATGTATCAAGCACGAATTTGTGAATTGCCTCAGATATTACAATCAATGTTCAAAATCAATGGTTTATCAAAACGAATGATGGAATACGTATTAGGCATTCTACACGACAATCCTCTTTCTTTCATTGACTGCTTCTTCGTACTCACCTTGCCCAGAAACATTAATTTACACTAGGCCCTTTTACTGGAATCATCTTGATTCAAATCTAAAGCAAGCTTCCTCTCTTCAATCTTTTAGAGGAAATCTTAAACATCAAATTAGCTCTTACATTATAAGTCCATAACAACTGTATTTGCTTTTTCTGCCTGTGTCTAAACATAACAAAAACAAAACCCTTCCTTCAAGACATCTTAAAGGGGAATGAAACCCTGGGGAAAAAATCAATTTTAATGAAAAGAGCGGATAGCGAGAAGCAATTTTTTAAAAAAGTTCCATCAAAATCGATTATACGAAATGAAAAAGTTATGAAAGTTTGAAAAGTCTCACTTTACTTTCTATGGCGATCCTCAAATTGGCAATGTTGCTTCAAAGTGACAGGTTTAGTAGCACAACTCTCCGTATGTTTTGTACACAAAATTTCATATTTTCCCCATTATCTCTCAAGGTGCAGCTTGTCTCCTCCTTAGCTCAATATATATCATGGGAAAATGTAGGCCTATTTGACACAACATATGTTGAGTTCACACAAAGACTAGTAGCATCTTTAGAGATAATGGAGAAAATATGAAATTTTGTGTACAAAACATATGGAGAGTTGTACTTGTTACTAAACCTGTCACTTTGAGGCAACATTGCCAATTTGAGGATCGCCATAGAAAGTAAATTGAGACTTTTCAAACGTTCATAACTTTCTCATTTCGTAACCAATTTTGATGGAACTTTTTTTTATTGCTTCTCTCTATCCTCTCTTTTCATTAAAATGGATATTTCCTCAGGGTTTCATTCTCCTTTAATAATCATACTTACACATATTATTTTTATCTGGTTTTTCTACTACTATATAAACCCAATAGGCTGAAATTAATTGCTAGTATATATTGGTATGCTTATTTTATTTTGATGTTTAGTGATGTTTATGTGTGTTTATTTCCTTTTCACGCATATTTTGTCTCGTCTCTTTACTGCCATATCTGTATATGTATACATAATTACATATTTTGTAATTCTCTCTTTTATTCGGGAACCTAGTTTTAACTTAGGTTCTCCCATGATACTGCCTTTTCTATTGACAAATTTTCACTTTTGATTACATTGAAATTGTTATTATGATATCTGTATTTGCTATTTGAACGATGTATACTTTCAATTATAATGTTCATGGCAAATTTCTGCAGTATTATGAAATAGATTTATTCAATCATTCATTCTCGTGGGAACAGTGATTTTGAAATGATTTTAATTCCCATAGTATTCATATAAATTATGTAAAATGTGGCTGACATGAAATTTAAAGCTCTGAAAAGGTATAATCAGGGAGATCCCAGGTATAATTAAGGCTCAACTTGTCAAATAAATTCCGCATAAATCCCAGGGACTATGCCTGCTTTTGGCAACAAAAAAACAAAAACAAAACAACAACAACAACAACAAAAAACAAACAAAAACAAAAAAACAGTCATCTACCACATAATACGCACAATCGTGATGAAGGCGTCTACGATACGAGCTATCCGAGCGCACCATATTATGCACGCGGTATGGCAAGCCTCGCCTCATGGCCAATACACGCGTGCTTTGGTGCAGGACTGAGCAATCTTGGCATCTATATTATACTCTTTGGGTTAGACCGACTATTGTTCCCTTTGTCTTAGGCTTCCCGTCGGGTTTGACAGAATAGGCCATTTTCGTAATGCATTCAAATTGAATGCTTACCTCTTTGTCAAACTCCAAGTAATGAATTATTACATCCACCCGTTACAAGTCATTGTATTCCAATAGTCAAAATGCAGATTGCATATACATATTACATTTAGTGTAATTATGTTGGGCAAGCCAAAATGTTTGTCCAACTTAACCACGCCTTATTTTACAACAATTCACATTTTGACTATTGGAAATGAATACAGGTGAATGTAATAGTTTGTCACTGGGCAAATGTGTAAATTTGAATACTTTACGAAAAATATGGCTTATTAGTTGAATACGATGCATAAGAGTGGAGTATCTGAATGGACCGCGCATCCTCAACCCAGAAGATTCAAACAAACTTGGAGTCACAACAGACGGCTTCCCTTTAACAAACATGAGAAATAGCGCTCTGCGAAAACATTTTTCCAAACGAGGAAACAATGGTAATGGTAATGGTAATGGTAATGGTTTATTAAAAAATCATTTGCAGAATTGCAGATTTTTGTACAGTGTATAAAACATCATAAACAATAACTTTTACGAAATCATAATGAAACAATGAAAATGTACATTAAATCAAAGATATGATACATAGTAATTATACTTTCTTAATGAATAGTTCATGCAAGTAATTGAAAAAGTATACAGGTACAAGACATGATAAACATCAATCAAGATATATCAAGCAATGTCAATTATCTCCGAAAACAAGCAAGATATGCATATACTACTCATCTTCATCAGAACAGAAAAGGACAGCAAAGAGAGAGTAGGAATAGGGAAATGAAGGCATCAAGGAGTATATAGTTGGAAGAAAAGAGAAAGAGAGAAAGAGAGGAGACAGAGAGAGAGAGAGAGAGTGCAATCAAATTAATTCCGTTTCATTGCATCACTATGGGATACAAACAATGGATGATAATCAGTAATTACTTGTCGCAGACCCAAATGTAAATTGGGGAAAGTGCACATGAATGGTATAACAAGGTTATAACAAGGTACAAGCGAACATAATTTAGTGCCGAAAATACAAGAATAGACGTGTTCACAAATATTAGTCAGGTCTGTTAAGTCCATATTTTTGAGTTTTGGGGACAGAGTTTACAAAAGCACAGAACTTTGCATACTTATTTGTTAGGAAAATTGCTTTTTTTTCCACAGGACCCATCGAATTAAACAACATCTTCATGCAAATGCAAATAACATGTATTAAATCAATACTACATTGACAACGTAAAAATCGGAGAGCTTGAAAATGTACCAAACTTTAGATATGCATCTGTTGTGGCGATAGCTTTATTTATTTATTTTTTTTTATACAAGACTCATTGAATTAAATCTCATCTTCATGCAAAATTATGCTAATTAATCCAAATGATTGCAATATATCAGTAATCTGTATCTGTACGGTGTAAAAATCAAAGTGCCTGAAAAATGTACCAAAATGTACCACACTTTCCATATATATTTGTTGTGCCTTTAGGTTTATTTCTTTCCACAGAACCCACTGAGTTAACTCTCATTTTCATGCAAATTTATGCAAATTTATACAGCGTTAATGCCGTTCATGTTGTACATATTGAATGTTCCGCACCAAACTTTCCTTATGTACTGGTAATGCAAATAGATTCACCTTTGGCACAGGACCAAACAAATTAAATTCTATTTTCATTCCACTTCATGCAGGTTTATGCAAATCTTATGAATATATTAATATAATTCCATTGATATCATGCACAATAAATCGCAGTAGAGCTTTAAAATGTGCTTAACTTTCTCCATGTTATAGCTTTATCTTATAACCACAGCTCTCCATCAACTCATATTACATTTTCATGTAATGCTATGAAGGTTTCTGCATATTATATGCATTTATTGATATTTCATTAACACTGGTCGGAATTTTGTTATACTTCGACTAGTACTATAATTCACTCACTTAAAAGTATAAAAACACCCTTTCGTCATTGATAGTTAAAATGTAAATTCTATTTCTTTAGAAACACGAATACCATTTATGTAACACCTGCAAAACCATTAGAGACAAGGGCGATTTATAAATGATGAACTAGAATATTTTTGTGGTCTCCAGGATACGAAAAGTTAAATTGACTGGTTAAGAACCTATTCAAGCGGTCATTTGTCATTCCGTCCAATGTTGGTCTATCACTATTTGTCCAGTAATTATTTTTTATAGACTTCACGGGCAAGAAGTCAAAACTACAAAGCTTCTGTGACCAGATCAATAAAACCAAAACACAGGCCCCTAAAGGTCCGCCATCTTGTCGGGGTCCATTAGAAGGCCCGATAAGCATCTTTGCATAATTCATGAGCGTAAATGCATGATTCATTTTGTAAGATGCTCCCCGAGAGTAACATTTGTTTGTACGCGGTATGAAACACATTGTGTGCATCAGCTTAGAGCATGCGCAGTAAGAAAGGTCAAATTCAGTAATATATGCATTTATGGTAATGTATTCATCGCTTCAACGTACAGATTCGGCGAATCAGCGTCGGTAATTTCTAATTGTGGCAGACGGCGCTCGGTCAATGCACTTTAATTGTAATCGATCTCCGAATCAAAATATATCGCTTTGCAAATTTGTAAACAAGTAAATAAAGCTAAAAATGTTACCGGACAGACCGAATCAAATCTAATCATGGATACAGATAATGTAAAAATAAATGTAAATTACTTGACAAGTCACCAGAGGCATAAGTCTCTTTTCTTGTTGATATACTTAAAACCGGTGAATATATTCATTCGATATGCATAAAGGATAATGATAAATAAATAATAAATAAATGATACATGTATAACGAAGAAAAAAAAGAAAGAAAAAAAAACATGCAGCGTAGGATTTTTTCCAAGATGGTTTTCATAACAGAAAGGATAATCTTCATTTGGGGGTGAGGGGATGGGGTCCTTTAGTTAATTGAGGTTTTTTCTCTTTAGTCTTGATGTAAATGATTTTTTTTTTCTAAATAATATAAGTGTATGGTTTTTTTTTTTTGGAAGGGATTTTTAAAAATATTATTATCAAAAGGAACAATCCACTAGCATAGCTGAAGGGGGGGGGGGCAGAGTGCCCTCCGACAACTTTTTCCCCCACTTTTTTTTTCTTGCTTGTCAGGGAAAACATGTGATTAACCCCCCCCCCCCCCCCCCCCCGAGCGTCTTTATGGAGGGCTGGGGAAAAAAGTTGTGCCCCCCCTTTTTTTTTCTTTTTTGGACGGGATCTTTTTTTTTAATTATCAAAAGGAAAAATCCACTAGCATAGCTGAAGGGGGGGGGGGCAGAGTGCCCTCCGACTTTTCCCCCACTTTTTTTTCTTGCTTGTCAGAGAATTATGGAGGAAAACATGTGATAAAAAAAGTTGTGCCCCCCCCCCCCCCCTCCCCCCCGAGCGAGTTTTGGAGAGCTGGCGAGAAGAAAAAAATACGGGTCTCCCTTCAAGCAGAGTTTTAGAATTTACATTTTTTTTTTTTTTTTTTTTTTTTTTTTTGCTTGTCAGAGAATTATGAAGGAAAACATCTGATAACTCCCCCCCCCCCCCCCCCCAATGAGCGCCACTGGAACAATCAAAATACGGGGAAGAATTATCTTCTAACTTTTTATTTGCATTTGAGCGTAAAGGGGGGCAAGGGGGGCAAAGTGCCCCCGACATGTTTTGAAAAAAAAAAGGTTATCGGGGGAGCGTTTCATGAAAGGAAGTTGTCGGATATTTTATCCGACAACTGTTATAAGCTACTGAAATCCTTGCATCTGATTGACCGAGAGCAAATTTGTTGGATAAAATATCTGACAAGTCCTTTCATGAAACGCCCCCCTGGTTCCTGAACAAGATTCTCGACCCCCCCCCCCCCCCGAGCGACTTTTGGAGGGCTGGCGAACTATTTTCGGAACTCATAACCTTTTTTTTTTTTTTCTTTCTTTAATGCTTTTCAGAGAATTATGGAGGAAAACTGGACCCCATAAAATCTGATACCCCCCCCCCTCGATCCACTGAGCGACTTTTGGAAGGCTGGGGGGGGGGGGGGGGGTTGTCGCCATTGATAATAACGCCTTTTTTTTTAACCCCTCTTGACGCCAAGGTCCAGATACAGCCTGTTGCCATTCCTTTCCAGCTTTCATGCCTGTAAGTCACCACTCAATCACAAGTCTTATACAATACCATTCATTTCCATCAACTTATGTTTGACCATTCCAGTCAAAGCTCATTGTCTTCACTCTTCCTTTCACAAACGCAGGGGTGTCGCTAGAGAATTTTGAATGGGCAATAGTAACTGTGCCGAGAAAAAGAATTCCCACAAATTTCCAACAATGAAAAAGTGAAACTGAAGTTTATATTTCCATATTTTTTTGACATGCCAAAATACTGACAGTTTGAAACATTACAAATATTAAGGTGTATTACCATCTCGCCACCCCAGGGGTGCATCCAGGATTTTGTAAAAGATGGGGCACACATTGCAGAAAATTCTCTGACAAGTTGAAAAGGTCATTTCAAAGGAGGCAGGGGGGGGGGTACAATCTTGAAGTTGTATACTGAAGGTATGTCACTTTGTATCAAGGGGGGCATGGGCCGGAAATGCCCCCTTCCACCCCCACCCCCTCGAGCGATACCACTGCTTTTTCTCTCATTTTTTTTATCTTTCTCATTCCATTCTAACTCTGGCTTATCTTTCACGCAAACTTTGCATAACATTTCTAGGTATGGACCCCCCCCCCCCCCCTTTGAATACGCTGTGTAAAAGTATATCACATGAACATTATCACTAAAATGAGAATTCAATTTAGAATTAAAAAGCTCTCAGAATATGTAAATGTTTTAGGTAACTAGATAGATGACTTTCCATCCCCTTAACATGATAAAAGAGATGAACTAAATCCTTTTTTGTTTTTGTTGTCTATTTAATAACAATAAATATCAATTCAAATAACAAGTTTATAATTTGAAGAAAAAAAAAAAAAGAAAATCTTGAAATTGCACATCCCTGCAGAAGTCTAGTGGTAAGTCAAATTTTCATATCACTTAGTATATCACTGAATGAACATTCGGTTTTTCTCACAAGTTCTCAAGCAATTGGCGTATCAACTGTTCCATTCTATTATACTGTTGAAATGGTCACCGACATAAATCAAATCTACTAGGTTTTGTTAAATTTCATTCAGCTGAAGGCACTTATTTTTTAGAATTTCAGCAAATGTAATATTCCAACAAAAATCCTCCAAATCAGAAACCCTTGTTAGGGATATCTGTATTGTTTTATTCTGAATGAAATTCCAAACTTCATTACATGTATCCACTCGTGAGACTCCTGATCTAGTTAACAGGAATGAAGAGCTGTAGTGGTAATCCGTAGGTCTGTTGAATGAAAAGAGAAAATGGAACAAATTAAAAATTATTTAGGTCGTAAACAATAAGAAAGGACTGCAATGTGCCAGATATATGCATGACTCAAACACAGTGAATATTGCTTGATAAAAAGCTATTTTACCAACATTCATTAAAATTAAGTTCTTTTGTAAGCATGAAAATGGAAATGATGAATCCCTATAAAAATTAAATAAAATTCCCATATTTGACTAAAATTCTTCTTTTTCAGGTCAAAGGGAAAGGAAATTACAATCGTTTCAAATAACTTGCTTCCTCTTCAAGTTGTGTACTATTGATATAGGCCTATCATATATTTTTTATATTGATATATATATATTTTTTTTTTTTTTTTTTTTTTTTTTTTGGGGGGGGGGGGGTATTGTCAAATTTAATCATGCACAGTAAACACCTACCTCTCCAAGCTTGATCATGCAGGTCAGTATATCTGCTCTTTGTTCATTTCTCCTGATTGTGTATCTCAATATTCTTTCACCATCCATTGTAAAGAATCATGCTGTGTAAAAAAAAGGATGAATAAATTTATAAGTACATGTGTAAGTAAAAGTAATTTAGAGGTACACAATATATACTTCTACTCCACTAATTCTGACTTTTTTTGATCTTCTCAAACATCTAAATACATCTAATTTAGATCATAGATCAAAGCTCAAAAGAGACCGTTTTCACAGAATGTATTGTGAATAAATGTGAAGAGTAATCTTCTCCTTCTTCTCCATGCTTACACACAATGCTGGGCTTTGTTGGTAATGGTTTAAAATGTTTGCATAGTTTTAGGACAAGCTATTCAAAAATCAATGGCAACTAGTAAGGGTATCTGTAATATGCTTTTAACTAACACATTCAGGGACCCCTGGAAGCCCTAACTGCTTTTATATTTCATTTCCTTGTTTCCTGTTAAATTACAATATTTATGATAATCATAATATGATTCAAATTACATCATACATGTATAGTATAAGCATATAGATACTCCGGAAATGTTCTGTAAACTTACCTGTAATTTAGAACTTAGGCTAAATTTCTGCTTCATCATGTATGGTCAACAGTTTGCGCAATGTTTGAATAACATTTCTTGGGTTCCTTTCCATTTTGATCTGTTTAAAAAAAAAAATGAAACAGAGTTGTCACTTTTTTGGTCTTTCTTGTTACAATCATAGCTACATTGATATTAATTTTTTTATCAGGCAAATAAATTCCATTCCAATCCATTATTTTTCATATGTCAAAATTCAATAATCATCAGCTATCTTATGTTTATTAAACTGCATTCAAGCTACATAAGTTTCTGGGAAAGAAAAAGAAACGGCCTCAGCAACAAAACTTTCTAGTGACTGAAATTTTGAACAGGGATCCCTAAACTGGCTTTAACACCAGACTGAATTTTTGCCCAAAATACATTTGCCTCCCCCCCCCAAAAAAAAAAAATATATAATAATCATAGTCTATCAGACTCTAGTTAACTTACAGTTTAATTGACCAAATGGCATTAATTGAACAAAATATAGTAGATACAAGTCTTTAAAAAAAAAAAAAAGTCAGGCATGAAAGTGAAGTTGAACAGAGTTCTTATCAAACAGAGATCTACTTTGACTTTGTCCCCCATGCACAGCTTTAGCCCTAGCCAAGTCTACATCTACTCAAGATAGATCTAGACTATCCTTCAGACTTCGGTTTATGGAATAAAATTTCAAAAAATATTCAGAGTTCAAAACAGTAAACCTCGTGTAACATTAATGAATTTATATCTGCACTAATTTTGGTCTACATATCTTATCAAAATCGTAGAATCGTAGAATCGCACCACACAGTCAAAGTTTCCAAATCTAACGTTAACCGTAGTCTGGTAGACTACGTTAGATCCAAGTCCAAGTTGGACTAACGAATGCGCTTATGTGCAGCACACAGATGAACAACATGAGGAAAAGCTTATGCAATATAGTCTATCATCATTCAAAGAGTTTGCTAACATTAGATCTGTTTAGATCTTTTTAGATCCAACTTGTTTGCATGTATTGAATTTTTGACGCTGTCGAAATAGCCACAGCGCTGGTGACTGAAACTGGCCCGTGACTGCCCGGGTAGCTGTCATGAGCCGCAGCGTGTGAGGACAGCGATCTCCGTGTCAAATTACATCTCGACGATACATCTAGAACTGTAATTTCGAGAGAAAATTGTTTCAATTCTTTTTCAAAAGAACTCTTGTGAATCCTTTTGAAATGTAGATAAATTATCATAGATCACCTAGAATTGTACAAGTTATTTTTATTGATAAACTAAATGTACGAAATTTAATGATAATTTGAGCTCTACTCACCTTGTCCTTTTGGACTAAAATCTCTCATTTCGTGCGGATGACGTCATTGCATATAATATGCATAATTAATAGGTCTTGAATTGACGAAGTTGAGGTCAAGTAAATTTTGATCGATACTATCTAATTATGTACATATTCATGACCTAGCATCCAATCAAAGTTTCATAATAAACTGACACGCACAAGAAATATGAATAATGCAACATATCGGGTGCTTATCGGGCTCTTCAAATGATCCGAAAGAGGCGGGGCCTAATTCCATTCGCGTAATGATTTCCGCGCGTGCTGCTTTCCGTCTAGTAAATCTATTATACGTCTATGCCAAAACACCATAGGTGGTCAAATATAATTAAATTTTAAAAAAGACTGAAATAACCTACAACTATAGGTCTCCTTCAACAAATAACACTACATAACTGACACAATACACTCGTAGTTTGCTTCACGCCTTCACGGTTTACTTCTGACTATGATTTTATGCCTATATTGGCATTTTATGCTAATATAGGGAGCGTGCGCGTAGTGCGCGTCGGTAAAGTTGCGCGCTCGCAAAAATCTGAAAATACTCAAAGTGGTCTAGGATCAATTTTGGGCATGTTGCAGGTCATTGTTTAATTAGCATAAATTAACATAGAGCAAGAAAATTGAATATACACTGCAACTGCATTTGATTTCATCAGACTCACCTTGATATAACACATTTAATGAACTAGTTTGTATATTTCAAGACGTACAAATGAATTTGAGTTTTTTGCATAAAATTTGCATAAATTAGCATTTTTAAATAGTGTGCCATTCACCGATTTCGTGGCACTCTATCCAAAATTAACGCTTTTGATATAATGACTCACAGGCAAAAAATTCCGCTTTTGTAAATTCTGTCCCCCAAATTTTGTTAACTGACCTGACTATATGGATGTTTCTTTCCTGGGGACCTAGTAACGAGGTATTCCATTAACCCGTTATTGATGTATAAACTACAATACTTGGAATCCAGTTTGCATACATTGCTCGTTGCTATGTCTGACAAACCTCTGACAAGCTTTCAGGTTGTCAAGAACAACCTTTGTTTTAAAAGTACATGTATGCATAAAATTTGTGAACAGGTCTATTCGCACGTGAAAAACGTCTCGCTGATGTTCAGCAAATTGTCTGCATTGTATGTGTTTGTGTGTAGTGCACGGGCACTTCCAGCAGTGAATTCATGCGGTGCTATATAGGCTCCGTGGTATGTGTAGAATATATGTGTGTAGAATTATATTTGGAAATACACAGGCGTCATTATGATTTCAAAACTGAATCAATTTTCGCTTGGAAGCCTACAAAGGTCTTATATTGAGAACAAGATTGGTTATTATTAACTAGCGGGACCCGTGGAAAATCCACGGGATTTGTTGGTAAATAAATACATGTAGTGAGAAATTACACTGTTAAATTGTGGCTTATTTAATCTTATATTGAGCAGATAGACATATTACATAATGTTTTTGTGATCAAATAATCACATTACTCAAGTTCTACACTGTTCTAGCGAAACTTAAGAATTGCATATTGGTGAAATATTCAGTCACACGATACGTGTACATGAATATCGTGTATTTTTTTGAAAATTGGGTAATGGTTTTATTCTAATGAAAGATTTTGTATTTTTTTTGGTTTTTATTTTCATCTATTAATTTTTATCTTGTATTCATATCAAATTCTATTAGTATTGATTTATTAGTTAAAGAGAATGATAGTATTAAGAGGAAAATAATTTAAAGATTTTAACATGTTCATCTTACTATATGGAATATGTTTATTCACATACATTTTAAAAGTTAAAAGTCTGTTGTTGTTTTATTTGTTTTGGGGGCTAGAATGATGTATTATTCTTTATACACTTTTGCTAATGAGAGTGCATAACTACTTTTTTTGATTTTTTATGTAAGAAATAACAATACATTCATTTCAAAAATTGTTTCCACGTGCCCAATAATACTGTGAAATTAATTTTTATGTTGTATGAGCTAATGCCTTTTAGCTTCCATGAAGATTGTTTAAAGGGGAAGTTCACCCCGAAGATTACTTGAGTTTAAAAAATGCAGAAAAAATAAAGAAAAATATTGGCGAAAGTTTGGACAAAATCCGTTAAAGAATAACGGAGTTATGGACTTTTGAAATTTTGATTTTGTGACGTCACATGCGAGCAGCTCCTCCATTATGTAATGTGATAAATATTCCATAAAATACAGTTTTCTCAGAAAATTTAGAATATTTTCGTCTGTGCATTTGATATATTGTCAGAAATGTTATTCAATACTAGATTCTGAAAAGAAACAATATTAATTTATCGTGGAACGTAAAAAAAATGCGAATATATGGAATATTTATTACATGACCAATGGGCAGCTGCTCGCATGTGACGTCACGAATCCAAAACTTTAAATTCTCATAACTCTTTTATTATTTGACCGATTTTCATCAAACCTTCGCCAATATTTTTCTTTATTTTTTCTGCATTTTTTAAACTCAAGTAATCTTCAGGGTGAACTTTCCCTTTAATGTTTGTGTGGTTATTGACATGATTGAAGCAAAATTTTTACCTGTCCTTTCCAATCCCCTTCCAGAAACGTGAGCAATGTTGTCTGATGCCTAAACATATGAAATTCTACTGTGCCATCCATTATACTTTTTTTGTAATGAAACATGATTTGCAAAATTCATAATCCAATTTATCCACGTATCCCTGTAATATTTGAAACCCAGATAAAATTGTGAATCCACCACTTTCCTAGGCCTGTCTATGATGGATGATGAGGGTAGCACCTATCATGTCCCCCCCCCCCCCCCTCACCTCTCTCTACTCCAGCTAGTAGTAAAAAGGTCCCAAATTCTTTGAGGGTGATTTCATTTTTTTCTACGATGAAAATGAAATTAATGCATTGACATATCGCCCTATCACCAATCCTCAATTCGCAAGAGCAACTTGAGGCATTCTTGAGAAAATGAGGTGCTTTTCTGCAGTACGTACAATGGCCCTAGAGTTCTTACGTTCTTCGTAAGGGTGCCTTGGGATCTTCCTACGGCATACTTACGGCCATCTTATGATTTTTTTTTATTTTTATTTTTTTGTCGTAAGGTGGCCGTACGGCACCCTTATTTGCAACTCACGGTACTCTCAAGTCGTTGGTAAGAAGATCTTACGACTTTCGGCACACTTATTATACATTAAGTGGTGGCCGTCCACACTGCAAATTCGGTGTCCTCGTGATCATCACATCTGCTTGAAAATTTGTGGACAAGTTTTGGTATTTTCAAGATGGCAATACTGCCGAGAAGACTACAGCTGCACCTTCTACCAAATAAAAATTATGGGTGCTAATAAAGGATGAGAAGAAGAGAATGAAGGAGAAGGTACAGGAATAATGATACGATTTTCTCCATGTGTATACAGGAATAATAAAGGAAAAATTGGCTTTAAAAATATGAAAGATATTTTTTAAAACGTCCATTTTCCCTTATTCGTGTGCATTTATACCGGTGTGTTGGCTCAGTCAGTAGAGCGTCCGCCTCACAACCGGGAGGTCGTGGGTTCGAACCCCGGCCGCGTCATACCAAAAGACGTTAAAAGATGGGAGTTGCTGCTACCTTGTTTGGCGTTCAACAATAAGGTATAGAGCAACGTCGATCTGGCGCTGCTCAGTGGCTGCCGGGCTCACGATCAATTGGGCAAAAAGAATTTCCATTTCGGTTTAACTTAATAAAATTTGGAGTGGACTTTAAAAGATTATTATCATCATTATTATCATTATTCGTGTGCATTTATTCCTACAAAATGAAAGTATTATTCTTGTTCGAGGTGATCTATTACTTTTTTTTTTTTACTCTGTATTTCTTGATTTATTAAACGTATTTTGCAATAACTTTTTATCGTTACTTCGGCCATTCCTTTTCTTTATTACCTTTCTTATAGAAATGAAGATTAGGACAATGTTTCAGGTTTAACAATACATTTATTGCCTTTCCGCATACAGTGCTTAATAATTCAACATAATACATTGTGAAGTCCAACAATACAAGTAACATATTATCATTAGTGTGAAGTCGTAATGGCGAATAATAAAAACAACCGTGCTTGTAGTTGTCAAATTACTCCATCCGTAGATTTATTTGTTGCATATCTTGTTGCACATTTGTGTAATTACGTTTTTGGAAAATCAAGTTTAGTCTATTTTGTCAATAATACCTAATTCCCAAATGACCAAGAACATGCTGAGTGAGAAAAGGTTGTCGCCAAGATGTGCTACTCACAAGTTAGAATAAAGTTAAAACACCGCCCTCCCTGCTTTATTCCAAAAGCGTAACTTTCCAAGTGCCAGGAGTTAAAACAAAATTTAAAACAGTCTTCAGAATACTGTGTTAGTCAATGGGTGAATTAATAACTCAAAGGTTTTTGTTCAGTTAAGGTCAACTTTGTACATAACACAATTGTCATTTCCTTGGGGTGAAATATATCAAATGACCATTTGAGTAATAATTGTGAAAATTGTATTGCTGTATCACAAGTAGTCAAATAATATTCTCAGGATTATGTAAATACACCCACTGCCCATCTACACCTGTTTGACAGGACATAATAGAGCAGATTGATAAGTATCTTGCCTATGTTCATCAATTTAAATTAAGCCTGAAATTGGTCTCAGGCCTTTATAGCGTTTAGCCTTAGTTGACCCACTCCACAAGAAAGGTGATCAAAACGAGGTCAAAAATTCACGACCGATATCACTTTGTTCAGTACCATGTTTAATGTTCGGACCTCTAATGGCAGTCAAACTAATACACCATTCTCAAAGATACAAGATTATTTCTGACTTATAATTTCAATCTCCTCATAATTAATCTGACCTATGGAAATCGTATACCTAGCAACGGTACGCCTTGTCATGTACTGTTGTTCACTTTCCAATTTTAAATTAGTGTACACGAAATACGATCATCTTATGTTGTAATAAAAGGGCATACATGACATACAGCTGGAAAATAATGATGGGGCGTGGAAGACTGGTGGAAGATATGCATAAAATCAGCAGTTTATGATGGTGATTGTGAAGTATTGCAGTCTTTGTATCGCTTTCTCTGCAAGCAAACTGACAGACTAGGCTGAGCATTAATGTTATGGATAAATAATCAATGCACTATGATATTGGGGTCTTAAATCCAAGATAACTGTGGATTGTGTATGCATGTCTCTCAGCATACATCTCTTGACAACTAACAGAAGAGAGTTTAAAGGTCATTCAGTATGTTCTTGAATGACCATAGTTCACTTCACTATTAGCACAGATTTGCTATTTTTATAAATGATTATTTTATTCCATAGGGATTGTAATGTTGCTATAGACTTCGCCGAATATGGAAACAAAGATGTCTGTGTAACATTATATCCTGCATAATAATTGAAATGTAGTCTTACATGTATAACGCCAAATGCATGAAAAGAATGGTTCGTCAACATTGCACTTTATATCATAATTCAGATCATTGGAGCAAGTTGGGTAAAATTTTACATAACTTTGAGTGCATTTTACCTGATACCTGGTAGGTTTTTCCCAGCAAAGACGCAGTTCCCTTTTTATCCAATATTGGCTACAATAATTCACCAAGCTTTTTAAAATGTTTTCTTTTTATAGAATGTAAAATTATACTATTGTAAACCCTCTATACTCAGCTACATGTAACATGCCCCTGAAAAAAAAAACCTAACCAAAGTGCTCCTAAACCCAGCTTTGCTGCCCCAAATGCTCTAGATGTAGAGAAAAAACATTTTTTGGCATACACACACACACACACACACACATATATATATATATATATATATATATGTGTATGATATTCACCATACAATTCGTATAGTACATGTAGTATATAAGTAGAATATTGTATGAACTCGGTGACTTGATTACTCTCAAATATAATTTATGCACTTGGTGCATTTCATGTATTTAATGAATATTCATGATATTACCCATGGCAACACATGTGCATTGGCAAAGCGCAGTACGCTTTTTAACACCAGTGGGTATCCAAGCAACTCAAAACTATCAAAACTATTAACATTATTCAAGGAATTCAACAAGACCTTGGCATCACTTCTGTTTACGACAGGTATGTCGGCTTTATTATAATTCATTTGAAATTTCGATATTTTTACATGATATTTCTACTGACAATAATATTAGTCCGTCAATTTTTGAATGATTGTGTCTTCTCTTTGTATTTTGTGAATTATTCTCTTCGTTAATTTTGTCATGCCTTTCTTAGTGATTGTATCTTCTCTTTATAACTGTTTCAGAATAAATTTCTGAAGAAGTCGAAAGACGAAAGCTTAAATTTCCTGAGTATCCTGCTTCATCTTTGGTTTGAATTCATCCCACTATGTTCTATATATATATATATATATACATGTATGTATGTATCTCAGGCATTGTCTAATGCTGTCTTCAGTATCCTATTTAAAGGATGGGGATCAAAGTGCCCTATGGTCACCCTTGAGGCCATCTGCTGCACCTCCTGTGCCCATCCCCTCTGCTACATATTTAATGTTATCAACAATGCTCATATTGCATTTTAAATGATGTAATTTTCAAGAACTTAATGGAACTTAACCTATTTCCATTTTATTACACAACATGTTAACGTCACATCCGAAACAAGCTCAAATTATTAAATTATATAAAAAAATATATATTCTTGAAGAATTTTCCATGACTACCTTTTTCATTTTCTGTAAGCATTCATATTCTTATTCTATTTAAAGCCCCTACATGTATGTTTAACTATGAAAAAAATGAAAATAATAGTTGTCATTTTCTGAAAATGGTCAATTTTTCATGAAAATTATGTAAAAGTAGAAAGAAAAAAAAACTTTTTTCTCCAAATGTTTTCTTCCTATTTTGAAGCATATATAACAAAGCATTAAAAATGAAATGAACTATTAAAAAAGTTACTCTTAGATTGTCCTCAAGACTGTAAATTGAAGTAGATAATTCAATTGCAAATTCACTTTTTCTTAAGTTTGCTGCCCTCTACCAATCAAACTAAAAAAGTTTAAGCTCGGCCACTACTTTTTTTTTTTTTTTACAATTTGAACCGGTTTGAACCCTAGGCAACATTTCTGCAAAGTTTTCAAAGTGAAAAACATAATTCTAAAATTGGGTCATTTTGACCACCTAGTTATACCATTGATCTGAAACACAGCCATATTGAACAGTTGAAGATTCATGCGCTGTAACAAGTCGCTCTGTGAAATAGTCTTCTTCCAAAACGATCGGTACACTGTCGCTTGGTCTACCATCACTTGGTCTAATTATCAGTTCGTCGAACTCCACGTGGTCTAACTTCATTTTGTCTACAACCAGTTTGTCTACTTACCATTTCGTCTAATTTCCATTTGGCCTAATAACCAATTCGTCTAATACCCAGTTTGGCTAACCCCATTTAGTCTAAAACCCATTTGGGCTAATTTTCACTTCGTCTATTTCCCAAATAGTCATTTTGTCTACAAGCCAAATAGTCTAATATTTTGGGCTACACCTATTTTGGCTAATACGGTCTACGTATCATTTGGTCCAGTGCCATTTAGTCTAATAACCAGTTGGGCTACTTATCATTTAGTCTAACTGTCATATGGTCTAATGACCATTTGGTCTAATTTCCATTTCGTCTAATAACCAGTTAGACTACTTATCATTTGGTATAATTTTCATATAGTTTAATGACCATTTGGTCTAATTACTATTTATTCTTCTGGCCATTTAGTAGTAAGTTGAGAAAGGACAGGGAAATTGAAACTTTAAAAAAAATGAAACTTCAAAGAAGTCATCTACATAAATGTGAGTTATTCACCTTGCTGCTGCTTATATGAAGTTCAATCAATATCCCTACATTTTATATATTAATTATTTAATTTATTAAAATCAATTATTTAGTATTATTTTTTAGTAATTAAAACATTCATAGGTCTCCTCTTCCTTTCATGACTTAAGTAGAAGAACCTAATTTAGTATTGTACTTCAAATTATGTTTGTTGGGTTTGATAATCTGTTATTCATGTTTCTTATTTGATATCCGATGTACAAATGTTTGAGCAAGTAGTCAGTAAAAGCTAGGGGCGGTGCCAGGGTATTTTCATAGGAGGGGCAAGACGACCCACAGACATGGGGATTCAACGAACTGGGTACTTTTTTTTTGGGGGGGGGGAACTTAATTATAAAGGGTGAAGAAAAGAATGGAAAATGGCGTTTTGATACGTTGCTGTACCCCTGCATTGTATTTAACACACATTAAATTCTAAGAATATATTTTCTAATCTTTGCATAATACGCAATTCTGCTCTACTCCTAACTTGCAAGCGAACGACCAAAAATACTATGTTTTTGTTGAAGGTCATGCATGGTGCTTGCATTATACAGTGATTTCATGACGAAGATGTCGCAAAAGCGTTTAATTTCAAGCACAATCTCTCAATAAAAGAGATAGATAGGACTTTATGTTACTACCATGTGTTACAATAAGTGAGTGCGAGTGAGCGTAGCGAGCAAGCTTCGGGCGGGGGATATCTTCAGTTTCAGTTTCAGTTTCAGTTTATTTCATATTTCAAGTGACATAATTGGAACATAATTGGGACATAAACAATGACCACTGCATTATTACAATAGTACAGGAACATATCTTCAATACTTTCAACAAAAGAAGAAAAAAAAATACAAGTAAACATACAAAGACACAGATCAATATTTCTGTCATTTTAAAGTTGTGATAAGACAAAATAGTTCGGCGTGAAATATGAGGGAATCTAGTAAGAAGCTAGGCTTGTAATATTGTAGATTCCCTTAAGAATAAAAAACAGTCTGTGTGATTATAACATGTGTGTGAGAGATGATCTCAATAAAACATTAAAAAGAAATAAAATAGGGGAGACGAGGAATACGTTACATTACTATCTTAATTGCTGCAATATTATTAAACTTTTGGGCCCTGTGTCCCCTGCCCTCGCTAGGTTCCTGCTCAAAGGTGTCACACTGTTGTCATATCAAGAACTAAATATTCTGCCATTAAGCTTCTCTGATTCTTTTGAGCTATGCAAACTGCTATTTTCAGGGGCGGCGCTGCAGGGGGGGGGGCATGAATTTTCAAGTGACCAAAAAGAGAGGGACAGAGAGAGAAGAAAAACGAAAAAAAAAAAAAAGAAGAAGAAGAAAGAAGAAGAAAGGAGAATATGCAACTATTATTATTGTTATTATTATTATTATCATTATTATTATTATTTGTTCATCTAAAACGTAAATCAACTCGCTCGTTGGCAGGGGGGCACAATGCCCCCCCCCCCCCACTCTTACCTTTCCAAGCACCCAAAAAGTGTCTTCTGCTACCCACAAAAATGCCGCTTTTTATACTTGTTCACTGCCTTCTTTTTCTTCTTTTAAGGCAGTGGCGTATCTAGGTATTATGACGCCCTGGGCAAACAGTGAATTTGCGCCCCCCCCCCCCCAACTGCACCAACTGCTCATTAGACCATGTAAATGCCATGTAGACTTAATGGATACTATACCAAGTGGATTTGAGACGAAATGCCTGTAGACCAACTAGTTTTAGACTGACTGTGAATTAGACAAACTGACAGACGAACTGGTAGTAGACAAAGTGACAACAAAATAAAGTAGACGAAATGGTAATTAGACCAAATGTAATTAGCCAAAGTGATAATTAGCCCAAGTGGTCATTCGACCTTCTGGTTATTAGACCAAGTGCAAATTAGACCAAATGAAGAGTGGACCAAAAAGGGTTGAGCCCGAATGAAGGTAGCCCATCTGGAAATTAGACCAAGTGGTTTTAGCCCAAGCGTGCATAAACCAAACGACCATGCACAACCCAGGCCGTTACCCTATTTTCTGCCCGGGCAAAAGGACTTTGCACCGGTCCAAATCACCACGAATAGACGAGATCTTTTTAGATCGGTCCAAGGTTTTTGACATGTTAAATCATTCTAAAGTCTTGCTAGAAGGCCCGCGAGACCGACATCTTTCGAGACCACTGTCTCCTTGGATGTTGGTCTCATGAACCGAAGCCATTGGGCCATATCTCCTTGATAAAACTAACGAAAGCCTATCAATTGCTATAGCAAACAAAATGAATGACGTTCTCATAAGATGCTTCCCCATGAAAAGCAATTACTTGCTTGAATAGAAAGAATAAGGTTTCATCATACAGCATTTGCTTGATATCTTCAAGTCCCTCTCATAATAGATTGGCCTTGATTTCACTGGAGTTTTATTCATCAGAGATGACCAACCGTTATAATTGCATCTTTGATTATTTCAATTTCTCTTTGAGTCCATTTGATAGCTTATACTTTACTGCACTTACAGGATAAAAAAAAACAACCCGAAGCATATTGTCAACTCTAACAGCAGTATGATCAGATCACCCAATGCGAAGAGTGTCCGGGGGTAGAAAAACTCTTTTCGACTGTATCAGACTGCATCAGAGCACATACAAGAAAATTTGTTCAAATTCCCTACATTATACATAGCAGTGCTTTGTCGCACATGGGGAATTATTGATCTCATGTAAGCATATGCTTGAGCTTTCGCTTATTTTAAAGGCCTGTTTGTGTAACGAGTTGTTTTAGTTCAATACTGGAACTCTCTAAATGTCGAAATAAAAAGATCTATAACCATATTTGTATTTAAAAGAAAGTTAAAGACGTTTCTTTTGAGACCATATTGTAATTGTAATACTCCGTCGTAATACTCTTCTATTCATCCGATAATGCATTCGATACATTTATGATATCCTTTCTTTAACGTGCATGTGTACACTCACGATTACGTCGTGGCTTCTATATATCTTGCTTCATTTACCATGTTTACTATGCTGCGACGTTGTGTTAAAAATTCCTTACATTGAAATAACAGCTGCAGATCCCCTTGCAATTTAGTTTGTCTATCCTTTCTTGTCTTGTCAAGTAGCCGTGCGTCCCCGTTCTTGTGGCAATCTTTGTCTTCGTTCTGTAATGTTTTCCTTTTTCCGTTTAGTTCTTCCCTTCCTATAGCTTCCCTTCCCATTCTTTCATTAATTCCTCCTTCATCCTTTCTACTATCACTTTCTTCTACATGTCTTTAAATTATTTTATTAACCGGGGCCTATTCACAACAAGTCTAGCTTTACTTTAGGCCCCTCCACTATACATGAATGGAAATCTTTGAATTACTCATTTCATTTCTAATTATTTCATTATTGTGACATAACTATTCTTGAATTATGTAATCGATTTCTATTATTCAGAATGTATAATTTGTATTTTGATTGATTTGTGAAAATAAAACCAAAGTGAAACTGAATATAAGCTGAATGCAGTTTACAAGTTCTGTCGGAATAGCTCTCAATACGAATTTCTGCTGTATAGATACATAAATTTTGAATACATTTGTGAACTGGGCCGTGCAACATAATGCTTTAGATTGATCGTACGATTGATTTTTTACGATCAATCCCCTTAACTGCAATGTACAATCAGTCGTAAAAATCAATCGTAAGATCTATTTCAGGGTTTCTGTTACAGGGCCCTGAACTAATCCATTCATTGTGTTTGTATGATAGGTATGAGAAATAACATTTGACACTCTTGATCGTTGATAAGTGATACGTTGCAATTCAGCAACAAATTCAAACATCGTGTAGTTAAATTATATTAAATTTATTGGCAGTACTCTCTCTCTCTCTCTCTAAAAAAAAATCAAAAAAAAAAAAAAATCGCGTGATCACCTGACGTCACTCCCCGGGGAATGAAAATAGAGTGGAAATAGAGTAAAACTCCACTCTTTTCCTTTTAGAGAGCGCTCGATAGTCACTCGATATTCACTCCTAAACAAGTGGTCACTGACGTGATTCCCGGGGGAGTGAAAACAGTGAAAATTCACTCTTTTTTTTTTTACTTTTAAGTTTTATATTTCTCAGTAATCTTTTCGAAATATTGCTTTGGTATTTTAATAATGCAAAATCATTTAAACGAGTAATCACCGCAATACTGATCCACAACGCTTCTTTCAATGTCCTTAATGATTCCTTATTCAGGGTTGCAAGAGATGATCTTGAATATCGCACAATGCTAATGTAGTATTTAGAAATCAAATTATACCGATTTGGAAGTAAAATGATGTTTAATTGAAATCCAGTACTGTCCTGTACATTACATGGGTGTGATTTGATCCGTTGCTGATCTGGTACTGATCCAAGGTATGTATTTTTGTCCAACTAAACACAACAACAAAAGTAACCCTCCCCCCCCCCCCCCCCTTAATCAAATTGGCGTATAACTTATTAACGAAAAGGTTGTGAGCAAAATAAATTGGCAAGAGTGTTCTTACACTTATTGACTAACTTCCCTGTAAAAATGAGATTGATCCATCGAATCATGCATAAGTGGGCAAACATTAAAGGCAAAAATGTCACTTTTCAAAAGTCACAAGGGTCATTTTTTATGTTGTATTAACAGTACATTTTAGCATTTCCTGTGCGATTTTTTAAAGTGTGCTCACTCAACCATGACACGATGACCTTTTATATTCACATAACATGTGATGATACTTTTTGGTAAAAATATCTTCTTTATTCAATAAGCTGAATGGATTTTGCAATTTCAAATTCAGGAGGGTTGAACTTTTTAAAAATTGTGCTCACCCAACCATGATAATGAGAAAAGTGTCAGGATAGGTGTGAGGGGGTCAAGCGATGTATGATAAATAACAACAACACATAAATATGCACCAGAAACCGAATTCACTAAAATATCGTTTCACAGAATCCCCAAAATAATGACCCTTGTGACTTTTGAAAAGTGACAATTTTGCCTTTAATGTTTGCTCACTCATGCATGACTCTGGATCAATCTAATTTTCACAAAAAAGTTAGTCAATAAGTGTAGGAACACTCTTGCCAAGTTATTTTGCTCGAAACCTTTTCGTTAAAAAGTTACGTCACTTCGATTAAGGGGGGGGGGATTACTTTTTTGTTGTGTTTATATGAAGGAGGAATTTGATGAAAGCTTAGCATTCTAATCCTTTTAAAGGGAAATTATATCATGTTCTGTTATGCGATTGTGAAGTCTATGGTGTAGCGTGGGTCCAGCCACTGAGATTGCACTGATATGGTATCAGTTAGATGGATGAAATGCCCCCCCCCCCTCCCCCTCTCTGAAGGGCCGTCGAGTTTGAGGAGGCTGTGGACAGGGTTGTATAAAAGACCGGTTCTGTAATGTATACAAATTTATGCACATTTCTTCTCTGAGCACCTAGTGACGAGCTATTCCATTAACCTGCTTTATATAAATGAGCCTCAATGCTTGGAATTCAGTTTGCATACATAACTTGTTGCTATGTCCGGCAAGCCTTGGGCAAGCTTTCAGGTTGTCAAGAACAACCTTTGTTTGAAAGGTATGTATAAAATTTGAATACATTACCGAACCGGTCTATTCGTATAATATTAGAAGTCCGCTTGTTGGCATCGGTGCAGAAAAAAATTACAAAGTAGAGAAGTAATGCATTTTCAAGTCCAACAGTGATGTTTAATACACCAAATTTTCGACGTATGCTCACGACTTCTTCAGGGTTTACACGGATTATGATTACAAACAAGATTCCTATATGACAAAAGTGGTGGTCAAGGAAACATACTTGACAACGCGCAAGGTAGCTAGGCCCATAGACAAATTAGGCTAGGCCAAAGCATGGTGCGCAAATTATGGGTAAGCGCAGCGTACGAGAGATAATTAGTTTAATTATGACGTAATAATAATTATAACAAAAGATGATGACGCAAACACAAGAATATGCATAAGAAATAAAGTAAAAAGGCCAATAGTAGCATTAGGCTCAAAACTGCAACGAGATGATCTAAATAATGAAGGCTGTACTGGGCGAATATTATAAATAACCACAATCTAGAAGTAACCAGCCCTGTGGTAAAGCGCATTTCCAAATTTGCCCACACATCATTACGGATGACTCCATACGTCTCTCCTCTGGTTATACTATTACTGCACCAACCCACAACTGCGATTCAAGCAACATTCTATACTGCTTTCTTTGCGCAAAATGCCCCGACGTGGCCTACATTGGGGAAACAAGCACTAAAATCAGAGTGAGATTCAACAACCACAGGTGCACCATTAGGCAACGCCGCACTGGCTTTTCGGTAGCTGAACACTTCAACAAAGCTAACCATTCTCTGAGTGATCTCAAAATCTGTCTCTTCGGGGGAGAATACAAAACCGCAGATGAAAGAAAACTCGCTGAATTCCGTGCCATAATCCACAGTAAAAGCTTTCAGACTGGACTTAACAGAAACCTCTCATGGCTTGACAAATACAACTTTTATAAGTAATGAGTTATAATTCGAAAATAACAATTGTCTATCTTTTTGAGGCAAATATATTCACTACTTAGTAGTGGTTATTTATAATATTCGCCCAGTACAGCCTTCATTATTGTCCCCGCCGAACGAAGTTCGCGAGGGGACTATGAAACGGGCTCCGTTCGTGTGTGCGTGTGTGTGTCCGTCCGTCCGTCCGTCCGTCCGTCCGTCCGTCCGTTCTGTCCGTGTGTGCTCAAATGTTAGAAAATGCTACTTCTCCGTCATTTCTTGCCCGATTTTGATTCTGATTGTTTAATCTGATAGGGCTGGGTGGGGGCTTCCAAACTTCTACACAGAATTTTGAAATTCATTAATTATGCAAATTTATGCAAATTTATTCAAAATTGACGAAAAATGCTACTTCTCCTCTATTTTACATCGGATTTTGATTCCGATTGTTTTATCTGATAGGGCTGGGTGGGGGCTTCCAAACTTCTACACAGAATTTTGAAATTCATTAATTATGCAAATTTATGCAAATTTATTCAAAATTGACGAAAAATGCTACTTCTCCTCTATTTCACGTCGGATTTTGATTCCGATTGTTTTATCTGATAGGGCTGGGTGGGGGCTTCCAAACTTCTACACAGAATTTTGAAATTCATTAATTATGCAAATTTATGCAAATTTATTCAAAATTGACGAAAAATGCTTCTTCTCCTCTATTTCACATTGGATTTTGATTCCGATTGTTTTATCTGATAGGGCTGGGTGGGGGCTTCCAAATTTCTACACAGAATTTTGAAATTCATTAATTATGCAAATTTATGCAAATTTATTCAAAATTGACAAAAAATGCTACTTCTCCTCTATTTCACATCGGATTTTGATTCCGATTGTTTTATCTGATAGGGCTGGATGGGGGCTTCCAAACTTCTACACAGAATTTTGAAATTCGTTATTCATGCAAATTTATGCAAATTTATTCAAAATGGCTGAAGGTTCATAATGTTTTCATGTTTTATATTTCAGTTGTATACATGCATTGTTGGTATTCTCTTCTTTTGCATGCAGTAACATTATTATTTTATTCACTAAAGTTTTTCACTGAAGTTTTAAGGTTCAGGCTAGTTAATTTCCACAGATCTGCACTTCCGGCGGGGACATTTATTACGCATTGCGTAATTTACTCATTCACTTGTTTAGATCATCTCGTTGCAGTTTTGAGCCTAATGCAATTATTGGCCTTTTTACTTTATTTCTTATGCATATTCTTGTGTTCGCCTCATCATCTTTGTTATAATTATTATTACGTCATAATTAAACTAATTATCTCTCGTACGCTGTGCTTACCCATAATTTGCGCACCATGCTTAATGGCCTAGCTACCTTGCGCGTTGTCAAGTATGTTTCCTTGACCACCACTTTTGTCAAATAGGAATCTTGTTTGTAATCATAATCCGTGTAAACCCTGAAGAAGTCGTGAGCATACGTCGAAAATTTGGTGTATTAATTAATAAACATCACTGTTGGACTTGAAAATGCATTACTTCTCTACTTTGTCATTTTTTCTGCACCGATGCCAACACGCGGACTTCTAATATTATACAAATAGACCGGTTCGGTAATGTATTCAAATTTTATACATACCTTTCAAACAAAGGTTGTTCTTGACAACCTGAAAGCTTGCCCAAGTCTTGCCCGACATAGCAACAAGTAATGTATGCAAACTGAATTCCAAGCATTGAGGCTCATTTATATAAAGCAGGTTAATGGAATAGCTCGTCACTAGGTGCTCAGAGAAGAAATGTGCATAAATTTGTATACATTACAGAACCGGTCTTTTATACAACCCTGTCCACAGCCTCCTCAAACTCGACGGCCCTTCAGAGAGGGGGAGGGGGGGGGGCATTTCATCCATCTAACTGATACCATATCAGTGCAATCTCATTGGCTGGACCCACGCTACGCCATAGACTTCACAATCGCATAACAGAACATGATATAATTTCCCTTTAAAAGGATTAGAATGCTAAGCTTTCATCAAATTTCTCCTTCATATAAACACAACAAAAAAGTAATCCCCCCCTTAATCGAAATGACGTAACTTTTTAACGAAAAGGTTTCGAGCAAAATAACTTGGCAAGAGTGTCCCTACACTTATTGACTAACTTTTTTGTGAAAATTAGATTGATCCAGAGTCATGCATGAGTGAGTAAATATTAAAGGCAAAATTGTCACTTTTCAAAAGTCACAAGGGTCATTTTGGGGATTCTGTGAAACGATATTTTAGCGAATTCGGTTTCTGGTGCATATTTACGTGTTGTTGTTATTTATCATACATCGCTTGACCCACTCAAACCTATCCTGACACTTTTCTCATTTTTTTGGTTGGATGAACACAATTTAAAAAAAATTGCATTACTTCTCTACTTTGTCATTTATATATATATATATATATATATATATATATACTTTTTTTTAAACATTGCCTTCCTTCGCCCACTTTCTCTGATTTTTATCTCCTTTTATTTGTTTCTAATTTTTATCGCCATTTGTAATAATAATAATGATAATGATGATAATAATAATAATAATACTAATACTACTGCTACTACTACTAATAATAAGGATAAAAATACATAGCGCATTATATGAATACTTTAATGCGCTTCACAATGTTATACAATATATTATTATTACCCCTGGTCATTGGATCTCAAGCCCGCACACAGGTGTGCACTATCTCCACTCCATAGGGAGCATTCCTGCCATTTTGCACCGTTCACATGCATATTTATTTATCTATTTATTATTTATTTTGTCTTCTTTATTTTATACTGCAGGGTTGATCTGTTCACTTATGTAAAACTGCTTTCGAAAGGCGCCCTGCAGTTTAACAAATCATTCTACATGAAAATACAAAATACATAACAAATGGTAGCATGGTGAATTACAAGAAGGGGGAGAGTGAATTAATGGTATTATAAAATGTACATATTTGAATAGCAATGTTACATTTCTATTGAGTCAAGATTTGCATAGTTTTTAAAAACTTATAAAGGAATGTACACGTCTGAGCATTACCAATTAGTGCAATAAACAAACTGGCTCCAACATAATTTTATACAAAATAATTTCTTTTATATTATGTCCTTACGCGGGGTAGTTGGAGGGGGCATTTTAAAGAATAACGTGTCCTATAGTGTAGGACAATAGCAAAAAAAGTCACACTGACTTTCGGCAATCCTCACACTAGGTACCCATTATCTCCTTGGCGATACCGCAGTCACACGCCAAACCGAACCCACACCGACTCCAGACCGACAGACTCTTGGCCATTGGTGGCAATGTAATTTTTTTGTTCGGTCTGCTGTCGGTCTAGCGTCGGTCTTGTTGCTGTGACTGTGGTATAAGAGTGGCAATGTAGATTAATGTCTTGTCTAAGCACGGTAGTGCCGCGCCGGGACTCGAACCGCGAACCATGTGATCCAGTACGATGACGTATCCACTAGACCACGACACCTCTACCTCATTTGATCACGCGCCCCTGTGCCCCCTGCATCTACGCCACTGGGTGGAGTGACATTATAATGTCATATCATAGCTCTACTCTTACGCATTTACCTAAGCCTATTTATATCGGAGCATATGCGGCGATTTCTTGTCACAGCATGGGGGATGCGACTAGCCTTTACAATTTATTGATGGACACAATTCAAAATTTCCGTGATCGCCGCCCATGTATCGAATATAAACGAAACTATGATGAGCGCATGTATTCTAACTAATAATTGAATTACCATCGACAGGAGTAGGTCTGTGTTAATTTGGAGAGTAGTAATAAGATTAGACTTTGTCATGATGCATTTTAATCCCCATCTTGCAATTTAATCTTATTTCAGTGCACCCGGGCTATATGTTTTCCACGAGAAGGTCAGCATCGCAATCGGATTAGTTTCTCACCCTGAATTCTGTGGAATCATCAAGCAGGCGAGTCGAAAATGAATCCCAAAAGCGACACGAGCAGTCTAGTAAGCACCACCACCACCACCTTTTCGGCTAACCAAACTTCACTGGGTAGACATCTCAAGTCGACTATGTTACCGCTTTGTTGTGTGGTGATCATTTTCTGTATTTATCTACCAGCAAACACCAAGTTCACCACGCCAGTAGTAGAACCGGTGCCTGACCCGGGAATACCCAGGTAAATACAGTGGCGGTGTTGCCCTGTTTGTTACTTCATGTGTATGAAACATTTTTTAGAGGGAGTAGCCCTAGTCGTATGGGCACATTTTTGCCAGGGGCTTTATGCCACTTGCCCGAATATTGACTTTCCATTTTCTCAATTTCTTTTATCATATACACTCGATAATAATACAAATATTATATATTTTGGAACCATGCACGCTGCCCAGATATAAGGATATTCAGGCACCTCGCTGCCCGAATATTGGTGTTTTCCAAATTTTCGGGGGGGGGGGGGGGGGGGGGGGAGGAGGCTGCAGCCTGCAGTGCCCATTTCATACGCCTATATTCTTTTGCTAATTGTGAAAAATATATTTTGATAATCAAAATGTCATGATGGAGGAAGTTTTTATACATTATTACAGTGGACGCCTATTTTGACAATTTTTATACTTAGTCCTCTCCCAAATGTGTTTGCTAATTCTTTCTCTGCACATTTCAAAAATAATGTAAGGCTATGGTGACGTATAAGGGGAAAAAAATAATTTTGATAAATCTCTCCAGATTTTTATGCAAAAAATGATCCGATTGCTCCCATGCAGGTTCCTTCATCACACTTTTCTCTCTAAATACACAACATTTTCTTGTCTATTTGGAATTATATTCCAACAGAGAAACATAATGATATGAATTACATGTCCAGTTTTGTGTGAATATCATGAAAATGAAAATTGATATCAAGCAAATAAGGTTTATAGCAGTGAAGCTGCTTTCTGCAGAAAGTAGTAGTATGTGGGGGAAACCGAATATAGGCGATGATGGGTAATTGTCACTTCATTTGAGTTATTTTCTCTTCCTTATACGTAACATGTTTCAAGTGATGTTGTTATGTTAGTTTTAAAGGCGCTTATCATTCAATTGTGAATATTTACACCAAAGTGAACGGAAAGGAGAAAAAATTCGAGACTGAAATGATATTTTGATAAATTTCATCAATAAATAGGATTGTAACATAACAATGACTTATTATCATGGATTCCAAATAGTCTGGCAAAGCTTTTACGTCTAATTTTGTGTTTTACCTTTGACGTTTAGCCTTTTAAATATAATACCATGAAATTGCTAAGATCGAGTTTGATTATCAGTGTACTGAATTTATACTCTCTCTATCTCTCTCTTTCAGATCTCACATGTTCATTGAGGATAGTATACCAAAAAGAGGTTCTTCAAGAAATGAAAGTGACTTGTCGTTCTCTACTCAAGATGCATCTCCAAGCGTCACACGAAGTTTCTTCAGAACGCCGACCGGTGCCCCAGGCCGGCTAGGTAACACCATACCTTCAGATTCACAAAACACTTGCAAACCAGAGGAGCAGATAGTCTATATCAAAACTCATAAGACTGGCTCAACAACCACGGCATCCATACTTGAGCGGTTCGGATATTTGCGTAATTTGAGTTTTGCCATGGCAAAAGGCGGTCATATCATATCTAACGAACATTTATTCAAGCGATCAATGGTATATCAAATCCCTAACAGAACGCGACATGATTTTGATATGCTGGTAAATCATGTTAGATATAACAGGAGAGAAATGGACCTCGCAGTGCCTAAGGCAAAGTTTGTCACCATTATTAGAGATCCCGTGACACAGCTCGAATCAGCATTCGGATACTTTGAAATGGGCAATCACCTCAAAATCGTTTCTAAAAACCCGTTTCAGACTTTCATGTCTGAGCCACAGAAATACTACGCGAAGAAAAGCTACTTCTGGACAAGAAGCAGAAATGGACAGCTCTATGATTTAGGTTTTGATCATGCAAATGACGAAAATGTGATGAAAATTCAGGAAAAAATCGACCAGCTCTCAAAAGAGATAGATTTGTTTATGATCACCGAATATTTTGACGAGTCCCTCATTCTTTTACGTAAGCTTTTGTGTTGGGATTATTCAGATATCATCTACATTTCCAATGGAATCCGTAGTAAGAGTCACAGGTTTACTGTAGACCAGGACATGGCGAACAAGATCAGGGCATGGAGCGCTGCTGATGTCATGCTCTACGAACATTTTAATCGAACATTCTGGAAAAAGGTGGATGAATATGGTCCAAGTTTTCAGGCAGACCTGGCGCACTTTCGAGAAATTGAATCAAATGCTATGAATTTGTGTATTGATTTGAAGAAAAATAACACAGGGGACAGAAGAGAGGATAAACTGACGCTGAAGGATAATTCTAAGTTCTGTCAAGACCTAATTCGTGGTGATGTACCTTACACATCTCTGATTCGCCAGGGTATGATTAGCCGTGCTGCAGAAGAAGCAGCGAGAAAAACATCTTGATATTTCCATCCATTTATAGCTTCATGCAATATAAATGCCTTTCGGCAACTCATTTGTGCTAGTGTGATACTGTGCTTAGGAATGCATTGTAGTCTGTGAATGAGATAATTTTTTAAGAATAAATATCTGTGTATTATAATGCGAATCTTTTCAGTAAAGCTAATGTAATAGAATCTAATAGCTCGTTTTAGCCATCGAATTAGAAAGGCGTTCAGTTGGGGCAAGATTTGTTTTAAAAATGCATTGATTATTTTTATTTTTAAAAGATTATTCTCGGCTCGCCCTCATGTTCTTTCTGCCCACAATTTTTTTGGTTGAATTCTGTTTATGTTATGGTTTGTAAATGGCTGCACAAGAAGCGTCATTTCACTGACGTAGAAATGACGCTTCTTGTGACTGGCGGGGTCTTCGACGCACCTTGTCAAACTGAGTGATACCGTGCAAAGGTGAACGCAAAATGAAAAGTGCAAACGTTCTGTGGAATAATTGGTGCATGAACTAAATTCCTTTTACCGCTGGTAATAACACAATCGTAATAACGCCTCGTATGCAACGGGCCTTAAAGGTCCACTGCAACCCAAATGCAAGTTGATTCCTGTTGATGTGCAGGGACGCATACATATTTTGTTATTCAAACATATATGTTTCATAATGTTTTAAAATATTTTAAAAACATTTTCTCAAACATGCTAAGCTCCACCCCCCCCAAAAAATGCCCCAGATCTCATTCCTGCAATGGAGAGACAGTGGTATGTAACTTTGCCAGAGATGACCATCTGTGTTAATAGACCATACAATGCCGACATAGGAGTTGCTATGTCAGACATGCTGTAGCATCACCAGGAAAAGAATGGTAATGAGGAGGTATTGTTTGAAAGCATGTAATTATATTGTGAGCATGTGCTGAGCTGGGGGAAGTTACATTCGACTGTCTATTGTAGAATGTTAGTGTAGCTGACTATGATTGACAGATGATGCCATTACAGGAAAGAGATCTGGAGCTTTTTTTTAGGGTGGAGCTTAGGAGGTTGGGAAAAATATTTCAAAAAACATTTAAAAATCTATGAAACATATTTAGATGTTTGAATAACAGAATATTAATTGTATGCATCCCTGCACATGAACGTTCAGAAATAAACTTGCATTTGGGTTGCGTTTGGGTTGCAGGGGCCTTTTAAGGAGGGACGTTGAAGCAATGAGTACATTGGTATACCTCTTCATGCCTGTTTCAAACGAGGCGTCATTTTACCTGCATTCAGAGGCGGCGCTCCCGGGTGGGGGTAGGGGCACATTGCCCCCCTCCCCACCCCCCCCCCCCAATTTCTCAAGTTTTAAAAAATGCTCTTTTTATTTCTGAAATATGACCCCATCTCTCTGATAAGTTTCCTTTTTCTACAACAGTGCCCCTTTCCATTTCTAATAAGTGCCCTTTCCCCTTCTGATAAGTGCCCTTTTTCAAATCTGATAATTGCCTCCTTATCTCTCTAATAAGTGCCCTTTGTTCCTTCTGATAAGTGCAATTTTGCTTCGGATAGGTACGTCTTTACTTTCTAATAAGTGCCATTTCACCTTCTGATAAGTGCCTCATTTCAAATCTAGTAATTGCCCCTTTTTCTCTCAGTTTAATATATGCCCTTTTCTCCTTTGATAAGTGCATTTTACTTCTGATAGGTGCCCCCTTTCCCTTCTGAAATCCTAACTAATATGTGCCCTTTTCCTCTTCTCATAAGTGCCCGTTTTCACCTCTTATAAGTTCCCATAAGTGCATGCCCTTTTACCTATATTTCCCAACTGTTCCTTACAATTTAGCTTCAAAGAATCGGTGCGGCTTTATGTACTAACATGTACTCATATTACTACAACTACAATGTAAGGTAGTGGAGCTGGAGGCAAGAGGTGCACAATGCCCACCCCACCCCCAAGCAAAGGATTTCATTCCGCTCTCTCGAATGTGCCCATAATTTACACAAAGAAAGGGCAAGATTTTCTGAAAATTTCCCATAAACTCGCTCTCTCTTATCTTATATGATGAAATCAAGCAGATCACATTAAGTATGTTGATATCGATGTAATCCTAAAGAAAAACGACAGAGTTAATGTACAAATTGAAAGATCATTCGACATTCCACCCCGAATCAATTCGCTGTTGTCATTTTCTTTACATCGCTGTAAATAATGCGCAACTCAAGAGCGTCGGCATTAGAAAAAAGTCTGAAAATTTTTGCTCGCTCGCACATTTACCCGAGGACCATTCAAGTATGGAACCATCTCCCACTCCCAGTAATGAATGCACTCACTGTGCATATGTTTGGCACATTAGCCCAACGGGCAGTCCCAAAGAATCGTGAGCTGCATATAGGCTCAGCAACTGATTTTGCTTGTGCAAGCCATCGATCTCTACCCACTGGATAAAGCAACGCCCTCAACGTTCGAAGCGACCCGGCGCGACGCGTCGCCATGTTTGGGCTTGCAGAAAAACAACGCTGCACTACTGTTTCGTTACAATTTTATGCATTTTTAGAATCAACTAATTCAGCACTGTGAAGTCTTTTCCACGAATTAATTGCAAAATCAGGCAAAACAAGTGTATCGGTACAAATTCTAGAGGCGATTTAATGTGACAATTAGTATAATGTCTTTTATAAGTAAACAATCAAATCACGTATCTTTCGAATAGGATTACACAGGGCTCGTACACAGCAGACGATGTCCCACGCTATGTCTCACGCGGATCCCGCGTACTATGTTTGAGTGAGGGCTCCTAATTTTGGTTGTGCGGGCGCCTCACCTGCTTGCAGAGAGCCGTGCGTAGGATGCGATATCCACGTAAATGGAGATCGATGGTGCAAGCCCAAACTAGTCCAGCGTTATTAAATTTTTTTTATGCCCGCACAATTTTTTCAGTTTTGTTTTCAAGTTTTTTTTGTTTGTTTGTTTGTTTGTTTTTTTTTTTTTTTGTTTGTTTGTTTTTTGTTTTTTAAAGTTTAATTAAAAAGAAGAAGATGATGATATGGTAAGGTGATTTTCACCTTACACCAGATATGACGTTACAAATACCTGGTGAGGTTCACGGTCTACCAAGAATCAACGTAGAAGTAGAAATGTAGGCACCAGTGCAGTATTTCTATACAAAACGTTTGGAATGTTCATTTTGCATTCACCGTTTGCCTAATACATGTATTACTCTCACAAGCTGCGTCAAAAAAGCGCCAGTGGCTATCTCAGTCCTCCGTTAGCGAAATGCAGCTGGCCTTATACAATAGGCCATTTTCGTAATGTATTCAAATTTATAAACGTTTGCCTAGTGACAAACTATTACATTCACCTGTAAACACCTATTATTTTTGAATAGTCAGAATGCGAATTGCATGTATGAGGAGCTGTTAGGCTGGACAAACATTTTGGCTTGTCAACCTAGCAACACTTACTGTATGCAATCTGCATTCTGACTATTGAAATACAATAACTTGTAACAGGTGGATGTAATACATGTAGTTCGTTACTAGGAGTTTGACAAAGAGGTAAGCATTAAATTTGAATGCATTGCGAAAATGGCCTATTGTAGAACTATGATGTTGTTACATTAATCCTTACTCAGTTTTTTTTTTTTTTAATCTGTGAAATTTTAACCATGCGAATGCCTTAATAAGATCAGTGCGAATACTCTATGTACACTTCGTCCAAGACATAAAGTACGCCCCCTCTCGCCATCGGCTAACTATTTTGCAACGATTATGGTGTTGGTTTTTTTCTCATTTGTAGTACACGGGTTAATGCGATATTTTTTGTTGGGTAGTGTGATAGTGGTGGTTGAAGATGTTACACAATAATCATGTATAATAATGCAGATTGATCTTCGCTGTGGAGGTTTTAAGGGGCCAAACCGCCCCATGCCTCCTTGAAAACCAGTGCGGCATATACCTTAAAGTAAAGAAAAGAAAATGTTCTCCCCCTTTTCAAATTTGCGACCCAAAAGACAATGGCGGAATCTTATAACCCCTTTTTAATTTGCTTGTCAGAGATTTTTCGGAATCCCTCCCCCCCCCCCCCCCCCCCTCCCCCCATAAAGTAGGTTTTCACGGGGCACGCGAACGATTCGCGAAGCATGCGAATGTCGAGAAAATGGCAAAGTCCAACATTAGGCTCCAAAAGTTCGTCAAACATGCGCAGGGGTCGGGAAGAGTCGTAAATTATTTGCGGGAGTCGTTTTTAGTTCCGCCAGAATTTCAAAGAAGTTTAAAATTTCTTGCGACGTTTCCAGCATCTCGGGTCGTGATTTGCTCGTGATTTGCTATCGAAAATGTCTAAAAAGCTTCGTCGTGTGCGCACCAACAACTCTGCAGTTATTATTACCTCAGCATTGCCAGGTACCCATCTAATACACCTCGATCGAGAGGGACCGATAAGGGCAAAACACTTTGTCCAAGGATTTAAAGCACCGAGCAGATATCAAGCGACCTCTCGTATGAGAGTCAAGAGCCTTCACCAATATACCATGAGTATATTGGGCATTCTCATGCCCAGTAGAATGCCCAGTAGTAAATTTGGACTATTGACATAATTGCACTTGATTTTTTATTATAGAAGGCCTAGTAGTCAATCCATTCCTCAGCCAGGCACATCTATTTTTTAAGCCCTTTGCACAGTTACTAGGCGTGTTTTCAGTATTACCGGCTCTAATCAAAACTATTAGTGCTTGCGCCAGTAACTCAACGCAATGTTTGCTCTGTTCAGTTTGTATTCATATTTGTTCGATTCAACTCTAATACCGCAACAGTTGCTGACGCAGTCCTATACGTCAGCAAATGTCCTTGTGTGCAATGGGCATAATGCCTCCTGCGCACATGGCATCGTTTAGCTGACGTAGGGCTGCGTCAGCGGCTGGATTGGTCTTTGACGTACCATGTGAAAATAACATCTTAACCAAGGTCAGGGGCGGATCCGGGGGGGGGGGCGAATCGACCGCGCTCCCCCCCCCCCCCCTTTGAAACCCAACTGGCGTATCTTAAGTACACAATAAAAAAAAATGCCTCCTTAATTGTGTACTTTTCCGGCACTGTGCCCCCTCTTTTACAAAATCCTGGATCCGCCCCTGAAAATGAATGCAAACTGAACGTTACAGACATTGCTTTGGGGCTAATTGTCTTCTCAGGGTCGATTACAGCAGGTAACAACGCAGTCGAAATGTCCCCTCTTATGCAACGAGCATATGCTACTTTAATGGTTTGTGTAGGTAATGCAAAACTAGAAATATTTCTTTATCTCTTCTAATGTAATATTTTTGTAATTTGACAATAATCATGTTATGACGTAAGTGAAGTGTTAGGCCTTACACACAGTCATGATGAAGTGTGTTTTCTTCATTGAGAGTATGCATTTGGTGATTTTACATTATTTATACACAGTACAAGAAACATCTAAAAGATAATAAATTATGTCTTTCTCTCTTATACGTTGCGTACTAAATTTGTCGTCAATACTTCTATTTCATTTTCTTCAATTTGAAGTGGAGACCTTTTCTTAAAACCGAGGTAGATGAAACCATGGTATGTTCATGATGAAACATAGGTGGCACTCTTCGATTTCGGTATACTGACTATCATGTATTTTGAAAAGCTTCGTATTTCCAAAGCCCATCATTTCAAACACAAGAGTTAGTTGAAAAACAACAAAACAATACAAAAAACAAAAAGAACTATCAAGACCCAAATTTAGGCAATAGATTGAAGAAAAAAAAAGAGAAAAAAAATGTGATTTGTATATGTCACTTGATTATTTAAAATAATGTTTCTATTTTTGCCCGGGTGTTCCAATGATTTTATTCTGAATTAACTCACACTGTAATATTATGCAGTTCTTTTTTTTGTTCACGTACATGTAAATGTACGTGTATGTAACCATTACATGTCAAATTGCTTATCCCCGATTGACGACGCTTACAGGAAAGTGTGGGTGTGTGTGTGGGGCATGTTGGCGGGGATGTAGATGTGTGTGTTCTTACTCTCTCTCGATCTCTCCTTCTTTCTCTCTCTCTTTCTCTCTCTCTCTCTCTCTTTCTCGTCTGTCAATTCCGTTTACAATATTACTCAACCTCTCCCTTCCCCATTACTATCACTTTCTTCCATTTCCACTTCTCTTAAAATCCCTTTTCTTTTAGTCTCAATTTATTTCTTCTCTTTTTCTCTTCTCTCTTCTCTTTCTCTCTTCTCTCTCTCTCTCTCTCTCGTCTCTCTTTCTCGTCTCTCTCTCTCTCTCTCTCTCTCTCTCTCTCTCTCTCTTTCTCCATCTTCCCCGCTCTGTCTCTGTTTCTCTGTCTGTCTGTCTGTCTCTCTCTCAATCTCGGCCTCCTTTTCTCCCTGTCTTTGTTTCTCACATACTCGCTTATCTCGCTTTATCCTCTTGCTCTCATTTGCATTTTTACTTTTATAATTTCTCCTTATCGCGCTCTCTTTCTCGCCTCCATCTCCCATGCCTCCAATTCCTTACATCTATCTTCTCTTAACGTTAACGATCTATCTCGTACGTTTAACTGAATAAGTTTACATCGAAATGGTTGTTCTTGTCACCATGTTTTATAGCAAGTAACCTGTTCCACCTTCTCCTTGATCATCTTGGTGTCGACCACGCACACGCATCCGAAGAACGGGTATCTTCTAAGATCTGTAAAATCATCGAGTGAGATGTGATCTAAATCTCATCTTAGTACATTGAATTAGCCGTATTTCTCTCCATCTGGAGTGCTCTTCTTCGAATTAACGATTCATAAACTCATATGTCAGATTAAAGGTGTATTGACACATTTCCTGTGTTTATAATACCCAGCGTAAACCTTCTTTCACATGACATTAATAACGGAGAAAGACACCCAGGAAGTCAAGAATCAGGCAAGCTTTAGTCGAGCTAAACAGAACAATAACCCTTAGCTTGTAAACACGTGGTGAACTTCAAGACTATATTTCAAATATCCTGAGCTCAGTTGCATTAGCGGGAACAAGATTTGAAAGATGTTAAAAGAGGTCTCCAAAGTTTAAGTGATTGACGTCATTTCTATTTTTGTTTGAATATACTTTGTTGATGGAGCACACGTGCCAGAATGTGACACCCCCCCCCCCCCCCCCCCCTTACCCCATTGCTTTATTCTTTCCCTACTATCTTAAACATAAATACATACATGACATAGAGATTTATATACACCTATACTTTCTTTGAACTCTTCGGATAATCTCAGTGGTATACCTAAGTCCTTGTTGAGTTTTGTCGCAATAGCCAGTGATAGGGACTTGAAGAGGCTTTCATGCATTATGGTAAAGGGGTAAATCTTGCACCCCCCCCCCACAAAAAAAGTAATAACTTTTTTAAAAACCCATAATGTATCGGTATTGATCGAGAAATCGAAATAATGTATTAATTATTTGATTTTGCTTGCAAAACGAGCACAATTTTAAAGAAATGCGGTAAACAGATTATGGTGCATAAGCATGCAGGGGGGGGGGGGAGGGGCAATGTGCTGAAGCCCCTTTCCCAAATATTAAATTTCCAGTGTCTAATTTTTACCGTTGAATTCAGTTTTGCTATGACATGACAGAAATGACAATGGATTGGAATTCCCCAATGTACCTTTTAATACTTTTTGATATTAAAAGTTTGTATTCTAACTTTTTTACCTAGTTTTAAACAAAGGTTTTCTGAAAGGTGTATTATTTCTGTTTTGCATTATCATTACTTAAAATTATATTTTGTATTTTTTCTTATGTATTTTGGGTAAAATGTTTAACATTCGTGCTTCATAATTATTTTCCTAATTGTAGGTTTCATCATGGATTATATTTTTTTTTTTAAGTTCATCTGAAAAGGATTATGTATGATCATAACTGTTGATCAAATTTTACTCTCAAAATTATCGTAGATTTTTTTAATAGAAGGCAACGTTAAATAACTAAACTTTGTCATCTAATGAATAAGTTGTGCAACCTGTGTGATATTCTAACTATCCCCCCCCCCCCCCCCTTCCAAATGCAATATCTTAATGTTGTGATATACAGTTTATGTACATTTGCGCCACTGTACGAACTGTGTGCGTGTGCATGCAAGTCAGGTAGACTTGGCAGCGGTTCATGCAAGTCTCTCCATTTACAGAGGGATCCTGTTCCCCGTTAACTTACATTTTGTTAGGTTTGTCGATGACTTGTGCGGAAACCAGTCATTACGGGTTCATAGGCTGTTGTTTCTCGTCAACTGCGTAGGGGTCCCATGGAGTTAAAGGGAGATGTTAGACCACTTTAATGCATTATATGTTTATTATATATATGTTATTTCAAATAGCCTAACTTATTTCAGATGAATTTGAAAGTCCTTTTGTATATCATTATCTCTGGGGCTTGGATGCCGTCAACCATTCCAAAATGAGAGCGAGTGTACTGTACCATTTCAGAAGGTGCCGTTTGAAGGAAGGGGTGGGGTCTAAATGATGCAAACAAACTATAAAACAAGGAAAGTGACTCGGCAAGTAGCCTCTCCAACAAATAATGAAAACGCAAAAGAAGAAATATTGTTATGAATATTGTAAGTTGATATCAAGACAAGAAGAAGAAAAAAGAATTAGAAGAAGAAGAAGAAGAAGAAGAAGAAGAAGAAGAAGAAGAAGAAGAAGAAGAAGAAGAAGAAGAAGAAGAAGAAGAAGAAGAAGAAGAAGAAGAAGAAGAAGAAGAAGAAGAAGAAGAAGAAGAAGAAGAAGAAGAAGAAGAAGAAGAAGAGGAGGAGGAGGAGGAGGAGGGGGGAGGGGGGGGGGGGGAGGGGGAGGAGGAAATAGAAGCAGGAGGAGGATAAAAAGAAGAAAAGGTAAGGATAGTATAAAATAATGTTGTTTGTGGACCCTAAGAAGGCATTGGATAGAATATTGAGGGGAAAAAAGCATAGCCCAAACACATCGTATATAACTCACTGTTTGATAAAAAAGCATACAATCGTTGAAAGATATATTTTGAGGGCACAAGTGACTATTGATTTTGAAACTATGAAGGTTTAGGGTTTTAAACCAAATCAAAACAGTATAGTGAAAGATCCTCGCAAAGAAGTTGATATGAAAATACACCTCAATTCATTTAAAAAAAAAGAAAAAAAAAAGAGTAAGTGAAAGTTTATGGAAAATCCAGTAAAGAAGTTGAAAGTTAAGAATTAATTAAGTCTTAAGAACACTACAGATTTGCAATTGTATTTTCTTTGCAGCTACTCTTCATTATGTAATGATTATAAAAATCTGTCTTCCTGATTCACAGAGGTTATATGAAAGCACGTTTCTTAGTTATTTCTGAAGTACATTGTCTACATGCATGAATTAGCGTCTAAAAGAAGTCATCCCCTGATTTCTTATATATGAAATAATATTCTTTGTTGTCATCACAGGTAAAATAAAAACTTCTTCAATAAATGAATGGGCACATAGGGAAATGAACCACGAATATCAAATGAATAAGTGTAAATCACAAACAACCAAAGCTCTATACAGTTATATTTTAAAATCGTCTAATTTTTGTTTAGGTATCAATTTTGTGATATCATGAAAAAAATAACATTTTCAAAAACTCTTTTCCCCTAAGAGCTATCGAGTGAGTAATTGGTATCTAATGTGGAATGAAATATGCCCCCGCAGGTGAATCATATCTGATTAAGCTCGGGTTAATCCACTCTCCGACAGGCTTATACGTTCCCACACAAGGATTGGTTTAATTTCCTCTGCGGAATAGTGTACTAAATATCAGTGTACGGTCAATATACATGTATATATGCTTGTACGTGATTATATTTGATAGATGCGTTGGTGTATATAAATATATTCACAACTTGTTTGTACGTGTTTTCTTCTTCAACTCAATGAAATCATTATCATTTAGGTGATAGATAACAAAAATAGCCTTACTTCGAAAAATCTTTCTTTTAAATTACAATTTAAAAAAAAAATATTCATTACAAATCTGCACTTTACTGATAGTTTATAGTTCATATAAACAATACAACACGATAAAAACTACTTTCGAAAAATAAACTCAAGACAATTTCAATTGCCCTGTCTGTCACCTTTAGAAATGTGCGAACATTACAATGGCGTATTACGTAATCCGAACCTGATTTCTATGGGCAGTACAATAGGCCTTTGAAATTGCCCTTGAGTTTGTTTTTCGAAAGTAGTTTTTATCGTGTTAACACATACTTGTTCACGTATACCTATATCATAGTTTTAGCTCAATAATAATCATTTCTACAACAATCTTTTTCTTGGCAGATGTTAAATCTGACATGCAAAATTAAGCATGGGACTACGAATCTACTTCAAGCGTTTACTAACATCATCATAGATCTATCCCATGTAGAATATGAATGATAACAGAGGAAGCGGCAACTGGTTGCATTTCATATAAATTATATTATATGTCATAACCTTATCATTCATGTAAGGTGACCATACACGTTTCGCCATAAAAATGAGCTAATAAGTATCGCATTTAGTTGCTATAACTACACAACTTTCTCAAACGCAGAAAATATGTCTAGAGTGATGGCATCGTTTCATATCCCCATGCATCTGTCAGTCAATTGTTCATTAAAGTTTAAGGTCATTCACGATTGGGTGGATTATGTGTGAAATGTCTCATTTCCGCCTAAGAAATGAACAGAAAAAGAACCCCAAAGTTTTGTGAACATGGTGAATGGCCATATGCAATGTCGGACAATTCTTAATATCAACTCGCCTTTTTCTATATTACATTACGATGCCTGAAAGCTTTGTTACCAATGTTATTAGAATTATAACTTCTTTACAAATATGACAATTTGACTAGGTCTTAATTAAAAATAAGACTACAGAGGAATGCAGATGGGTGTGTTAATTTTTGCATTTAATTTCATTTGTCAGTTTGAAAGCTTGCGCTAAGGAGTACAGATATCAAGTCAATGCACTATAATATATGTATATAAATACACTATTAAACAATTCTCCAATCATATTCTTCATTACAAATCTTTGTAGACTCATTTTTCGGGTACAAAAGAATACCAGAAAGATATGTACATACAATATCTTACACTGTAAAATTTCCTTATATTTACACACTGATTTACATGTTAGTATATACATACCTTTAACTAAAATTCTAATGCTAACTTTCTTTACACACCGGTTAACGTTTTAGTAATATAATATATCAAAACTTCAACATATCATATCAAATAATCAGTTGCTATATCATTGACATCGTCATCCATTCAAGCTGGAAAGACCGGTGGGGGGGGGGGGGGGGGTGAGTTAAACTCATCGCTAAGCTTACCAGAGATCTACAACTAAACTTCGAAGAAATCTCATTTAGTGGGGAATATGACTTCTTGAGACTGTAAACTTTCCTTTATACTGGGATTCTATAATATGAGTATTCAAGTGGAACTGCTGGGGTATTGTGAGCCTCGCAGTCGGAGAAAGGCCTTACTGGCTCCGAATTGGGGCCATCAACATGATCAAGGCTCACAATGCTCCATTATTTTGATTTTACTATTATCATCGTTGGAAAATATAGAGAAAATCACATTTTTACATGCAACATACAAAAAGTAATTGATTATTGGTTGTACCAAAGTAATATGCCACTCACATCGCAAAATTACTTTTTCTATTTTCCTATATATCAAAGTCTTATTCAATGTGGGTTATACATGTTATAGATGACACTCATTACAATAACCATAACTATGACTTGCAAAATTTATGCTTCAAAATTATCACAATAATTATGCCGAGATTTTACAGTAATCATGGCTAGCTACTGGAATAGCACATTCAGTAAATATTCAAATGTTAATTAATCTCTTATGATATCAAAACCCAGAACGTAATCATGAAAAATAAAAATTACAGAAATTTCAAAGTAGAAATGCAAAGTAGTGCATCTAATCCATTCGAAAGTATACGATATCTCATTGTCAAGCTGAACTAGCCTACTCATCATTTAATAGTTCATAGAAGCAATTTTTTATGAAGTCTTTCATCGAGGTATTTAGGTATATTGTTTATAATAACTATTGCCGATATGAAGCTATTCCCATACAACATGGGAATTAAAATGGTCAACATATCAACAATCTCCAAACTCCTTAAAGCACATGAAACAGTTCTAACCAATTATTTCAAGGTAACCTGCACTATCTGGCCTATTGACGTCATAAAACATCGTGGATTTTCCATTATTCTTGCTTCCATTTTCTTGGACAGGTCCTTTGGACGCTTGATCCAATCTCTGTCCACTCGGAAAGTTTGGTGAAACGTATCCGTACGTTTCACATCGCGCAATACTTCGCGATGTTCTGATAATAGGAACCTTTGGTTCTGTTTTCTCTCGGCACGACCTCGCAACGATTCTTTGGGCAGACGTGCCTGTCAGTCCACCATTCATGTTGTTATTAGCAGTTCCGGGACCACCATTCATAGGACCAAAGTTTTCTCGTGTTTTAAGCAAGGCACCAACAGCGTAAGCATTGGTGGTAAGGGACTTCGAGTTCGAGATGGGTACTTCTGCGTATGCGTATGCGTATGTGTCTTCAGGAGGCAACGACTTTCGCGATATCCTAGAAGCAAGTGAGAGTATTCCCTGACTGACCATTGGGCGAATGCTCACAAGCGGTGCCGACTGAGCCTTCTTACGTCGGAGTCTGTAGATGACAGCAGCAATTGCTGCACAGACCAGCATTATTGCGAAAGTTGTGACGACAGCTACATAAATTGTTGCATGGTTTTGATGAGAGTCGACTCCACCGTCTGCAAGGTTTAATTGGACAACGCTCCAGGAACTTGAACCATCTTTATATCTCACCGAGCAAATGTACAATCCAGCATCTTTCTGTTTAACTTGGTTAAGTAAAAGTGTTCCGTTTGGTAACAGTTGGTATCTGCGATCAGATGGATCAGCTCCGTTGGATGATTCTACGGATGTAGAAGAAAGGTACGTCGGTGTTGGTGTATACCATGCAAGCTGACTTTCATTAATCCTCGAAATTGGGCAATCAAATTGAACCTCAGATCCTAAATCTACTGTAGATTTGTGAACCATTGAAACAAGAGATGTGACACAATTTTTCATGATTGTCTTTACAGGTACGGACCACAAGTCCTGGCCTTCAACAAGGTCGGGTGTGCTACACGTGATACCAGGTTGGGTTAGAAACTGTGGACGCCGATTCATGAAAGCCATTCTCACATTAAGAAGGCTACAGTCACAATGCCATTCGTTATCACTCAGGTTTACCTGCTGAATGCGGCTGAGGGATTGCAATGAAAACTCATGAAGTGCCGTGAAATGATTTCTCGTCAGCGATACATATTTCACTGACCGTGGCATATTCACAAACACATCCCATTTGATAGTCTCTGAAAACTTATTGCCGTCAAGGTAGACTGTCCGTAGCTTTGGTAATCCTGCAAATGTAGATACGTGCATGCTTGTCAGACCGCAGCCATCCAGCGTTATCTTTGTAATGTTGGTGAGGTCATTGAAAACTCCTCTAGCAATATTTGTCAGATGATGATTATCGCTCATGTTTAGATATGCGAGACTATGAAGGCCTTTCAGGAGTGTTGGAGGGATCTGTTCCAAGTCACACATTCCCATATTCAGTATCTGCATGTTCTTGTTGTTGTGAAACACTGCTTGAGGAAGATTTCTTAGTCGGTTGTCATAAAGGTCAAGCTGAATTAAAGCTGGTAATGACACAAATGTTAGCTGATCGACAGTCGTTATCCAGTTGCCCTCCAATTGCAAATGCGTTAATTTCATGAGACCATTGAAAGCTCCTCTCGCAAGAACTTTTATTCTGTTGTATCTGAGATCCAAGATTAAGAGCCTTGTTAAGAGTAAAAATGTATTGTCGTTTAAGACACTCAGTACGTTTTTGTCGACGTGTAACTCCTCAAGAGAGGTGAGTTCGCTGAAGTGGTCCTGATTGAGCACATGAATCAAGTTCGTGCTAATGCTTAGAATTCTGGTGCTTGGTGGGATATCAGCAGGAAAATCCCACAACGCTGACCCACTGCAGTCCACTCTGGCTTGTGCTAGACACCGACACGACGTAGGGCAAACCGAATAAGTTGGTGTTGTTTTGATGAACAGTATCACGAGTATAAACAAATGCACTACACAGCATCGACCAATGCATAATTTTGAAATATTCTCCATCTTTGCTTTGGTGTGTTCCTGATTAGTCAATCCAAATGCGAAGGATTCTCGAAGGCTTTTCTTACGTCGATACCAATGTCTTTCATTCTTGCTAGCTGCTAAGATGAAATAAAAGACTGGATGGGCAACAGAAACAAGTGACGTCTTCAGGAAGTATCAGGCTGATTCCAACTTCCACCATGTCACTGTAAAGAGGGATTAAAAAAAGGAAATAAAAATGATCAAAAGAATGCCTGCAAGGTATCAGTATGTAAAATGCTTAACTGAAATAGGAGGATTATTTACTGTAAGATGGAACCGCGAGCATTTAATGAGAGGGCAAAATTGCTATATTATTATCAACATGATCAAAGAACCATGTAGGATATAGCAACTTATATTTTATGAATATTGCTTTGAATGACTCATTTTCCACTTTCCCTTCTCTCTTGAATAATAGTACTATAAACGTAAAAGGAGTAAAGTGTAGGCTATGAAGTAGTGATCGATACTTAAAAAATGGCAAGTAATTATGTTCACTGTTATAAGGACAATCGCAATATGGCTGCCAAACATTCACTCAACAGGATCGACAAATCACTTAAATGTGTGGTTAATATAAAGTAAAGCGAGCTGGCAGGTACCCAACATTCAGTACAGGCCTATTGCACAGAAAACACTCATGGATGAACAGTCATGCCGCACATTTAATTACAATGAAGCACTGGGAATATGTCTTTCTTTCATGAAACTTCTGCACAATCCAAAATTTGATGGGGGGAATCAGAAGTTTGCACTACTTTGATATTCTGACATTCGATAATTTCTTTCTCGTTATTTCTTTCACAGAAAAGAACAATCTTGTCAGCAACCACAGAATGTAACAACAAGCCTCTAGAAGTTTCAACGGTCTATATTTACTGAAGGAGTTCACACATATTATTTCCTGATTTGATTAAGGAGATCATTCGTCACTCAACGACAGATGAGGAACGTCCGGATGGTTTGTGAGCTCACATTGTGTCTGTGTCATAAACAAACCACTGCAGTTTATCTTATCATAAAAGGCTCTATAAATTGTACAAAATTTATACATCTAATAATTATCATTTTAAAAATCACATTATCCAATTTTCATTACCGGAAGTACCCAGTTAGTTGGGGTTTTTTTTTCTATGTTGGTAATAAGGTTGGAGTTTGTTGAGCTATTGTTTCCTCCCCCAGACATACCAGGAAAACATCCTGACACTGAAATGAACAACTTGTCAGAAGTAAACAGCTACGTCATTAATCCTTTATATTAGATAGGTAAACATACCATGGGCAAGACCTGGGGATCATAAACATTATATCTAGCATAAAGATGAATTACCAAAGGATGTCTTGAAGTTTATTGGAAAATATGATACTGATATGTGTAATTTTAATTTTTGTAGTTTCCTTTTGTGTCATTTATGTATGATTATTGATTAATGTTCTATTTAATTGTAAGATGTAAATGTAAAATAAATCCTCTGACGAGGCAAAGAAAAAAAAATATCCAGCATAAAGAAAAACCTCAGAGACCAGTAATAATGTATGCTTTTGTATCACAGTATAGCTAGCCATGCATTGTGTAGTAGCCTGCCTGCCTTAAAAGTTTCCTAAAGTTGTACAGACATTTATTGGATGATTTGAAATTGCAAAAGAAATCAAGTAAAACTCATTGACTGGTCGATGAAAGGTTAGATTCTTTTTAACATGCATAATCGCAACTGATGTGCTTTTCGTAGAGAAGGAAAATGTCCGGATATTAGTTGAAGGTGACTACCTACGCTTCTAATACACCTACGCAAGACTGCAGACAGTGTCTCTGTCATCAAAAACTTCCATCCGTTTCCGCGTTCACGCCCTTTTCTTTTTTCTTTCTTTTTTCTCTTTAACAACGGATGCAGTTCCAAGACATCGTTCTTTTACTGGAAAGTGACGAAAGTTTCCAAACAAACACCGTTAAATAGTACCTAAAATATTGTTTTATTTCAGCAGGGAATAGTCGATCAAAGGAAATAATATGAAGATCCATCAAACAACAATGAAAGGGTAAAGAAGTGAGTAGATGACATGCACGTAAAGGACTGAGCACACTTGCTTTCGTAATTCCATCAAGGGCACAATGAAATATCCATCTCCAAAATCTGTCCTCTTTAATAGTCACCGTACAATATAAAGTGATGTCAGTATAACTTCATCGAACCAGAGAAAGAAACGTAAATTGAGGCACTGCAATGTTTTGGTTGATGTTTTCCTTTGTTCCTTTGAAGACTGTGTCTGTCAAGGATCCGCAAAGACAACGGAAAACATAACACTTTCCCTCTTTTATACCCTGCACCATAAGTCCTATCCAGATTACGCGAGCACAAGGGATTATATCGACTACTGAAGATGCAACGGTAAAATATGACGACTATAATGCATGCTGTATTATTGCGTATGAAGGGGAAATATGAAGTGACAGGTGCGAGTCAATATCGACAGTCCCCATGTCAGAGGCCCACATCAGTCATAACAATCCACTGGGGGTAATCCCCCTTCCTCTATACAGTTCCCTTTGCCCCCTATCCTGTGTTGAGCACATAGCAGAAATCAGTCTCATTTGATGATCGGCTGTGTAGGCCTACAATTTCTCCGAGGTTCACGTCATTTCTGTTTATATCCTAACGTATTTTGTACGCAGATTCAACATTTCCTACTTATGCATTTACACATATGCGTTTACATAAAAGTTACAGGAATTGAAACAAGCTAATATCACTTTCCTTCCCTATGAAACTGCACTATTTGTTGTCTCTCTCGTTTCAAACACGGTGATATCTTAATAATCAATTGTTTATAGTTATTTACATTTACAAATTTACAAATAGTTAAACTGATGAAGTCTTATAATATAAATCATTAGCTGCATATCGTTGCTATCTTGTAACTCCCTTATGCATATGAAATATTTTACAATGCTTCTCTCATGTCTCTATTTCAAGAACTTCATGTAGATGATAACATTGTTTGAAAAGCAATTGTTCTATTGTCGTCTTACTATATAATTGTCAGTTGTGCCATACATTACCAGAATTTGTATTTGTGATTTTTTTTTAATCAAAAGCTCAACTGCTTCCTTTCACATATATAATGAACGAAACAATGTTATTTTCGAGAATATAGTTCTTGAATTGATGAGGGCCTAACTTACTTGAATATCTCTGTTTAAGAGAATTGTTTTCTCTTTTCAATTTAAATGTACCCCCCCAACAAAAAAAAAAAATGAATGAAATCCTTTATATCAAAGTGCTCTTATATATATAAAAAAAAATTGATTATCAGTATTATGTATAAATTACAAAACGAATGAGCTTACGGATGGGTGTTCTATAAAACAAAATACATTAAATGCGTTTGACAGAATGATTAGAATTTGTATTTACCTCATTCCAAATATGGTCCTTTAAATTACTTTCTAACATTACATGCAAATTGTATCAAGGACATGGCAAACGGGAAACATGACTAATTACAAAAATCAATGCGTTTAACATAATAACTACAAACCTGTATATCTTAATATTAGCGAACTGTTTCAGCTCTTGATATTGCAATCTAGGACACGAGGTCGAATTAAGGGCGGGGGTCAATTTTCGTTTCTCAAAAGAGAACATGAACTTTATAAAGGCCCACACCTATTTCATTGCACATGTAATCAGTTGAGCTCGGTATGTAAATCCAAATCTGCCTGAACACAATGTCCAATCGATATCTGTTTGAGAGTTAAGCTCTTGATCTGGATACAAATTATATTTATCCCCCAAAACTTTCAGTCGTTCAGCTACAACCATAAGTCTCTAACAAACAGTATGTATTACCAATACAGGTAAACTTTCACGATGAAATAACATTTGTATTAAATTCTATTTTTCGAATAATAGATTGTATGCATTCTTCCATAACGCGACCATGGGAATTTGTTTTGGATGGTTTCTTATGATGACGATGATGGCTTCTTGTACAGCGTCGGTACCCGTCTCTTCTTGACGCTCATGGCGCTTGCTCTAGAATGGTTCACAGTGTAAAGCGTTTCATATTATTCACAGTAATGAATTTCATATCATATCGGCACATTTTCGAGGGGGGGGGGGGGGCTGACGTAGTACGCATCTTTTGTCCAAATTTCAACTTTCCAATATTCAAATATTGCTGGCGAGCAAGGTGAGCGACCAAGGCTTTTGACACTTTACTCAAATGACAATACATATAAAATATGAAAAATGAGAAGTTAACCACCTCGCTGTCCGAATATGAGGTGGCGTTTGCCTGAATATTGGTATTTTCTGGGGGGGGGGGCACTGCAGCCCACCCGCCCCCGCCTCAATGTTGAGCATTAGAGACAAGAAATCAATGTGAAATTTATGTTAAAGACATCGTTTACTTACGAAAAAAAGATTCCAGAAAACAATGTTTGCCGAACCTCACTAGCTCGAATGTCGCAATATATGACGTAAACCACATAGAGGGTGAAGCATCATAACACGTGTCAAAAGAAAGTACGGTAGGCTGTCACAAAATATATGCATACATGAGACTAATTTGATTTGACATGTCCCTGAATGTCCATCGTCATGAAATATCCAACTTCAAAGAAGAAAAGCTAAAATCAACTCTACATTCAGCAATCAAATGGGGAAGATGACGATACGACTTTTTTCGTGTATTTTGTTTTCATCATCTTTTCATTTCATTTCTCTCCTCGAACGTGTGACGTCATTTAATGTCTGGTGAAATAGGAAAGCGAAAATGTGATTTTCGGGAGAGATTCTAATCGGGAGGTTTTTGGCGAGGTAATAGGGGAAGTGACGGCAATGAGGTCCTTCATGATACCCAGGTATGCAAGGAAGAATGTTTAAGAAGATACAATCAGGCTGGGATATACAGCGTTATGGGGGTCTCATAAAGTCAATGGATTCCCACAGAGAATACGTTGAAGGAAAATCTTAACGTCACATCTTTATTGGGTTTTTTTTTCTGTAAACCTTTTCCCCCCAACTTTTTAAAGTAATGTAAAGGTTTGTTTAGTGCTGTTTGCATATCCGTTTATTGGTTGAGATGTTCAGGAGGTAAAAATAATAGTAACACATAAATTAAAAAAACGAACATATCTACCATCAATTCTATATTTCAGAAGGAAAAAATATGCCCTCTATGCTTTGTGAAAGCTATGAAGGGAAAATGCCAAAGGTCGCTTAGGACTCCTCCCCCCCCCCCTTTTTTTTTTTTTTTTTATTAACCTTGGAAAAGTTTTGTAATCGGCTTTTAACTTTCAAACGCGTTATGTTTAGCATGTTTGGGAAAGCTTATACCTTAAATCACAAGTTGGAAAAAAAAGGCCATGCAGGAGAATATAGGCTGAAATATTCACAATACATAAGCTCTTTATAAGGGTAGAGACAAATGCGGGAAACGACACTTTCACACGTCAATTTGACGTCTGAAATTCGCCCAACCCATTAAAAATGCCGAACCCTCACATTTATATGATCTCGTTGAAGTTGCGCCAATATACGTCTTACTTTGGCTCAATGACTCACGAAATAGATGGAGTGTCAACCCTTGATAATCGCAGGGATCGGTTCATATTTCGAGAAATGAAATAAGAAATCATTTATTATCACAGGGGGTATGTGCTAACAGCGTGATGATATGTGCAATCAAGAGCCATTATGCAGCAAGAGAAGGCCTGCGGGGGCCCGGGAGAGGAAACGACCACGAAGCCACGTTCTGGTTCCATTTCCTTGCCAGCCTTTTCGCCCCAAAAGACAGAAAGGGGAAGAGAAGCAGATCAATGAGAGAGTGAGCAAGAGAGAAAGAGGGAAAGGAGATAGCAAGAGAGAAAAAGGGGGAAAATAAAGAGAGAGAGAGAGAGAGAGAGGGGGGGGGGGTCGGGTAGGGTAAAAAAAAAAAAGATTAGTTATAATAAAGGTTCATTATTCCGAACGTTCTAATTGCGGACACACATGATTTTCTTACTTGGGGTGTGAAGTAATCAGAAAATTAAATAAGGTTTGTTAATCCACGCATTTAACATGCACATATGAATATTTCTTATTTAGACCTATGAACCCCCCCCCCCCCCCCCCCCCATCGAAGAAAAGGTGAGTGCATCAGCAAGCAAGAGAAAGAGAGACAGATAGACAGAAGGGTAAAAATATGGGGATGGGATGGGGGAGGCCTATACTTGATATTCCAAAGATTCATTATCCACAAAATATGGTATTTATAATTTTATACAAACAAATACACCCACACGCGCGCGCGCGCGAGAAAACACACACACCCCAACATCCATTTCCTTCATCAAATAAATTGATAAGTCAGAAAATAAATCGTTTCTGGTTTGGTACATTTGAACATAATCAAACGTTTTCCAAATTATTATCAAGCCCATTCTGAACCCCGGGGAAATAAGGAACGGCAGCCCCCCCCCCCACACACACACACACATACACGCACACACGCAGTTCAAATAATCCAGTAAGATCCAATAATCCAATTTCAAAGACAAAGTATAATAAGATAGTGTCAAATGCTAGCTAGGACAATATTTGTGATTCCACAGTGGTATATGTATACAATAATAAACATGCTGAAAATTTTTGTTTTAGAATATTAAACTATCGAAGAAACAAAAACGACTTGGCTACTCACATTCAATTTTACAACATAAATGACACCGACAGGCTGACAGGCATGCCTACATCTCCATTGACTCTATGCACGGGTTGGGTAGTTTCTACCCAGGACATATCTCAAATACGTCTTGTATCCAAACCCTGGTTTAAATTATATATGTCTCCGTGAAATATCTCAACTTGACTTCAACTTATATGAGTCAACTTTGTAAACATTTAGGAGAGGAAATGTAAGGAACGCTCCAGTAGACCTATGCCCTTTCGAAAGGGCATGGAGGGATTGAAGTAAGAGTGGACACTTGGATTTTTTTAAAACTTCCGAATCAACAGAGAAAGGTTGTGTGTAGAGACACGAGGGATCTTCGAATTTCATTCCATTCTATGAGTCAGTGCGTTGTTTGACAGATTAGATTCCAGGCAGGAGATTTTGAATTAACTTCTGCTTTGTTTTGATGTCGTACCCTTCCTAATAACGACATCAGTTATAGCTTCAATGAATATCGGTACCTATTTACAATCAAAGGGCAATCCAACCTTGGTAATGAGATGATTTGTGTGAAAGCAGAAAAATAAGAACAACAGGATGGTGAAAGTTTGAAAGAAATCGGACAAGAACTAAGAAAGATATAGATGTTTGAAAAATGAAATCACTACATCTATGCGAATCTCAAATTGGCAATTCGGTGAGTCAATTGTGACATTTTTGTGGACAACTCTCCCATTTGTCGTACACAAAAATATCAAGTTAGCAGTTTTCTTCGAGGCGCTTTTACCCTCGGGGCAGTACTCAAAATATATTGGAGATAGCATATTGTTATAGGTCCTCATGAACGAAAAGATCCTACTGAGTAATGCATTTTGAAAAAAAAGTGACATTTTAGTCATTTTGTGTGTTAGATCGAATGGGGGAGTTGTCTACAGCTACATCACAGTGACATTACCTATTCGGCCAATTTGAAATTCCCAAATGCATAGTGATTACAACTTTCAAAAATTCATAACTTTCTTATTGCTTGTCCGATTTCGTTCAAACTTTCACCAATCTGCTTCTCTGATATTTCCTCTTCCTTTTAAAGTAACTTGCTATTAAGGTTGGATTTCCCTTTAATATTTCAGAACATAATCAATGGACATTTAACTCTTTCAGTGCCGATTTCACATATAGGTGACAGATAGACTTGTCATTTTCATTCAGCAATTGCTCGACCACAGGAAAGGTATATGGTGGTCAATGTATATCAAAATTTTGAGCATAAATCAAGAATTCTAAATATATGATCATAATTATATGCTACCATAGACATTTTCAGAGAAAATTGCAGATTTTTGAAAAAGATATTACCTTATTTCAACATTAAACAATAGTAAACAAATGAGAAACCAAAAAAAAAAAAAAAAAAGAAAGAAACTCAATTGTAATTTTCAACAAGTTTTGTACACAATATTTTGTAAAATAATAGATGGTTAATGAAATGGAGACATTTGAAAAGTAAGCATTGATCACATTTTGGAAAAAATTTTGAAGAGAGCTAAACCCCTTTGCACAGTAAGAGTTATGCCCTTTCGAAAGGCATGGAGGGATTGAAGTAAGAGTGGACACTTGGATTTTTTTTAAAACTTCCGAATCAACAAAGAAAGGTTGTGTGTAGAGACACGAGGGATCTTCGAATTTCATTCCATTCTATGAGTCAGTGCGTTGTTTGACAGATTAGATTCCAGGCAGGAGATTTTGAATTATAATGCAGACATTTGAAAAATAAGCATTGATCACATTTTGGAAAAAAATTTGAAGAGAGCTAAACCCCTTTGCACAGTAAGAGTTAAGACAACGATTTAAAAACAAATCTAGTTATTGTAACCTGCACTGCTATGACGAAGAGTAAAATAATGGTTTTATTGCATTTAATAAATTTCTGACGGACGGACTAAGGGAATAAAATGTATGAAATAATCTTCTAGTATTCTTTTTCCTTGTAATGTATAGCACTACATAATATCCCATAATTGAGAGCATAATACCAACAAAAAAAAAAGAGAGAAAAAAGTATGGAATCATACGTAGAGCACTTCTGTGGAATAGTGCACTGGGCATCATGCTCAACATGCTCAACATGCTCAAATAGCTCAGTCATTTGAGTTTTTCGTATCAAACGTAGATTAAAAGCTAGCCCTCTAACTGATGATTAAAAACCCCCTATGTATTCAAGTCTAATTTTAAAATGGTTTTGTAGATTATTAAACAATCAAAGAGTAATACGATTGCTCGCTCGCAATTTATATTATTCAAGCAAAACTTAGTTCAGGAAAGTATATGTTTTTATTAAAGCCATTTTTTTTGCAATGGGTTTTTGAAAACTATTAATTTTTTTTCTTTTGCAATAGATCATTTTCAGTTTTCACAGGCGATGATATAGTACTATGACATTTGGATGATTCATTTATGAGAAATTACGTTTTTGATTGGGAGTAATAGGTAGAATGTCATCCATATCATTACTTTTTAAATCATGTAATATTTATCCAGTGGCGTATATTGGCATTCTGGCGCCCGGGGCAAACTATCAAATCTGCCCCCCCCCCCCCATTCGCAAACTCAGATTAATGAGCGTTTTTAATTTAGAAATGATGGCACTACATAAACATGAGTTTTGATGCACGTAACCCGGGGTTGTTGGCCCAAATTTTATTAATTATTGTATAAGCAAGGAAGCAATGCGACAGATTTTTTTCCCCTTGTCACCCCTCAAATTGACTTTCTTTTTTATTTAACCCTTAAAAAAAAAATCCAAATACAGCGACCTAGCAATAGATTTTAAAATTTTTTTGAGCATTCCTATTTTGGGGGGCACAAAATTGAATGAAAACCCTGAAGAAATATATTTAGGAATTTAGCACGGCAATTACAAGGCAAATTTATGCTTTCTTTTAAATGTTCTATCTTTGAAAGTGCTTTTCATGCACATATATCCCATCTTGGGGCGCAAAATTTGACAAGCTCCTGCTTTATGCAGGGGGGGGGGGGCAAAGCAACTAGAGTCAATTAATGGTTAACACCATAGGTTAACACTTTAATAACGCCACTGGGGGCGCGAAATAGCTAGATCCTGAACATAATTATGCGAGGGGACAAAGTGAACGAGCTTTAGAAAATTTTCGCATTTCAAACCCTATAAAACACACTTTCTTACGCATTTTGTCCTTGACTGTGGCTGAAATAACCCTCAAATACCATACATTTTCTTGTATTTCTCCCCCTTTTCTTTCTCTCTTTTGCGTTTGTTGCGCCCCCTTAAAGTGCCGCCCGGGGCACGTGCCCCCTCTGCCCCCCTCCCCCGTAGATACGCCACTGTATTTATCATGTTGTTAGTCATGACACTTCCTGAAAAAAGCTATCATCTGATAATCATTATCAGCTCATGCTTTGCATAAAGTTTGGAACTGTAGGTTTCATGTGGTGGTAATAAAAAAAGTGAAATCGTTACTTGATAGTAATTTGGAGTTTTAATCAACGAAGTTGGCATATTGTACGATAACAGAGAGGCTTTAATGATCGTGACAGTCATATTACAGCATCTCAGGTAAAAATGGCCTCCTTAACGAAATATTGGTCGACTGGCTCATCTGATCCCAGGAGAGGAGGAGGGGTTTCTTTAAAATATGTAGGGGCACATTTAGGGCACTTCTAGTATATGAAAGGGGAGTCTCGTACTTACAAATTACAAATGAACCAATTATCCTCTACCTTACCCCGCTCCTGTGTGGATCTTCTTTTGCTGCTGTCATGTATATGACAAGTCAAAATCATTAATGGTCAACCATAAGCTATAAGTTATCAGAACACATCATAAGGTATATGGATGTGAGTTCAGAAAGCAAGCGTTATTTTCATATATAGGCGATAATCTATAGGGAGAATCTTTCATTAGTTTGGAGAAGAACTTAAACAAGTAGAACGAGTAATTTCTGAATGTTTGAAAAGGGAGGACACTGTGCCCCTTTCCCTTTCTCCGACATATCGGTGCATGCTGATAAAAATAATTCTGAAGGAGGATATTTTGGGTAAAGTAAGATCGAGTCGACGACCTAAATCTATATACCATGCATCTATAGGCGTATCCTCATAACATGCGTTCACTCCGTGCATGTATGAAGAGCTTAATTCCGAAAGGCTTTTAAATGCATTTTGACCACGGATGTAAATCCTGGGGGATGAGGGCTATACATCCCCCACTTTTGAGGGGGAAGGGATGGCCTGTGCAGATATACCCCACCCCTTTTCAAGAAAAAAAAAATTAAAATCAATCAGTAGTTGAAAATGCTGACATAATCAATAATTGACTTTCATAGTAAGAAAACATTAATTAAATACTAAAACTAGGTTTAGAACGTCCTAAAACGACTCCGATTTGTTTTTCAAAATCTGACATCCATGTCCACAACGGCAATCTCAGGGCCTGCTTGTGATCACCCCCCCCCTACTATTCGGAAATGATTTACGCCTCTGATTTTGACAGCAATAATGAATATATCTTAGGCAAATACACTTATGGGTATCAAACACACTGTAGGCCTATCGCATTCACAAATCAATGTTTTATTCCTTCAATATAATTGATGTTGTGAGCTTAAGACTCAACTTTTATTATGTACTTCATTCATCACATACATTTATTTGGTGATCTTTATAGGTTAGGATTAAGCTTTAATGTTGGTTTACTTGCATCTCTTTTTCTCCAATTTATCTATTCATGTTCTTTACCACTTGTAATCAGTAATCTCTAATACTCATTTGCTTTACATGTTTTTTTTTTCAATTTTCACTCTACTGTACATGTATACTTCATACAAGTGATAGTGAATCTTATTTGTATAAAAATAGATTCTTTTATAATCAAATGTTGTTTTTGTAATTATAATTTGAAAAAGAAAATTCACTGCTTTTGATAATTGTTTTCTCTGCAAGAAATGTAAACTTTAAAAACACGGTGTTGCCTCTTAATATTTGTGAATACAAGATAAAATTGAAATGTTAGTATAAAGAAAATAACAAAGCAGGCATCTTGCCAAAAGAATGGAACTAGGCTCGACTAGCACTTGTGCTAACTTCTAGTTCGAATTAGCAACTTTATCTTAGTATAGATAGTGCAACTGTATGACATTCAGTTAAGTGTAATCACGTACTCGATTAGTCATTGATCTGCAAACTGACAAAATATTAATGTAAATTAATATTTATATTTATATTCATCTCATGTAGATAAGTACTTTTTGTGTATATGTATTCATATAACATTATTACTCTTTATATTAATGATTATACTGTCATTTATGTGATGTGTTGTTAATAAACTCAAACTCAAACTCAAACTCAAACTCAAACTCAAACTCAAACTCAAACTCATATAACGCGCTAAATCAAAGCTTCACTGGGGACCCGGCACTGCGACTGCTGGCACTCGCAATGATGCAACCGAAATTTTGTCCATGTTACTTCAGACCATTTCCAACGGAGGCACAAGTCCGAACTATCTCTGATAAGCATACACACGAAAAACAAACCGACAAACAAATCAACAAACTCGAAGATGCTCATATTTTCAGGTGCATTTTTGGTCTATGGGGTGAAAATGTGCCGGTTGTGCTCCCTTAAATCTGCGCCTGCTTCAAACAATCTTGCGAAATTCTTACTCAGATCTTGACAAACTGAATGTCATTGCCTGTTGTACACTCGCCACAACGATCATGTTTCGAGCAATCCTTGCAACTTGAACAAAGAAGCTTGAGTCACTCACAGGGGAATGAAGATGAAATTGCCTTGTCACAAGACAATAAACCACAAGTTTCCGCTTTATAAAGTAATCTGATCCCAAAATCTAGCCCCCTTCTCCACCCCTCCTCAGTTGTTTCTAGGTAGTTCCGAAAGAGTTGGCGAGAAAGAAAAAAAGACACAAAATACAGCTTGTGAGCCAATATGATGTGTATATAGGTTTTGAGTGTATGAACGATTGTTACTCTTATTGTATTCAGGAACAATTCTTTATGCAGCATTACGAAAGAGATGCAATGATAACGGAAATACTATAATTCACAAGGAAAGAGGATGGCCTCATTTTTAATGCTGTGCTGTCAAACTTTAGTTTCGATACTCCGGACTGTGTATAACGACTGCGAATAGTTGAATTTTGCTTGTCACTGAGGAGAAAATTAACTTTACAGATAACCATGATGAACATTTACAATGTGGAAAACAACCCAAAAGAACAAATGGGGGTACGATAAAACGTATGAATTTCCGAATCACAATTGTAATACAATTTTATATAGTTTTGTTTGGCCAATACGGTGAATCTTATTAACTAATGGTAATAATTTTGATTGTCCTGAAATCCATAACAAACAAATTAATATGAGTATCACAAACATTTGTATTTAAGTAATATAAGTATCACAAACTTTCTTTTTTCCTTATTACTGAAGGATATTATAATATCATAAAAACGCTTTATTAGGGAGGTGCTATTTACCTCAATCATGTTAATGTAATCTTATCTTTACACCATCATCATCAATTTGAATTAATAATCATCGTAACACATTAAAGCCATACCCCTTTATTACCGTCATTGAGAAAATTGAAATTTTCGTGCTATTTCGATTATCTAAACCTTCATGTAGATATAACGCTTATATTGTTAATACTGTATATTGTTAATAATGCATACTCCTTTCCCTTTTCTATATAAAATGTTATTTAATAGCAGATATTTTGTTCTCAATCATCAGGCATTGGACCGATTTGAAATCGGATATTGACTCATCCAGCTGATTGTTTTGTCGTGCATGTGCCACAAACGTTTGTCCAAATTGCCATGATTGTTTGACCAAAGTTAATGTATATCTCACGAATAAAGAAATAGTTTACAAATGAAAGTAAAAAAGTATAATGAGGGGGTTATGTTATTCAAATAGAGATATGTTTTATGCAGACGAAGATAATGAACAGAAGTGCAATTATCGAAGCTAAGGGGATGTTAATTTGATATGTATCCCTGAAGGTCAGGCATCTTTTACGTTTCATTGCACAAAACGACGTATTTTATGGCACTTGCTTTCCATGAGCTACCTTATATAGCAGCAGTCATAAGTACAGTAGTTTTGTCACAATTAAAAGCTAAAGGCTGCCGTCTGTTAGGGACAATTCTCTGAATTATACTTCTCAGTCCTGTAAAGGGGTAGTCTGCAAGCACAGACCCTAATTTGACACTTATTCAGAAAATCATTTTGTCTTGGGAGAAGCCTAGCCCACCTACCTATTGGTCGTGTCAGGAGCAGCAATATGGCCTATGGTAGTCTTATAGTGCAGACACTCTATTACGACTGACCAGGGTTTGTGCCTGCAGACTAGTAAAGGGGCGTATCCGTGTTGCCCCACAATCAGATTTATACAGTAGTAAATAGGCCTACACATTGAACCATTTCCTGTCTCTGTTCAAACCAGGGTGACAAGATTCTCACCTAATTAAAATCTGAACTTGGGAGTATTCGGTTGCAAGAGAATATCGACACTTGTGTCTTAGATTTTCACTGAGGATTATATCAGTAATCCTATCTCAGCGGTCATCTAAAACAAGATGTGAACAATTTGGTAATGTGTCACTTACTTCTGACTTTCGATTGTTGCTGAGGGGGCGCTGCCCATAACCCCCCCCCCCCCCCCCGCCTCGTACGCCCATGGCTTCAACTGATATCTTCATGGTTTACAACTATACAACATATTTGGTTAAGAGTTAATTGCTATTGAAAAAGGGTTACACCAATCGTTAAAGGAATGAGATACAACATCATGATATCACCGACAATATAAGAAACATTTACAACGTTCATCGTGATCATAAGGTACAGGTCATAACGAATACATGCATAGAAATAATCACAGCAAAAATTATTGATTTAACGATGTATATCCTATTACTAAACATTGAATTCATTTGCAAAACGGTGATAATTATAGACAAATGACACATATATTTCCCTCTGTAAAGGAACTTCTACTCTCGTATTAAAGGAATTTCTAAAAGTACGCGAAATGTCAGTTGTCAGAGGAACGTTTTGTTCGTCTTCGTAATTTGTCTGCTAAATCACGTCTTCCTTCCTCGGTCTGATGAAACACTTCTTTGACGCTGGTCGATGAGAACAAAGAGCTGTCAGGTACTGAAATCGTCATATCAAAACATTTAGGAAAGTTTCCAGGTGCAGAGGCATGATTTCAGGGAAAAGTCTACGCAGAGTAATATTGTATCATCAGTTCTAACTATAGGTTGGTGACGAAAGGACAGGAAGATATCTGAGTCGAGAAAATTCCTCAAAAGTATTCAAGTCCCAGGCTACAAGGACAGACAGCATTTCAAGGGATTAATCTTCAGACGATGGGACTATGAAAATTGACTTTGGTTATCTATATCATGCAGTAAGGACACTCGAAGTGCAGTGTTTCGTGTGCTGTTTTCAGCAAATCAGTGCTATAATTTCGGTTATTTTTCTTCACTTTTGTTAAAATAAATGCACGTAAGTTAGAAAACATAGATACGGTCAAATGAAGAGATCATAAGCCGTGTTTTCTGTTGTCACAAACTTATTCAATGTCTTGCATCATTTGCTTGTGAACATGGTGAATTGTGATCCGACCTGTACATCATCCGCGTACACGAAAACGGATAAAAAAAGGTCAGCATTGGGCACGTAACCCGGGTTACGCGTTTGGGGTATCAAAAACAGCAAAAATCAAGAAAAAGGGTATCAAATTCAGATGTGATAAGAAGAAGATCTGCGGAAATCGCAGTAAAGGGTATAAAATCAGAGATGTTATCGAGGGGTTTCAATGCAGTGGCGGATCTACGGGGGGGGGGTTTAGGGGGTTTAAACCCCCCCCCCCCTTGGGCTGCCAAGTAAACATTTATTTGGGCAAAAAAGAGAAAAAAATAGAGCATGCAAGTATGCTTAAAATCGCAAGCTAGCAACCCTAAAAATGAAAAATCTCCCTACTGAAGGAGGGGGTATACCCCCCTCCCACACCCTCCCCCCTCGCTCGCTTCGCTCGCTTCCAAGTAAACATTTATTTCGGCAAAAAAGAGAAAAAAAAGAGCATGCAAGTATGCTTAAAATCGCAAGCTAGCAACCCTAAAAATGAAAAATCTCCCTACTGTAGGAGGGGGTATACCCCCCTCCCACACCCTCCCCCCTCGCTCGCTTCGCTCGCTTCCAAGTAAACATTTATTTCGGCAAAAAAGAGAAAAAAAAAGAGCATGCAAGTATGCTTAAAATCGCAAGCTAGCAACCCTAAAACTGAAAAATCTCCCTACTGTGGGAGGGGGGATACCCCCCTCCCACACCCTCCCCCCACGCTCGCTTCGCTCGCTTCCAAGTAAACATTTATTTGGGCAAAAAAGAGAAAAAATAGAGCATGCAAGTATGCTTAAAATCGCAAGCTAGCAACCCTAAAAATGAAAAATCTCCCTACTGTGGGAGGGGGGATACCCCCCTCCCACACCCTCCCCCCTCGCTCGCTTCGCTCGCTCGGGCTCGGTCTCTACGCTCCCTCGCAATACCCAGCTCAGCCCCTCAAACCCCCTCCTTGGAAAAAAGCTAGATCCGCCCCTGCAATGTTAAGGGTATCAAAACTACTCCTACCAAGGAGTTATTACATAACTCCTTTCTCCTACTGCGATCCCCGTTTAGGGTGCTTTTCAGAAAGTGATTTACGCGGATGATGTATACGTCCAAATGAGACACCCCCCCCCCCCCCCGGGGTCCGTACTTTATATCAAATGATTTTTTAAAAATTCTGAGGACTAAAGTGCTTTGACTGGTGATGTTAAAAGTCGATGGCAGACGTAAATAATATCTGATTGATTAACGGCTGGAAAAGCAAACATACAGCGCACACCCACGCCCACACTTTGCAATATACAGTGTTAAGGACAGGGTAGGCCTAGTAGCCTCACAAAAAAAAATAAATAAATAAATAAAAATAAAGAGAGACACGGTCCCACCAACTTGGCTTCGAGCTTCGAACCCCGTCATCTATTGGGTCAAAACCATTGCATAACTTTCCCCACGAAGATTATTATGTAATACACCCTGGGACCCTCTTTGTCAATGCTTATGGGTATGGACAGAGAGGTAGCAGCAAATGTGCCCATTGGCCATGTGCTTACTGTTTGGTAAAAGGGGTGGCGCCAGAATATTTTGTGAGGGGACACAGGGCTCAAAAAGCTCTGACAAAAGATTTTTAAAAAGGGTTAAAATAATGTCCCCCAAATCTTTTTGATTATTAGCACTTTTTTTTCTTTCTTTCTTTTTTTCTTTCTTTTTTTTATTTTTTTATTTTTGAGGGGGCTATGTTTTGCAATAATAGATGGGCAACCACCTCCTGCGCTCCCGTAACGCTGCCCCTGTTTGATAATTATCATGACTCATGTCAGCAGAAATCACCTCTTGATTCAAGTTGTCTATTTTGACGAATATTTAGAAATTTCCTTAATCTTTTTATAGCGTGAATAACTCAATACCCAGTCTCCGCAGTAGGTTTTCTCTGTCACAATTGCTAATTATAGACACTATATATCAAGGGTCGTTAAGCAATAATTAAAAAATGAAAATGTTATTACTCGTTAACAGAATTACATCATTATGACGAAGGCTGACATAGATTTTATTTATCCAATATGGAATAACACACCCAGTTAACCGATATAGGTTGATTGGCCCTGCGGGTTAGTATTTGAGTTTCTTATTCTGGCTTTTATAGGTGGGTCATCGTTTGTAATTTGAAGAGGATATAAGTAGTCTGCCCGTGAGAAAGGGTCTGAAAAGGAAGCGCCCAGGTAGGTGCTAGGGTGCCCAGTGCACCTTGTCATCATCATATTGTTTCAGGGTATCCTTTTCGCTTCGTGTAAACTTTATCTGAGATTTGTGTAAACATGGCAAGTGGGCCCGTGGCATCAGCTAATGTGACGGTCAAAGAATTTAAAAAATGAGATATTACTCTGGTCCCAACTTTCAATAGCATCATTATTTATTATTATTATTTCGCCAATGGGTGCATAACATGCTTTGTGGCTAATACAAGTTCATTTCAAATGTTTGTAGCATATTAATGCTCATCTTCGTAGACAAATTTGTGTAGCGCCACCTCACTTGAACGCTGGGCAAATTTTAGGAATCTTTTACGGTTTTCTGATTTACAGATAAATGAATTGAGGTATTGTTGAGAAGTTAAACACTTATTTTATGGAACAGTGCGATCTTTTTTTACTGAGAACTTTGAGAAAGAACCTAGGATTCAATCCCCTTTGAATGTTTCTCATTATTTTCACATCGCTTCACCAACCCCCACCCTTCTTTGACATACGCTTCCTGGGTATTCCTAATCTCTCCATGTTCTCTGCAAGACAGAAAGAATAACTTGTTTAAATGATTAAATCAAGGTGAAGATTGTCGATTCAAGTCTGTCGTTACAAAGTTCTATAAATCGATACGTCTCAAATAATAACAAATCAGATATGTTGAACTAGCGAAATCCCAATATTCTCTCATACATTTTCCCCGACTGATTCGCGCTATATTTGAGAGATTTATATATGATAAAGAGCACAGTGACCATGACATGGTCTAGGTATATACGAGGCTCGTCAGCCACCGGGTCAAGGTCTAATCTAATCAGGAATATGCTAGTTACACGATTAGGGGGTTAATTACCGATCGGTTTGGTCTGCTGCGCTTTGCAGGCCCGCTCCTTCACCCAGTGGCCTTACTGGCATCAGTCTGGTTCTAGATCATTTTGGACCGGGAGGGGGGGGGGGGGGGGGGGGGGGGGGCACAATAGGCCCCCGACACAATAGACCCGCATCCCCCTTTAAAAACACTGTGGTACTCCTTAATTATACCCCCAAAATGTGCCCCCTTCCAAATTTTCAACACAAAAGGCACCTAAAATGTGATAACCCTCTTTGTTTTCCTTTTTTAGTTGTTAGAATTTGTTCGAAATTGTGCCCCCCTTTTTTTCTCTCTCTCTCTTTTCTCAAAAACATGGATCTGCTACTAATCCCACCATTGTAAAGGATCAACCCTTTTTCGGGACCCCACTGTTCATGCCATACCACTAATAGTATTGAGGTACAGAATTCAACAAAACTATTCTGAAATGTGACATACACAAAAACTTCATATATTGCGATGTGTATAACAATGTTGATATTTTTTTTTTCAGTTCTATCCCGTGTCGATTATTGTAATGGGCTTCTTTCTACCATTCCCTCGACTCATTTAAATCGTGTGCAACGGTTACAGAATTGGGCTGCTGGATTGGTGCTTCAGGTTTCTAGGGACCACCCATCTCAGCCACTCTTGAACTCATTACATTGACTTCCTTTGAAACAACGGATAATTTTTTTAAAGTTACTCTTGTTTGTATACAAAATCCTTAAAAATCAAGCTCCAAAATATTTGGATACCCGTTTGAATTTATAGAAATCTACCAGGCGATTGAGGTCATCCAGTGATCCTTTCCGTCTCACATTATTCAGTTACTCGCACCTTGGCTGGTGAGAGAACATTTACCGTATCTGATACAAAATACTGGAATGATTTACCACTTACAATTGGACAATCTTCATCAGTCAATGCCTTCACAAATGCCTTGAAAACACATTTCTTTAGCAATTTGTATTTGTATAGCGTTGCTTTTCTTACTACAAGTATTTTTAATTGCTTGAATTTATTGTAAGCGCTTGGGTTCATGGGAAAAATGCGGTATAAGTAATAATAATAATATTAATAATAATAATAATAATAATAATAATAATAATAATGACGATGATGATAATAATAATAATAATAATAATAATAATAATGATAATAATAATAATATTAATAATAATAATAATAATAATAATAATAATAATAATAATAATAATAATAAAGATAATAATAATAATAATAATAATAATAATAATAATAATAATAATAATAATAATGATAATGATAATAATAATAATAATAATAATTTTTTATTGTAATTGGTTGAGATTATAGACTTGGTAGATTGACGTCGATGTTCGGCACCTTTGAATGCGAGAAAAGGGAGAAAGTGAACAAGCCATTGAGAGGGAAAGGAAACAGCAAATGAAAAAAAAAAAGAGAAAAAAAAAATACGAACTGTGAAAGTGTGGAGGATTTTTTGGTGAAATGTTCGCTCTTATCATTTCGAAGTCTACCATTCCTGTTCTATGTCCCATTAAGTGCACCACACCACTCGAAATCCTCTGATCCTCTGCCCAGGGAGACAAGTCTAAAAAACTGAGTTAAAGAAATTTGTAAAAGTTCGAATTTGACTAGAACAGGGAGGAATATCATGTGCATGTATATGGAGTGTATTATATGTATATGGCAGATTTGGTTTAGCCGGGATAGGGGGCAGGCCCTCAGTGAGCCCCCCCCCCCCCCCCCCCGTTTCTGGAACTGATATCAGACATACATGTAAATGCTTCACACTTAATGCTTAATAAAAAGAAAATGCATGGGCGCCAATGTTTGGTTATTTAAGAAGTTTTATGACGTTTTCTTCTTTTTTGCAGTTACTCAGAATCAGAATTTCTTCTTGTCTTGTGCGCCGTTTGTTCGTCTAGAATCTAGAATCCCCGGTGCGTCACCAGCACTTTTTTTCTCATAGCATTATCATGTAGCTCTGTGTGTTTGTAGCTCATGTGCAAATACATGTACGTGGTATCTTTAAACTGATGACAAACCACAAACTAGTTTTTCTGTTTTTCGGCTATGATAACAGCACCTTATCGTATGCCGGGTGTATGGGAAGGAGGCCGTGAGGGAGACCGGTGATGAAATATTGAAGTGGTTTTCGGAAGACGTTCCCAGTCCAAATATACGTAAGTCCCATCCTGTCTCATACCAAATATGATTTGTGAAAGAAATATAAACTAAGCACTCTCTATATACCTTCAGTCCCGATCCCTCGGACTTAAAACTCATCTGCACAATATATATAATTATGTATATCTGCTGCGGCCTAATTTGTAGCCAACCTTTATCCTTGACGGGAAAAAGATTCGCATTTTTTAAATTCGATTCTTGCATATAGCAAAACCGTATAAGATAATATAGCTCTCTTCTCGTCGTACTAGAAACTGCTTGCCTATTTTTCCCCCTCATTAATTCATTCATTTTCTTCAAGTTTAAAAGAAAAACCTCAGAGTCAGTACTGCAATCCTAATTTGATCGTTTATTACTTGTCTTTCCTGTCTCTCATATGTCCAGATCCGATTTTAAAAAGTCGTAACATCCTGTCGAAAAGCTTCAAGTATATTTATAAAGTGATGGCCCCTGAATTGAGGTCCTCAATTTAACAGTTAATGTACTGTATATGAAATATTAACTTTTATTCATTATGTTTGTATTTTTTAGATGAATAAACATGCATTCCATTGGGAATGTGGGTAGAACAAAAGCAGAATTGTTTTCACGATCATAGTTATGGCAAACACAATGTTAGTCCTAAATAAAATGCTAAAAATACGCAAATGACGTGTTCATAAATTTTTGCGTTATGTAAAATGGACATGACCCTATTTCATTTTAAAGAGGCAAGGACTAAGGAAGATTGGCTTGAAGGAAAAACAAGGTCATTTAGATTCAGGCTCACCTGCTAATAAGCATATAGGTTCTGCGACACATGCGACAATTGCTCTGCAGTCAATTCTCTGCACTGTTTTTGTGAAAATCTAGCATTTTCATTACAAATTATTACAGACACAACAAATACCAGTGCAAATATATCAACAGATAAACATTTAGTTTCGACATACTATCGAATGAAGTAAGACGAAGACCAGTCTTACCCTTATAAAAGTCATTATTATTTTTAAGAATAAAATAATATTTAAAAAAAAACAGTCTTGCAAAAAGCTTTTCTTACTACAGTCAAATTTCAATGGTATCATACCTGTATATAAGAAGATGTTAAAACACTGTAAATATAATGATGATGTATGTATAAATAAATGGAAATCAAATCAAATGAAATTGTCAGGGCCAGAAAAAAAAATCATCAATGTTCAAATTTTTCAAGAATAAGTAAGAAAACCGCGACGAGGTTGATCCATGAACGTGATTTGCCTTCACACTTTCATGTATCGTTTGAGAAAAAAAAACAACAAACAAACAAAAACAAACAAAAAACAAGAAGAAAGAAAGAAAAACACCCTGGGAATGGGAGCTTTGAAAGGAAAAGAAACACCCCCACATAAGCATGAAATTAATCTCCATCCGTCATTTGACATATCCTCGGTAGTGTTTGAAGGTTAGTAACCAACATCTTTCCTCAGAACTCACCAACCTTCCCCCCCCCCTCATACCCCTCAGCCCCTTCATCCGTTTCGTCTTCCTTCGAGAGACATTCCTCATCTTTGATGTGCTTTCTTATTCTTCCGTTTTCTTCATAATTGAATAAATCCGTGATCCGTCTCGTTTTGTTACAGAAAACAAATTAAAAGAAAAATACATAAGATATAAAATGAATATATAAAAACATGATTTGCACAAAATTTACGTTACCATGTCAAATAGTCTAATAATACAGACTTAGGAATCATATATTTAGTCTGATTATTACGCTACTGTAAAGTTAAAAGAAAAACTCTTCTTAAAAATCTTCTTAAAACTATGGTGAATGCTCAGTTCATAGTACAGCAATTAATAATACAAAAAAATAATAAGATAAAATCAGGAACAAGGTCTCCGTGTCAAACAATCTAATTTAAACTGTCCATGCGGGAATTATATTTGTATTTGTACAGTTTGTAACATTTGAAAATTCTTCTCATTGACTAGACTTTAAAAGCTCTTTCAATTTGATAATATTGTATGAAACACAAAACCTGTCCTCAAAAAAAAAAAGATGAAAAATATATTCGCAACTTCTCAACCGACTGAGACAATTCCAAAAATTTAATGTTAAAAGTGTAAACCTACTCTTTCTCTCTGAATCAAATAGCAGGTACCTAACCGGAAAGTTCACAATAGATTAATATCTTTCACGACCTAACAAAACACATAAACCCATGCCCCTTCAGTAAATGAATATGTGGTTAAAAGGTTATAGTCCATCAACCAAGTTATTTTTTAAATCTTATTCAAGTTAGTGGGAAGTAATTTTATTAACATATACTTTACATATATAGCATATTAAGTAGCTGGGATTACAATTTTGAATTTTGTTTGATTACTTCCGGCATAATTTATATGTAATGTGCCCCGTGGCTGTATTTTAGAACATTTTGTAAACTCTAATACCATAACAATGACAAATAAAAATATCGTCTTAACTTATTTAGATGATTTAAAAGAGGATTTGGCGGAGTGTGTATAATTTCTGAGTATTCAACCTTCTTCATCTTGATCGACAATAGATGACAGTTTTATTACTCGAATCCGCTCTTTATATACTTCCACCACTTGTTATAAACCAACTCGAGGCACAACTAAAACCCATATCAGTTCTAACGGTAATTGCTTTTCCTCTGAAAAGTGCATTCAACTTCAGATGCAAAGAGTAGATAAGAGAGACCATACAGAGGTTCAAACGGGATCAACCATGAGTCTAAATTACGTATATTTTAGTCAAATTTGCTGTTCATACATTGTTTCACAGTATATTTCATGTTTGTAAAAATTCTGGAATTCCCTTGTCTATTGTAATTATTGTATCTATTGTATATCTATGTAGCGTTATGTTTGGAATTTTGTTATCGACAAAGCTGAAAGCAGGCTTTTACGGTAATTGAATAAATGCAAAACGGAATGCCATGGACATAACTCGAAAATAGAATAATACGACTGTCACAGAATTTATATTGTGGTAATATCACATCAAATGAATCACGAAGAAAAACACTGGAAAGTGTTGATGTCTTATATGAAACCTCTTTTGAGAGAAAGAGTAACAGTGCAATGTAATGCTCACAGTTCAATGAAGGCCTGCCAAAGTCTACCCTACTATTAAGTCTCCTCTTTGAACCTCAATTCTAACAGCGATTAAAAAAAAAAAAAATTTTGTTACCCCCTTACTAGCAATTGAGTAACAAAAATGGGACCTCACCCATCCTCTCCTGGCTTCCCGAAAGGATATCATTCTGTTAACCTCTTTGTGCATTTTGATAAGCGTCATATAGGACAAGCAATAAGAGACAGCGACGAACAATAGAAGAGCAACTAATCACTCGGAACAATGACTCAGGAAAGGAGTCGAGGAGTTGCCAACTCCCCCTCCATCTTGCCCCAATTTTAAGTTCAGTGCCAGAATATATTTCCAAATCCCCTTTTCAACAGCGTGTATATTTTAGAAGATATTGTGATTGAAATGAAAGAAGAATGGGTTTAATTATTAAAAGCACATTAGATAGCATTTCCAAATGCCCCCACTCCTCCTGTCCTCCCCTCCCCCCCCCCCAAAAAAAAAAAAAGAAAAAAAGAAAAAAAGAAAGAGGGTTAAATAAAACGTCTTTGATTACGGTGTGATCCAGTTTTTAAGAAAGATCGTTTTCGGACTCCGTATTATAATAATATTTAATGCAAAATCAAGAATACTAAAAAGAATGAACAGCGTGTTTATTCTAAATGTCTTAGATGCGCATAGTAGACCTTTATGTTATATTTTAATATTACACTTAATGTTATATGGTTGAATTTGAAACTGTATAATCCACGTTCTTCTTACTCCAATCTCTCCCCAATCAGCGCTGTGTGTGAGTGGAACTGTTGAGGTTTTCCACATCGCCAATCTTATGTCATGTTTGATTAAAAGCTTTACTTTTAATCAGCCTTCCACAAAAAGGGTATAAAATTATCGATATATTAGTCATATAATTGAAGAGGACACTTTGTTGAATGACATTCTTCAAGCTACGCGAGGGATGGGGGGGGGGGGGGTAATATTGTGTGATCTTGAGTTATCACGGGCTTAGTTAATCATATATGAATCTTGATACTGAAAGAGATAACACCGTGAATTTGAACAGTTTCTAACAGAGCGTCAACAGATTATGCCAACCATAGATGAGGAACACTTTCAGGTTAATGCACTCATAAAAATACTACGTACAGATTGCCCAACAAATTTAATGTTGGGTAAAATTTGTCCAACATTGTGGTAATTATGTGTCAGACCAACTTTTAAAAAAACCCAACCATATCATGCCTAACTTAAGTAATGCTTTACCTAATAACAATCACATTTTAGTATAAACTGAGCAAAGATTACTCGAGATGGGCATATAACTGCCCCCAAAGTTGGTCGAACATGCAGTGTTGGAATTTTTTCCCGATCTTTTTTACAGTGTTGAACACTAACACAATCTCCCAGTTACTGTTTTCTTATTGAAGCGACATCATCGCCACTATGGCAGTGTGGTACATAGTCCAATATAAAAGGTATATTGTAATCTATTAATTCTATGAAAATAGAATGCTTTCCGATGGTACAATAGTCATTAAAACAATCCTTGCACAACCAGTTAGTATAATCATTCTGTTAATGCATATAAAGTAAAGGAGAGTTGAGTCTAAAATTGAAGAAATTGAAGAACACTTAAACATCTACCGTAGATTATGATACTAGAATTAAAAGAACAAATGAAGAAGGAAATATAAACATTGTTGTAGGGGGAATATTAGGGGTAAACAGAAAGGAGACAGAATAGGGTAAAAAAAAAAAAAAAAAAAAAAAAAAACACACAACATAAACAGATATCTGGAATGCAGTAAAAGAAATAAATTTTCAACCAAAATTAAAATTTCGCGTGAACTTTATCAGTTCAATTCATTGATGCTGAATCATATATAATATATGAATCAGGGATATAATCATAATGAATAAAATAGTTTTGTCAAAGAAATCGTGTACTGCGAATTATTTGAGGAAAAAACACAGTATTAATTAATCTGAGCTATCAGTCGTTAAGCCTATAATAAGTCAGGCAACTTAAATTTATAAGATAAGCACGAGATGATAATAATTTCAATGTCAAATCTTACCTCTTATGTATTAATGCATGTATTTATTTTTCCAGTTTCAAATAAATGTAGTCAATTCTTCCGGAGTGCCCTTCCATCAAACGTAATACATGTCCATTTAAACAAGCTCACTATCCTTGTTATTATGATAATATCCACAGAGGAAGTCAAATATGTATTGTCCGGATCTGGAAAACCAAAAAACACTTTCAAATAAACATAAGATTTGATGAAGGCAATGAAAAACTTCTCCCTGTCAACTCACTGGCTGTGTATTTCAGTGAGCTTTGGGTCCCTAAATCAGGTAGCAGTAATGAAAACGTTTCCGTTTACGTAGCGAGGAGTAGGGACAGTGTTTTGATGGGCGCATATCCGTAAGTTAGGCGAGTCTGAATCGCGCGAGCTCGTACTTTTACCTTTCAAAACTTATTTTCAGGGATCGTCTTCACAGTTCGTCCTTTGCAGGGGTGTCGATCCGTGTTCATGATTGGGGTGAGGGAGTGAAGCGGCCAATCAGGGGAGGGTGTGGGAGAGGGGTATTCCCCCTCCCACACCAGGGACTTTTTCAAAAATCTGTCTATAAAACTTGCATTTTAGAGCATCCCAAAATGGTTTTCTGTGTGATTAAAATAATGTTGTCTAGAGTCACGGCAAATGCAAAAAAATATTAATAATCATAACATAAGATATTTAGATATGTGTGTTATAAATTATTTGTAATGATTCAGGAAAAAGAAGGCAGATAGACAGTTTGTTGTTCAATGCTCAAAGAAGAAGTTTTATTATATAATTTCTTCGATATTTTCGCATTGAAATTATGGCATTTCTTATTTCCTTATTTCTAATCAATAAAGAATGTGATTGTATTTCAAGATTAAACATGAGTTTGGATAATTATTAGATTTAAGTTAATATATCATAATTCTTATTTATCTTATCCAAAAATATTGGGGGCATGATAATACAGGCCACCCCCACCTCACTTTATTTTTATTATTTATTTATTTATTGTTTTTTTTTTATTATTTTTTTTTTTTGGGGGGGAGGGGTATATATACCCCATCCCCCCGGGATCGACACCCATGGTCCTTTGTGTCATCGAAGAAGATCATAACTGATGTTGGAACACAATTCAGTTGCTGAAATGTATAGCCTTATTTAAGCAAGACAGAAAATAGTATTTTGGTACTTGCCTTATCCATATATGACCATGATAATTACCCTTTTCAGGGAAACATCGCGAAGGGATGATTTCCCGAGATGATCTTTTTACAAACTAAAAAAAAAAAAAAACTAAAAAAAAATACATTTTAAATATTCCTAATGGTATCAAAGAGCAAATGGATTTTTACTCTGCATTGAATTTATAGGTGGATCAAGAAAAAAAATCTCTCTCCAAACCCGAGTGAGTCTGAATGGGTTGATGTGAATTTTGAATATCATCCGGGGGGGGGGGGGAGTGATTGTTGACTACGACGTGTCGTAATGCTCCCTCGGTTTTTTCTGGATAGTAGACTTTCGAGGTTTTCAAACATATCGCCCCCTTTTGACAATCCTGGATCCGCCTCTGACTAAAAATGCATGTAATGCGTTCTGATAAAGCTTCTGGTTATGACTTTCCTGATCAAGAAGGGGAATAAGACTGGTGCCTTCATGATTCTTTACAAATCAGGTCATGGTCGGATTAAGCTACTTGGGTCATATAACAAGTCCTTAGCATGACATTGTAGGCTATAATGCGAAAAAATAGTTTAGATGATGGTCCTCCCTGATTACTTCAGTCTCCCTGACATACTAAATTGAATGATTTTTTTTTTTTTTTTTTGTAGGGAGCTGGCAAAGACAATAGCTTTTCTAACTGAATTGACTTTGAAACATTATTTCTACCTGTGGTTTAAATCATGGAATTCATCTCACTACTTATATGTTTTCATATGTCTCTAGGGAGTGACTTTATGAGAAGATCCCTTTGTGTATGTGGGCAAGAAAGGGGGGGGGGGGGTCATTATCGAAAGAAGAAGAAGCGCCTCTCTAGAAATTGAGAGGAGTGCATACATTGGAAGGCAGGAAGTACGTATTCCATGGCCGCCTAATGCCAGATAGTATGTGCTAGAGGCTGAGTCAGCAGGCATATAGCTGACTCATTTATACAAAACTGCAGGCTAGCCAAGTTATGGTGAGGTTCCGTGGTTTGGCGATCTGAAATCAAATGACAATATCTAGAAGGGTGCGGATTCTGTGCCCACATAGAGCCAGATTACCCGCTCACACTCTCAAGGGGCAGAGTCAAAGTTGGCGCGAAAGCGAGTTCTTCGAAACAAAGACAACTAGTACTGCTTCTTGGGTGGATTCTGCATGAAGGAAGCGGAAATTTTGCCGCCAATCTCAGCCTTAAGCCACTGGTTACCCATTTCGTATGTTACTTAATATTTTTCATGGACTTGCCTTGTAAGAAAAAAATGAACGACAGAAAAGAAATAAGGAATTGAATTAAAGGAGAAGGAAAACACTCGGCATGCTCGGTGTAACTACCTATGTTCTGGTGGGCATGACTGATGAAGCGTGAACTGCCACAGGAACATGCGGGATCAGATGCTGTTTTCACTTGTTGATGCAACATATTAATTTAAATGCTAACCCTGCCTTTTTACCCGAATACTTATTACTGTAATAATCATGCATCTTGTAACTGTTTTATTAGATTACAGCGTAACACTATTCACGATCACATGACGAATCTCATTTAGACAGCTGTGGCAGTTACTAATGGCATCTGCAATGGACCATGGACCTTCTACAAAGGAACACAGTTCACACCTCGAGGTGTTAACTAACCGAACCGACGAGTACTAACCGAATTAATTGGTGAAATGTTTTAGTGAAAATGTAGGATGAAATCAGATTTCGATCAAGGTCGTAATAATTTGGCAAGGACTAACATTCTTACTTTCTTCTTAGATTTTGTTCCAGGAAAAGCACAGTTCCACTTAGAAAAATTGAAATTATATTATCGCAGAAGGCGATGAGAAGGTGATTGCATAGCTAGTTGGCTATGGAGGCACAAAATTTAGTACACATTATGCAACGAGTCATACACTCAGTATGAAGCAATTAAAAAAAAAAAATTCTGGTGCAATGCATAAAACGTTTAAAGTAAAGAGACCTGTAATTGCATTATAGCGCTTCTTTTCGTCGCCCATTCCGACAGAGTCTTATATAGCATTTGATTTGATTTGATTTCATTTTAGTTATTATCATCACTGACATTATCATTATCATAGTCGAACATTTTTACAGTGTGTGTGTGCGTGTGGTATAAACATGAATGTATTGACGGAAAGCTAAACATGCTAGGCTTAAGCGAAAAAAAATCGCATCTTAACCATGTTACTTCATTTTTTCCAACCGCACATGCAGTACGTGCATTTAGGATCTATACAGAGCATATTTGCATCAAGTGATTATCTGACAGTTGCTAGAAATAATATGGTTCTCTCCTTTGACTATATTGGTTGTCGAAACTTAATTCTATTTCCTGACCGTTGTACCCACTTGCCCAGCAACGGAGAACCAAGTCTGACTGACTCACTGCAGCCTCCTCCGACCTACTGCGTGCTGAGTTTCTGTGAAATTTTAAAGATGGGGTATTCCACTTCAAAACAATGTGCATCCATATCAACAATTGAGCAATACATTATTCCATAAATTTGAAAACCGAAAGAAACATAATAATATTATATTCTTTCATTAAAAAAAAATGATATCGAGAATACCGATAGTAAATTACATTATCTTTTATTTAGTAACAAGATTCAGTGGAACAGACATTTACAAGACAATCGTGAGTTAAATGAAAGGGGATAAAGTGAAAAGTAAGTTCTGTGTATGAGTTTCTAATTATCTCATTAACGATAATTGTCTCCCTATTTTAGGTAATAAAAATAACTCGTGCATGCGTTGATTCTGCTATAATTCGTTTGTTAATGAGACGTTGTGTAGCGCCACCCATGAACGATATACATTTATCCTATGTAAAGCGTTAAAAAAAAATTGAAATTTTCTGTCTCGTATAGTAGAAAATATACCCCGGTCTATATCGCTGTATACATTAAACAGTGAACTGAATCAGTCACCACCTTTATATTTACAGGTATATTATACTAAAATAATGTGCATTGTACAGACATTGTAACTTGGAATAGTGATCAGTAAAATAACTAAAATATTTCAAGATATCGGTCTTTAAATTAGAGGCATGGCAAGGAATGAGACATTTCAACCCATTGTCGGGGTTTCCAAAAAGTATTCCTTTGATTTTCTGAAGGTGCCCTTTCAAAAATACTGACATTATGTGCCACTTTAAACTACAATCATGAAAATAGTAAATCCATTTAAACCACTTAAAACATATATTACAATTTGTTCATTTGATTTCTAAAAGGTTATAGTGAACTTATTCAAATTCATGATATTGTCGAAAATGTGATACCAGTGCCAGGCTAAATAAGATTAGTAAACCTCTATAAACCACTAAAAACGTCTGTTATATTTGGCTCGAGCCCAACAGACCGACAGCTTTTACAACTTATATTTACTTTATTTACAAATCAAATTAATTGCAGTTTTGTGTCAGTTGAATGGCTGACAGCATGTTTGTCTAAAGCGCCGATATGCAAATAGATAAACGAACACATTGGTGACGTGACTGATGTATTTGATTTGATAGAAGAAATAAATCATAAATGATCCCTTGGGGACTTCCAGAAGGATCTGAGAGAGTTGATCAACAGGAATCTGGTCGATCACAATGTTCGGTAGCCAGAGAAGGAAAAATATGACGGTGATGATGATGACCACCCGAGTGGTCTTATGGTCAGACTGATGGCTCTGAAGCTTCTTTGATGATGGCTTTTTCTTATCATTGGCGAGTTGGGGAATAGCTCTTCTTTGACCTGATTTAATGTCTGACCAAGTTGCTTGGGCTCTTTGCTTGTTGGTTTCTACAGATTCTGCGGCAGAAGTCGAGATAGTAGCAACTGGTGTTGATACACTTAGTTGGTGGATAGCTCTTGTTTTACCTAACTCATTGTCAGGCGAAAAAGTTTTCTGTTTGCTGGGGCCATTGGGTTCTGCAGTATACGAGACGGTATCTACTGGCGTTGATACACTTGCACTTACTGACGCAAAAGACCACGTCGATGATGTTGCGTCGCCCACATGTCTAGTTTGCGCTTGACCAGCAAAGTCTGATCCGGTGGTCATCTGTTGGCGTATGAGCTGGTGAGCGCGAATGAACTTGTAGATGCGAAGGTATAAAATTGCGATTCCTAGGGCGGAAACGCAAAATACAATGGCTTGGGTTTTGGCGTACACGTCACGGCCCCAAGGAATATTGCCGTAGACATTGCACCCATACTCTCCTCGAAGTTTTATGGATGTTGTGATGAAAAAGAACGGGACATGCAGACCGAAAGCGATGACTGAGGAACAGACGGAGATCAAGAAGGCAGCTCGTCGTCCAATTCGTCTATCAAATGGCTTACAGACAGCTTGGTAACGATAAACGGCAATCCATATAGTCAGAAACAGTCCAGCGTAGAGTGCGGACCTTGCTGCAATGACTTCAATGTAACACGCCCATGGGTGCTCATTGTGAAAGAAGACCATTACGATCTTCATACTATTGATGAAACTGGCGATGAGATCGACAACAGCCAGTGCAATGAAGGTGATATCTGTAGCATTCTTAATCCCCTGCCTCGTGAAGACGATGATGATTGTTATGTTACCGGGAATCCCTACGCCAGCCGCCAGACAACCAACAATTATACGGAGTATGTACAGATCAGTAAACATATTGGAGAATAGCAGCGAATTGTTCCACCAAGGAGGACAAATTAAACTTAATATGAAATCAAAGTAATTTTAAAATTCGTTTAGATTCCCGCTTGTAGTTGTCGTAGCTAAAAACTCAGGATGTTTAAGTCGTCGCTTACAGAGATGAAATCAGTGACTCAAAATACGAAGTAACATACTCAGCGTCTTCCTTAATATCTTGAACATTTTTCGCCTTTGTCGAGATGGGCATGAGATTATAAAACACCAGTCATTTTATATAAATCCCTCTCAGTGATATTATCATAGTTTCCCAATAATGGATGTCATTTTGAAACACTTATCCTATTGGCACTGATAGAGGGAGAATGGCCGTCTTCATTTAAAGGGAGAGATTATTTAAGTCAATAAGTTTAGTCGTTGTTCTGACTGCCGATCAGCTAAACCCATTATTTATTGCTGTGAAACCATTTTCAGTCATTCTTACCATACAGAAAACTTTACACAAGGGTGAACCTTGGGGGGAAAAAACTTCGTTCTTTTTGTAAACTGATACATATTATGACACGTCAAACATGTACGTATTTAAGTCAATTTGCAGAAGAGCAGCGACCTACTATGGACTGGACATTTTTTAAGCATGGTAAGGTCTTTAAAAAAATTACTTTGTATGAAACTACAAAATTAGTATTTGATAGCCACTTCAATAGCCTCCATCTGTCAATCACAATTTTCAATGAGGATTGATATTGACTTTTTGTACAGGTAAACCTTTTATCATCTTGTGAGTAAAGAGTTATAAAATGAATAGACGAAAAGTCGCTTGAAAAATTGTTTTGGGGTCATCTATTAAATCGATCTTGATCAACTTGATACGAAATATGCGTACACAAAGCGATTCATTATAAATACATAATATCATCCATATACATGTAAAGGACAGCCCTAACCTTTCAAATAAATTCTTTACTTCCTCTCTATAAAATTCTTATTCTTAATATCTACAATTTCTAGTCAAGTTATAGAATCGTTTTTAATTTTCTTTTACTATTGAAAACTGATTTTATCAGGCCTATATTTTCGAAGAAATATGCCTGGCAGAGTAAATTTAAAAGAAAACCGCAGAGGCACTCTTACGATTGCTTATAATGGCAATGTGCTTCTTAGCTTTTCTTATGAAGCATGTCGATGACATTTCAGTTTAGTACATTAAAGGTTTTACAAAGAATTTTCCTTTTCCCGTTTTTTGTATATATATATATATATATATATATATATATATATATATATATATACATATATATATACATACATACATACATATATATACATACATATATATACATTTACATATATATACATATATATATATATATATATATATATGATAAAAACATGAATGTATTAAAGGAAAGCTACCAATTTTTCGCAAGTGAAAAAATGGTCAAGGATTCGAGACCCGTCACGACACTTATGTAACTGAGGAAGGCATTTTGACGATGTCAACTCCTCTGCTATTTCTTACCTACATAGATGCAATGGAAAATGTTTAGGATCAATAGCTTTGTGATATTGCGTCGATTGTATGGTGTACTATACCAGGGGCGGATCCAGGATTTTGTATAAGAGGGGGCACACAAATGCAGGTTTGTCAACTTTTGGAAAAGGGAGACCCGTATTTTTTTGGTGTCGCCAGCTCTCGAAAAGTCGCTCAGTGGGGGGGGGGGGGTGTTATGGGGGTCCAGTTCCCCTTCGTAATTCTCTGACAAGCAAAGAAAAAAAAAAAAAAAAAAAAAAGTTTTCGCAAAAAAAATCGCATAAACAGGGGGTCCACAATATACATACTTTTCTTTCAAAGAGGAGGGGGGGGGCACGGGTCGGATGTGCCCCCCCTAAATCCGCCACTGTACTATACAATATTTGAATCAAGTGAATAACTAACAGTTGCTGGTGATAAAATGGTTGCCTCTTTTGAATGTCTAGGTTGTTGAAACTTAATTCTTTCTCCTGACCGTTGCCTCCACTTGCCCAGAATTAGAAAACCAAGTCTGATTGACTGACTTACTGTAGCCTCCTCCTAATCCGTGTTGAGTTTCTGGGAAATTTTAGAGAAGGGGAAGGGAGGGAAGGGAGATTGGGGGGTTAGGGAAGAGAAAGGAGCCGAAAATGGAGTCGGAGAGAAGCTGTTTCACTGAAAGAGAAAGAGGTAGAGGAAGGGGTAGAGAGAGAGAGAGAGAGAGAGACGGGATAGAGTATACATCTCCTCTCTCTCTCTCTCTCTCTCTCTCTCTTCCTCTTTCTCTCACACCTCTCTGCACGTCTTAATCAAATTACTTTTTCAAAGATTTTGCAAAATTCATTCCACTTCAAAACAATGTGCATGAATTCAGATTAATAGTTCGAGTAACATTATTCGACAGATTTACAAAACGGTAGAAACTTAATACAAAGCAAGTTTATTTAAAACAACGATAGCTCTCGTGTAGAGTATATTTAAAAAAAAGATATTTAGTAACAAGATTATTCACCATTGGAGCAGAGGTTTGCAAAGAATAGTGCATTAAAAGAAAGGGGGAAGTAGCGAAAAGCCAGTTCAGTGTGTGAGTTTCTAATCATTTCATACCAATAACTTCAACTTGATTTTAACTTGATTAAGATTTTTTTTTAATTTTTTTTTTATTGTTAAAGCCATCTCCCCGTTTTAGGTGATAAAATATAATTAATTTGTTGACGGGTGACGTTGCATAGAGCCACCTACAAAATTATGTATAACCACATTTAATACATCACTAAACCAAATCGTTTGGTATTATTATTACAAAGATATACCCCGGTCTATATTACAGAACGACTTTAAATGGGACAAGCACGTTAGTGATCTACTGAAAAGATGTAACAAGAAACTGTACATACTTCGAAGACTAAAATCATTCAACTTACCTTTGTGCGATCTAATCACCATATGCAAAGGATATATAAGACCAATAGTTGAATATGGTGCCCCCGTTTTTAATGGGGCTCTTACGAAGCAGCAAGTCTATGCACTTGAGACAATTCAAAAGAGAGCATGTAGAATAATGCTGGGCAGGAACTACAGTTCATATCAGTTGGCTTTAGAAACATGTGAACTCATTACTTTTGAACAGAGAAGAAAATATTTGTGTCTTGGATTTGCACATGCACTTGAAAAAAAGCCCATTTGCATCAAAATGGCTTGTGAAAAAGCAAGAATGCCACTATCAGTTGAGAAACCCAAAAAAGTACACCCAGTACAAGTGCAAAACAAGCAGGTTTAAAAAGAGCCCTTTGCCATATATAACAGACTTGCTCAATAGTGAATAATTCAATATACGTGCATATTTATATACTAGTAATGATCAATGTTTATTTAAATCTAATTTATTCCATAACCCAGAGTATATACATGTAGATATATCTTTTAATAATTACAAATTACTAATTTTAGCTTTATATTTAACAATATATATACAATTCTTAATTTCCTGTTATTAATTAATATTTTTTTACCTGTATAGACAATTTTTAAATGCTAATAATATTCTCCACATGTTTTGAGGTCTAATCTATTATGTAAATGCCATCAAAATTCATATTTTAATGCTATAATGGTTTGTATGTTTTAATGTGAAATAATCGTATTTACAAATTGTATGATTGTACTTACAAAATGTATTATGTATTATTGTGTATTCACAACAATGTAAAACATGCGCAATTCAGCCTTTGGCTGCAAGGCATTGTTTTTTATATAATAAAAACCATTATTGAATTGAATTGAATTGAATATCGCTGTATAATCATTTAGCCTAATAACGTTAGAACAAATATTGAATATATAGTGAAACTGAATCAATCGCCACCATTGTCTATATATATAATACTATAAAAATGCGCACTTGAAAGACATTGTAAAATTGAAATAACTGTGATCAGTAGAATAAATTAAACGTTTCACGAGAGCAGTCTTTACATGCATGACATGAGAAGTATTGGGGTGAGACATTCCTTCTCATTTTCAGGGATTCCAATTTTTTCCTTTGGTTTTCTGAAAAATGCCCTTTTAATCGATTACTGACATTCTGGGCCATTCTAAACTATATTCATGACAACAGTAAATCCCTTCAAACCATGAAAAACGTGTAATACGATTTGTACAATATTTAAGTGAAATTATATGAATTCATGATATTTATGAAATTGTTATACATAATTATGTATAGCACACCAGAATATAATTGAAACCACGAAATAAATCCAAAGAAATATCAAGAAAGGTCTATTAATGGTAAATCCTCATAATGAATAATATTCATAGCCTACTGAAAAAAAAAAAAAAATTGGCGAGTTACTTTAAAAGAACTTTCAAATCAACTTGCGCATAATAGTTGAACATTTTCCCATCATTCCCAGATGCCTAAAGTGTTTTTGGTTCAGTTAAATGTAAGGTCCCAAAACACCAACTTATACCTTACTTCAATTTTACAAGTGACATCAAATCGCATTACTTTTATGTCAATTGAATGGCTGACAGCATGTCTGTCTAAAGCGGGGATATGCAAATATATAAACAAACACATTGATGATGTGACTGATGTATTTTATTTGATAGAAGAAATAAAGGATAAATGATCCCTTGGGGACTTCCAGGATGATCCGAGAGAGTTCATTAATGGGAAACTGGTCGATCACAATGTTTGGGAGCCAGAGAAGGAAAAATATGACGTTGATAATGAGGACCACCTGAGTGGTCTTATGGTCAGACTGATGGTTCTGAAGCTTCTTTGATGATGGCTTTGTCTTATCAATGACTGGTTGGTGGATATCTCTTGTTTGACCTGACTCAACGTTTGGAGAATGACTTCTTGCTTTCCGGTTACTGGTGCCACCAGGTTCTGCAGCAGTCGAGATGGTAAGAACTGGTGTTGACACACTTGGTTGGTGGATAGCTCTTGTTTTACCTGACCCGTTGTCTAGTGAAGAAGCTTGTACTCTCTGCATGCTGGTGTCAACAGGTTCTCCTGTAGATGAGAAGGTAGCAACTGGTGTTGACACACATAGTTCGTGGATAGGTCTTGTTTTACTAGACTCATTGTTTGGCCCAGGAGTTTTCTTTCTGTTGGTGCCATCAGGTTCTGCCGTAGTCGAGATGGTAACAACTGGTGTTGACACACTCGCACTGCCTGACGCTATTGATCGCAATGATGACGCCGTGTTGTCCATATTTCTAGCTAGTGCCTGATCAGTAAAGGCAGATCCGGTGGTCATCTGTAGGCGGATAATCTGGTGAGCTCGAATGAATTTGTAAATGCGACGGTATAAAATTGCAATACCTAAAGCAGAAACACAAAATACAATGGCTTGGGTTTTGGCATAGACGTCGCGTCCCCAGGGTATATTGCCATAGATGTTGCATCCATATTTTCCTCGATGTGTTATGGATGTCGTGATGAAAAAGAACGGGACATGGAGACCCACAGCAATGATTGTGTAACCGATGGAGATAAAGATGGCAGCTCGTCGTCCAATTCGTCTATTAAATGGCTTACAGACAGCCTGGTAGCAATAAAAAGCTATCCAGATCGTCAGAAACAGTCCAGCGTAGAGTGCTGACCTCGCTGCAATAACTTCAACGTAACACGACCATGGATGTTCATTCCAAAAGAGGACCACTGCGATCTTCGTACCATTGATGAAACTGGCGATGAGATCGACAACAGCCAGACAAATGAAGGTGATATCTGTAGCATTCTTAATCCCCTGCCTCGTGAAGACGATAATGATCGTTATGTTACCGGGAATCCCTACGCCAGCCGCCAGACAACCAACAATTATACGGAGTATGTGCAGATCAGTAAACATATTGGAGAATAGCAACGAATTGTTTCACCAAGGAGGGCAAATTAAACTTAATATGAATTCGAAATAATTTTAATATTCGTTTAGATTCCCGCCTGTAGTTGTAGCTAAAAGTCAAGATGTTCTCCACAATTACAGAGATGAAAGCAGTGAGTCAAAATACGAAGTAACATACTCAGCGTCTTCCGTAACATTAATATCTGCACAAATGTTAACATTGGAGGCGGGATAAGTTGAAGTGTGAGGAAATACTTTTACTTGTTGATGAAAAATTAATTAAAATAACTTGAAAAAACTTCGTCTTCGTCAAGATCGGCATGAGATTAATGTCCGCATACAAAGAGAAGCCAATCATTTATTAAATCCTTCACCTTGAACATCTTTTCCTATGTCAAATTGAAACTCTGATCATATTGGCATGCACTGACAGAAGGAAAATGCCAATCTATATAGATTGAGGTAGAGGATACTTAAAGGGGGTACCCAATGCTGAAACAATGTTAGTTCATTTAAAAGATCATGATTTTATTAGCAGAAAATCATCTGCCTTAAGTTTTTTTAAAATTCGTGTTGCCAGAAAAATCCCCGAAATATGGTAAGACTTCAGGATATTTTGGCCCCTCAGCTGTGTCCCAATTTCAGCTAGGTAACCACAATGACGTCAAAGTGGTTACCCAGGTTCGCGTATTGCAGATGTGTTGCGCGCTAGACTGTACAAAATGCATTACACCTTGCGCGCATTTTGCTATAATTGCGCGACAAGGTAACCACTTTGACGTCATTGTGGTTACCTAGCTGAAATTGGGACACAGCTGAGGGGCCAAAATATCCTGAAGTCTTACCATATTTCGGGGATTTTTCTGGCAACACGAATTTTAAAAAAACTTAAGGCAGATGATTTTCTGCTAATAAAATCATGATCTTTTAAATGAACTAACATTGTTTCAGCATTGGGTACCCCCTTTAAGTCAATAAGTTTGGTAATTAAAGTTCTAACTACCACTCACCTAGATTCACATTTCTTGCTTTGAAAGCATTTTTAGTAATTCCTTACCATACCGGAAACTTTGCGCAAAGCTAACATCTCTGGAGAGGTGCACTTGAAAAATATTTTATGACATCAAACGTCTACTCAATAAGTAGAGTTTAAAAAAAGAGCAGCAACCTATTATGGACATTCTGTAACTACTTTTTGAAATTTTACTTTATTCAAAACTACAAAATATGTATTCGTATTTGATAGCCACTTCAGACGGCCTTAATCACAATTTTCAGTGGGGATTAAATGACTTTCCTTTTAAAAAGATTTCATCATTTTGTGAGTAAAGAAATATAAAATGAAAGTCGCAAAGTAGCTGGAAAAAATGATTTGAGGGTTATCTTTAAAACTGATCACAATCATCTTGGTAAAAATGCGTACACAAATAATAGAGGTATTACGAAAATATAAAATTATCCATTTAAAGGAACAACCTTAACCTTTCCTTATTCCTTATTTTTTCCTCGGCAAAGAATAAAAAGAAATTCTTTGCAATTTCTAGTTGAGAATAAAGTCATACAATAATGTTCTGCATTTTCTTATATTTTTTGAAAATTGATCTTTTCAAGTCAGTCCTAAGAAAATACATTGAAAGGGAATCTGCATGAGCTCTCTAACGATTGCTTGAAATGACAATGTGCTACTTAGCTTCTTTTTTTCATGTTTTTTAAAAAAATACCTTTTAGGATCTAAATTCGTATCGCTTGTAATCGATTTTTGGCTATTGGGAAGCCTAAATTCACGAACTGGTTGAAATATCATTCATGGTATACAAGATGCAATCGACAGTGGTGTATCTACCGGTAGGTCCTCTTTTTAGAGGCATTCTGAGCAGCCTAGCTATTGTTGTTCAATGTATTTTATCAAGAAAGCCACAAATGGTTGGCAGGGATACAGAAACAGTGGGTTTTTTGTTTTTGTTTTGTTTTGTTTTGTTGTTGTTGTTGTTGTTTTTTGTTGTTGTTTTTCTGTTTTTTCCTTCAAATTCAGTGGAGGAGGAATACTGTAAATCCCATAAATGTGGCATGTTGCTGGAAGAAGGGGAGATAG
>CM046832.1:24834558-24894558 GCA_025618425.1 Heliocidaris tuberculata | reverse complement strand
TCTTATAAAAGTTACTTTCGAAAACTCAACTCAAGGGCAATTTCAAAAGCCTATTGTACTACCCATAGAAATCTTGATCGGATTATGTAATACGCAATTGTATCACTGATCTCTACGGGGGGGGGGGGGGAATTTCCGTAGAGATCAGTGCATTGTATACATTGTTCGCACACTTCTAAAGGTGATAGACAGGGCTATTGAAATTGCTGATTTTTTGAAAGTATTGTTTTTATCGTGTTCAGTACAAATTCTTCTTCTTCTTTCGTTATATTAAATGGCAATCAGTCATATTTGACTATTGTCGCCAATGACCTTTTCTCTCTCTCTCTCCTTCTCTCTATTAATGGATATTATTTATATACTTTCTATAATTTTATCTTTCTTGTTTTTTTTGTTTGTTTTTTGTTGTTGCTAAAATTAAAAGGGGAAAAAAAATACAAATTAATTTCTTTTCACTAGATTTACATTGAAATTCCCGAAAAAACAACCGCTATCTTCAGCACAGTTCCAACTGCGCTTACCCTGCCCTTTCCAAGATGCAATCTTACCAGTCAGCGCGATACGTTGCGCCGATTTTTCGGTCGAGCCTAGGTAACTCAAGCATGGGCGAGGGGGCGCTCGTGTACCTGTGCGTACAGATGGGTTTTTACAATATCTTTTTTTTTTAGTTTAACAATATTTTATCAAACAAGGCGTAAAACATTTGTGGGCTTGGTTAGTAAACAACATGTGCATCTTATAGCTATAAATAAATCTCTCTTTAACCTCTTCAATATAGGATATAGCTATATAATATAGCCTGTTTACATACGTATTCATGCATATGCATTATAAGGATAAATAATTATTATAGAAATTTAGTCTAAATTAACTCACACAATTTTTTTTTAACGTATCTAATGCACATACCTACACATACACATAATGGTAGTTGAACTATTGTTTACTGAAACGTTTCGTTCTCAAAACGAAACGTAGTATAGCTTTTTGTATACCTGGATCTCTTTTTTTTTAATACTCCATTATTTGCCCTGGTTGAGATTCTGATAGAAGCATCGCTCTCTCAATAATATATTTCGGACAAACTATAAGGTAATGTCTGACAGTTTCTACCTCAGGGCATCTGTCACAGAAACCTGTTGGATGAATACCCAGTCTTAAGAGATCTTGATTAAGATCAATAACTCCTACGCGGAGACGATGCAGTGTAGTTTCTTGTCTTCCTATAGATTACATATATATGGAGATGTCACCGATGGCTGTAGCTCTTTCAAGGCCGAGTTTGTTTGATTCCATCTTTCTTGCCAAAGTATCTTGGAACTTTGTAATATTAGTTGCTTAATTTCTGATAATGTTAATTTATTATATATTTCTATTCTATTTGATAAAGCCGCTTTTGCACAGGAGTCTGCTATTTCATTTCCTATTATTCCACAGTGTCCTGGGATCCATTCAAAATATATGTCAATTCCTTTATATTTAAGTCTAGTAATAATAGTCAGAATTTCTGTAATAATGGGTTCGTCATTTTGTCGCTGTAAGGATAAAAGTGCACTAAGTGAGTCACTGAATATAACAACACCTGTGTATATGTTTATATCTTCTACCCATTCCAGTGCAAGAATAATCGCTGCCAATTCTGCCCTATAAGAAGAGGTGAAGTTAGATAATCTTTTCCCTTGGTATATTGAGAAATAAGGTACATAGAAAGCAGCTGAACTGATACCCTTTTCGGGTACTTTGGATCCATCAGTGTATTTGTGAAATTGGTTTAACCACTTTGTGTGTATCAATTCTAAACTATATTGTTGTAATTGAATTGATTAAAGTGTATGAAATATTTGATGGTATTTACAAATAAAAAATGTAAATATATGCATTCGATTATCAAAACAATTGAAACTTTTCTAAACCGAAATTTTCTACATATTTCATACTTCAGATATGTTTTAAATGATTTTGGATTAACTTTGTTTTTGTTTGTTTTTTCCTTATTTTTTCTAACAAATGAATACAATTACGATATCACTTTGACTCCTGTTCTAAAATTTACAGGAAAGATATACATTGGTGGATGCGGGGGTGAGGGTGGGGGTGGGGGTGGGGGAGAGGCAGGGGACCATGAGAGACACGTGCCCCCGGCAAAGCCCACGGGGTTTAAAAAACAACAACAACAACAACAAAGAAATGTGCCCCGTTCCCTCAGGCACCTAATTTTGTATCTCTATGAGCAATTTTATCGGGTTGAGTTTTGAATAATATACATGAAGCAGTAGGGTAGACACCCAACGCAGTCATTATAGCGAAATAGACCCAAAATTAGATAACTCATGATTTATTACCTTTCATAAAATGAAGAGAATACTATCATAAGAGATGTTAAAAGCAATTGTGACTGATTGCTCATTTTGATTACTTATGAACATTTTATTTTTGAGCCCTTTAAAGTTTCATCTCCTGATAGGCCTAAGGTTTTTTCAGGAATGTTTACTTTGATACTCTAAATAATGATTAATGTACAGCGCCATCACGTCATCGGTGCCAGCAGCCGATCTCAGTATTTTCATGCTGATCTCCCTCATAATGTTTCCTCTGTCAGCAGCTCTGAAAATGACAGTCGCAAAGCATAGTGCTCATATATTATGACAATGAATAGGCCATAGAAGTAACTCTATGGAATAGGCCTAGATCAAATGGCACAGCCTGAGCTTTATAATAGTGGCGTTACCGGTACTGAAGACTATCGAAATGTGCCGGGGTGGCGGCAGATGCCCCCTTGTGCCCCCTTGTGCCCCCTAGTGCCCCCTAGCTACGCCACTGGTACGAGTCTGTAGTATGTAGGCTTCATTTAAGATTCGGTCGATACTATCCCCCCCCCCCCCCGGCCCGCCCAGCGGCCCTATCAGGATGTCACTATGTCTGTTTGGGTCAAATTACCTCAATCAAAAAAGTTATGTTTTTGTTGCATATTATATCTTTAATGATGTAAAACAAACTATTATAGTACGTAGACCAATGATATTTTTACAATACTTTGTCTAACATACGGGATTTGCTTGTACTTTTATAATTCAGTAAAAAGGATTTGTGTTTTGTCTTTTTCTTCTGAGAAGAAAATCACATAAATAATAGGCCTATCTGCAGTTAAGGGGTGCAAGATAAAACTTCCGACATTTGTTGGGTCATTTTTAATATCGTTCTTTTATCATTATACTTGAAAAACAGGGGCGGCGCGCCCGGGAGCAGGGGGGGGGGGAGGGGGAACAGTGCCTCCCCCACTTTTTCAAGTACCCCCAAAAGTGCCCTTTTTATTTCCGAAAAATGCCCCTTTCTCTCTGATAAGTGCCTTTTTACTACTAAATATGCCCCTTTTCCTTTCTAATAAGTGCCCTTTCTCCTTCTGAAAAGTGCCCGTTTTCAACTCAAATAATTGCCACCTTATCTCTCTAATAAGTGCCATTTTCACCTTCTGAAAAGTGCCCCTTTTCAGTACCGTACAAACTAGGGGTTCGCGGAGTGCGCGCGAGAAAAAAATAAAGGGGAAAATGGTCATTTTTGTGGTGGAATAGAGCTAAGAAAATGTGCAAACATTGGAAGAAAAAAAAAAGAGGTAAGAGAAAGAAAAAGGTAAAAGAAAAGAAAAAAGAAAAGGGCAAGGAAAACAAAAACAGAAAGAAAAGAAGAAAAAAAAAAAGCTGCAGCCCCCCCCCCCCCCCCCCAAGGATGTTCAAACTCCCATATTCATATATTCGGGCAGCGAGGTGCTGGAATATCCAATGTTTGGGAAGCATGCAAGGTTCTCAGATAATATTATGTAACTTGTGTATGTAACTTCTGTATATTTTCACAATACGAAAGTTTGTTTTTTTTAATTTGGCTCGCTCGCTTCGCTCGCAAACATTTAGAAATTGAAAAGTTGATATTCAGGCAAAAGACGTCAGCCCCCTCTTTGCGAAAAATGGGCCCGTATGGTCAAGATCTCTACATCTGAGATTTTCTTTTATTATTATTGTGTGTGTGTGGGGGGGGGGGGGATTAGGGTGCAGCATTTTTGTCGGAAATTTTGGGTGTCACACCTTAAAAATTTGTAGGCAAATTTGGTTGTCACACCCCCCCCCCCATTCAAAATGTTCTATCGACGCCCCTGGCTGTTAGTTACGGTAGACTCTAAGTAATATAGTAATAGTAAGTAGTATATTGTTTTTCTTTGTTCGACTTTTATTTCCAATAAAGTGATGAACTACAGTCATATGTGAGCCCGTATCCCCATGATTTTGAAGTTTTAGAAGTAAAATTATTTGTGACGTATTGGTCAGAAATTTGGGGTAAAATGCTCTGAAATAAGGCAGAGATTGCACCAGAGAGCATCTAAATCCCCTTGATCCCGGGACTTCGCGCTTTGCACACATATCTCTCTACTTAAGGTGCGACCCCCCCCCCCCCCAATCCCCAGAAAAAAGCTTGTACAGGCTTGCTTTTCAAATCTGATAATTGTCACTTTATCTCTCCAATAAGTGCCCTTTTCGCCTTCTGAAAATTGCCCCTTTTTAAATCTGATAATTGCGTCCTTATCTCTCTAATAAGTATCCTTTTCTTCTTTTGATAAATGCCTCTTTTCGACTCTAAATATTGCCCCCTTTTCTCTCTAATATATGCCCTTTTCTCCTTTCAATTGATAAGTACAATTTTACTTCTGATAGGTACCCCTTTTCCCTCCTTATATGTGCCCTTTTCCTCTTCTCATAAGTGCCCCTTTTCTCCCCTTTTAAGTACCCCTTTCCACCTCCGATAAAAGCCCTTTCCTCTTCTTATAACTGCCCCCTTTGACCTATATTTCCAACTTTTTTTTAACAAAAAGAGTCATATCTAGCTTCAAAGAATCGATGCGGCTTTACAGGTACCCATATTACTACAACTACAATGTATGGCATCGGAGCTTGAGTCAAAAAGGGCACAATGCCCCCCCCCCCCCACAGCAAAGGATTTCTTATTCAGCTCGCTCGAATGTGCCAATAATTTACACCAAGTAAGGGCAATAATTTCTGAAAATGTCCCCATAACTTGCTTGCTACTCTCGCTCGCCTTTACATTATATAATGAAACAAAGCAGATTGCATAAAGTATATGTTATATATCGGTGTAATCCTAAAGAAAACAACAGGGTTAATGTAAAAATTAAAAGATCATTCGACATATCCCAAAATGAATTTGCTGTCGTCATTTTCATTACTAGTATATCGCTGTAAATAATGTATACAACTCAAGGACTTCAGCATTCGAAAAAAAAGTCCGAAAATTTTTGCTCGCTCGCTTCGCTTTCTCGCATATGAATCATTAGACCATTACACACAACTGCTATAGGAACGCTGAAGTAGTGACCAGAACCACAATAAAAAGGAAGGTGATGGTTGATTATATTAATTAAAGTGTAGGGTGATACCAATGTTACAAAACGGTCCCTTTTTCGCTTTATGTTCACCCCTTGTAGGTGCCCCTAAATTTCCAAAAAGTGCCCTTTTTGCTGGTGCTCCCCTCCCAATTTGAAAGACGCTCCGTCGCCCCTGCTTGAACATGAATCAAGTATGGTTCTTATTCTTATTTTTTACATATCTCAGTAAAAGAATATGACTATTTGATTAGTTTTGTTGATTATTTACGATTTTTATTTTCTTTTCTTTTTTCCATGGATATACCCAGGGGATATACTACCGAACGTTTTTTTTTCTAACAATTTTCGAATTATGAACATCTTATACCTGGGGAGCATTTCATGAAAGGAAGTTGTCGGATATTTTATCCGACAACTGTTATAAGCTACTGAAATCCTTGCATCTGATTGGCTGAGATTGTCAGATATTTTATCCGACAAGTCCTTTCATGAAATGCCCCCCTGAGTCACACCAATCACCAAACTGAACAGACTCCAAACCGACTCCAAACCGACCGATTCTTGGCCATGTAATTTTTTGTTCGGCCTGTTATTAGTCTGGGAGCCTGTCCCGAAATAGTCACCCCATTTACCCATAAGATTTGACCCCATAAAGTTACTTAGACCATATGAGTCATTGACAAAAAGGTTGTCAGCCTGACCGTAGCCACCGGGTTAAGCCCCCAGGCCCCCCCCCCCAAAGGACCCCAAAGTCGGGTCGATTTCACCCCATCTCACCCATGCACCAAACTTTGTCAGTAGGAAGTAGTATGACTGGACATTACAAAACACAAAAAACTGACAAAAATTTCCGTCGGGATGGGGTGTCAGACAGCCCCTAAAAATTGGGGAAAATTTTTCCCCTTAAAGCCCAGAGACCAAATTTTGTCAGAAGGAAGAGCTATGGATGTACATTCCAAAAATATAAAAACTGACGAAATCGTCCATCGGGAAAGGGGGTATCAGACCCCCTGAAATGAAAACCCCAAAGTGCCCTTTGACAATGCTTTGCCCCACAAAATGCTCTGTATGGAAAGAAAAACCATTATCTTACCTTCTGACTATGATAATTCAAAAGCGTTTCATTCAATTCACTTTAAATTTTCATAACATAATTTTGAGTATAATAATCTTCTTGAGGTGCAATTTGGTGTTAATTGGTATTTTGGTTAATAAGTTATTACATTGTGAAAAATGTATTGCTTTCTCAAAAGTAGCCAAAAAAATATTGTCAGGATTAGGCAAACACAGCCATATCCATCCATCTGGCGCCGGTCTTGTTGGTGTGTGGTGTGACTAGATACATGCACCAGCTGAACGCTGCGCCACAGCACACATAATTCACTGTTCGTCGTGTCCGCAATTCTTCTCCGATCCGAGCTACATATGTTTGTATCGGTACGTGCATGCCGCGAACGAGGTAAGATGTTGTGTGTGATTACGGTGATGTGTAAGCTAGCGCTTCTCTTCCGAAACAAATTATAAGTACTTTCCAAGTCATCTTTCATAATTATGGTAAGTCTTAACATTATACGATTTTGTAGATTTCCTATAGTTGTATTGTTTGTAAACTAAAAATGTATTATTGTAGGAGAAAGTTGGGTATTTGAGCATATAGTCTATATATCGTCGCAAGAGTGTGGTGCCGTGGACGTGGTGTGGGTTTGGTAGGACTTCGCGTGCAGCCCGCCGGAACGAGACCTATCAGATAGAGAAGAGGTTTGATACAGTGATGATGGTAGACTGGTAACGATAGTATGATCAATACTCTACAACTGTTTACATTGATACATTCATTTGATGTATACATCCGCTATTCTTTTCATTGATGCGATGTATCAGGTTTGGAGATATTAATGGAGGTTGCTAAATACAAATTATTTTAATATTACTAGACCTAACAGCTTTGATTTTTTTTTAAAAAGAAGAGATTGATATGTATTCATAATTGATTTGTTTTCACTCCTTGGCTGTTCATGCTGTTTGTTTCCTCCAAACAATAATAATTTTTTTTTCTTCTAAAATCAAGGGCAGTTGATATAATCTTACATCTCTGATGTTTGAAATGTTCTACAATTACCCCCCCCCCCCAAAAAAAAAAAAAAATTGCTAGGGTTGAATCGAAGTTGGTAAAATGTGTCGGAATGTCCGTCCGTTACCACTCACACTTATGCAAGGTTATTGGAGATAACACTCACACTTATGCGAGGTTATATTGGAAATAACCTCGCACTCTGTACCTTCATACCGTGAGCAATTGCCTCCCATAGCAAGTGTGTGACATCTTGCACATATGTGTGCGGCAGAGGAGCAAGATCATCGACCAAAAACAGCCTGAAAATTTCACTTAATCAAGATGATAAAGATCCTAGCTACATGTATCAAAGGATCTGGCATGAAATTAGATATTCTATCATTCTAAAATGTAAAAGGAAGTATTTTCTCAAAATTTTTCCAATTATATTGGTGTTTTTACCTCTTCAACTTTGAGGTCGTGACAGGCAGAAATTGACACAGCTCCATATAGTGATGGTCCCGTGAGTGGTCGGTTACCATGGAATTGCTCTATGGAGTGCATAGAGTGTATTTTTATTTGAACTCTCCAGGAAACCAGGATTTGAAGCTTGGTTGGGTCACAACTTTGACCTCTTCACATGTCCCATCGATTTCTCTTGTGACAATTAGGACAGTTTCTAGCTTTCCCCCCAAGTCCTGTTTTTTCATCTATTCCTACCTGCTATTCAATAAAATCAAATCCCAGAAACTTTACATGTTTTCCATTTCGGCAGCAGGTGGGTGTGTTGCCGGCATCTTCTTATATATTATAACCTTGTTCATTGGATAAGTGATGTTTTCCAATAATGTTCCTCAACACCACTTCACTGTTCGATATAATTTTCGAGTTGCTTTGTTTCCTGTATGTCATAATTATTCTCTTATTACAATCATGAAAGTCTTGATTTGAATTTGAATGCATTGGTTTATCATACCATTTCCTTTTACTTTTGTTATGTTTTTATTGCCTTATAATTATGTTTATTATTTTATTTGTTTGATTTGTTTAATTTTTGTTTGTGTGCCTTGTTGTGTTAGTTCATCACAAGGACAATATTTATGAAGTTGACCATCAACAATCCTAAGCCTCTTATTAATGCTTTTATGAAGACCAATCTTATGGAGTGGATGAATGATGATGCCTTGAAAGGAAAGCAGTCACCTGTAAATTAGACCTAATGAGATATGACCACCCCTCATATCATGTCCAACATCTCACATTTAGAGTGGTGAGAGCCAGAGCAGTAATGGAGTGGGGAACCGTTTTATTCCCTCATCACGCTTTTCTGATCATAAAAAGCCAAGAGGCCGATTCAGCGAGCAAACTGATGACAATTTCATCAGCATAAATGATTCGATGTTAGAAGTCCGTCTTGAGGGAATTCATGTGGGGGGAAATCAGATCATCTGCTGATTTTCCTCTCAAAGCAGGGGGTAATGAGTTTCCCATCCCGTCGCATAATTTGGGTTAATGAGTTTATTTTATGTAATTACACAAAGCAACAAGTATTTCAACCAAATGGCCCCAGGAGGAAAAAATTCTTGAAATAACATTTTCTCCCAAACCAAACTGAATGCTCTCAGATTTCTATTAGGCCATGCTCTGAGCCACTCCATATTGGGTGCTTTCCCATCAGTTTTCACTAGAGTGCAAGATGAAGGCCTACTCGCCTGAGAAATTTACTCAGTCCTAAATGTACAGTACATGTATGTGAACGAACTGTGATGCATTGGACACAGGAACTCAGCAGCAAGAGGATCGTTAAGCCTGCATTTATTTAAATTAATTAGCTTAGTTAAATTATTTTGAATGAGTGGGTAAAGGCATGATAATGAAGTTTCAGAGTATTCAGGAAATGTGCTTTTACTCCGCACATTGAAATTGGTCGACTTCCAAATGGCCATCAAATTTATCTTCAGTGATCAATGGATTACGTGCATTTCAATTCATTAGTTAACCCAGTTTTAGTGTGGCGGTACAACAGGAAACACACAACAAGTGCAGTTTTACAGATGCTGTGTAAATTTTGTTACTTGGATCAATAGGAAATGCATGTACTTCCTCAGGAAACAATCTCTGGAACTAACTATTTTCTCATGAAAGGGTGCCTGTTGAATTGAATTGATTTGGGATTTCAAATGTACATCATGAGTGGAAAAGACACAAATCTGAAGTGGAGAGGAGACAGCACTGAGCATAAAAAAGGGTCCCATTGCAGGGAGATACATGTAAGATCTGGTCCCTTTTCAAGGAAACATGCTCAGGATAGTCCGGAATTAAGTTTTTATGATGAACATGGCTGTTGAATCAGATTGCTTTAAAAATTGAGATGTATACAAACAGTGGAAAAGACACAAATCTGTTTGAAGTGAAGAGGAGGGAGCGATGAGGTTAGAAAAGGTCCCATAGCGAAGAGCGTCCCTGTGGTGTTGTGTTTGGTAATGGCTGTTTGAGATGTGGAGTTGAAAATCACTTGTGACAGGTTTCACAATGCTTGCTGGTAGGAGGCTGATTGGTGATGTGCGCACAGACTTTGGGTCACTGGTACATTATATATACTGAAAGTTGTGGGATGTTTGGTATAGAAGAGAATCACTGTAATGCCTTGGATCAATAGATACCACTGATGTACTCCTGGAGTCATTAGATTAAGACTTGGATGAAAACTATGATTACATTTGTATTTAGTAGGTCTCAGTTTTTTAAGACAGAAACAAGTCAGTCATTATCTGGCCTTGTCTTGGTCTACATTTAGAAACCTTTAGTGAATTGATGAAAGTCTTTGACGCGTGCTTTCAATCACATAAGCATAATGAAAATGAGATGTTAGCCATTGGTACTGTTTTCAATGCTATTAAAATTATAGTGACTAGAGAGATCATCAGTTCTCTAGATGATGCATGATAAGTTAGATTGATTTTGAGGTGAACATCTACTGAGATATATATGATTTTGCATAAAACATGTAAAACATGTAGTGGCACACCAGACCACAGATCACACTAGTTTAGACCTGATGTTTTCTTTTCCCTTTTTTAAAACATTATTTTCGTGCAAAAACAGAACAACAAGATTTTCTGCTTTTCATCGACTACATTTCTCGTCCTTTACAAAATAGACATTGTATTGTAACATCCAATTCTTTACAATCACCACTTACAAAATGTACATGTATGTAATAAATTGTGTTCGAGTATATGATGGTAATGACGTCATTGCTTTCATGTATGTTCTGGATCCTATGGGAACCAGTGCCAACTCTGAATTAATTCATGATCAGATACTAGGCCATGCATATATCAAACATTGCTCAGAGGGAGTGAATTGTGACCTAAGAATGTTTTTGATTGCTTGCTGCCGGGGGTGGTACATTCTGTTATTTAGAGCAGCTCACTAGAAATGAAATCCTATTGAAATTATTTAAGTACCTTGTGACATTGCCATAAAATTAGGCTAAGCTTGCATGTTGGTATTGTCAAGGAGGTACCTCCTTAATAATGTGTGGTATTTTGTTCTCAGAATGTAGAGATGGGATATATACTGACATATCGTCTGTTTGGAGCCAGAAGGGTGTTAACTCCTATACTTTAACACAGAGTTAATGTCCTTCTGGCTCAAACAGACATTATAATGCTTGCCTTTATGTGGCATATTATATATCTTTATGTTGACATAAGTTAGAAGTTAGATTATGGCTATCAATTCATTCTATATTCTTGCATTGAAACCAAATATATCAATCTCCTCTTGTGACTGTTTCTTCCCTTGTAGACCTTTGAAATTCCAGTGATATCAATGTAGAAAAACTTTAATTTTCTGTGTAAATTAATTGTAAAGACAGTAACAGTCATTTGAAATGTAACAAGGGCCTGGAGAGAGTTGCAAGATTAAGATGACAATAGACCTTTCACAAATATATTCAAATTTTATGCATACTTTTAAAACAAAGGTTGTTCTTGACAACCTTAAAGCTTGTCAGAGGCTTGTCAGACATAGCAACAAGTAATGTATGCAAACTGGATTCCAAGTATTGTAGTTCATTCATTAATAACGGGTTAATGGAATACCTAGTTACTAGGTCCCCAGGAAAGATTGAATAACTTTGTGAATAGGTCTATTGAATTCTCTCACTCCCATAGGCTTACAGTGTACAAATTACCTAAAAAAATAATTTGTGTACAGCCACAACGGATAAAGTTACATGTAACCTCAAAACACTTTACCTGGCCTTCTATGGGTTAACGGTTAAGAAGTGTGAAGAAAATAAAGGAAAATATAAAACCCAACTCTGACTTCGGTTCCGCGCAAGAATAGTGTGAGTAGTTTGAGTACGTACAGGTACATGTATGTCAATTAGTCTACTCGCAAGTCGCTGTAATGTTTATTTGGAGAGTAATTAAACTTGCAGTATCTCTTTATAAAATGAACATTTGGAGCTCATACTTTATCGTATGGCCACATGGAACCCCGATTATACAGAGCAAAATATTTTTTTGTGATTGGTAAATGTACCCTCTAATCCTTTCGAGACACTATACCATATTTTGTCCATTTTTGTTCCTTGTCCTTATTGGATTTGATGTCAGGAATTTTAAAAACAAGGATAAGTTTTAAAATCCTTGAATTGGCAACACATTGAGAGGTTCAAAATCATTGTTTTTTATCAAAATTGGCAAAAGTTTTCAACTTTTCGACAAAATTTGTAAAGGGGCTGTCACATATTCAAAACGGAGCCCGCCCGACTTCTCTGCGAGCTCAAAATGGAATTTTAGCCTGGAATACGGCCGGAATGCAGCTGGTGTCTGCTCAATCACTGCGGGCTCCGCCGCATTTTTTAGGGGTCGGCCGACGTCCGCAAGGCACTGAAAGCTGCTCCCAATTCAGCGATTTTCCAGGTTGCCTGGAGATCCGCTCGGACATCAGAAAACATTCAATCGATATTAGGGAAGCAATCCGACAATTTTAGACCATTTTAGGGCTTTTAAAATTCGGACAGAGGTCGGCAGAGCTGCGCAGCCGCGGCACAGGCTCCCAACGATATTTGAACAACCCCCCTTCCGTATCCCGCACGACTTCTACAAAATCGGGCGTGCTTTGAGTGCACTCCGTGCTCATGTCGGGTCGCCATCGGGTGGCTTCTACGGGCCCCAACCGGGTTCCTCCTGTCAACTGAGGAATTTTGCCCCTTGGGTGCATTCATATACTTTAACATAGAATTAACGCCCTTCTGGCTCCAAACAGACAATATTTTTGGCGACTTTGTGGAGAAATCTACAAATTCGGCAAGAGATCGATCGTTGGATATGTGACGCAGGGATAACCATGTATATTGTTTTCAAAGACATTACACCTTATTAGAATCATAATAAAAATTATTGTTGCCAAATGGCCCTTTTAGAAAATACATTAGTTCCACATAATCTGCTATTGAGTATTGTTGAATGGCTAATTCATAGGAGCTTTGTCAGAAAACCTATTGTATAACTTCAGTCCTTGTGGGTACATTATTGTCCGAAAGTTGATGGCTGATGGGTGTTCTTCCATGCATATCACACGTTATGTAACATTGAAATGGAATCAAGGGTATGATACTGTGTAAAATGGCAATACAAAAAAATGAAGAAGCCTGCAAAATGTTTACACTATTTTGTGAAATCATACTGTAAGTTGCAAGATTTAGCAGAGAAAAATAACTTTGCCTCTTCTAAAGTAAACAGTCTGTAAGTTTTATCTAAGGAAAAAAAACTTAATTGGCATTTTCTAAAGAAATCTGACTGTAACCTCCAAGATTTAACAGAAAAAAACTTAGCCTTCTGAAGAGTTGTCAACATACATGCTGCAGGGTCGAAATTCCCCTTTTCTGACTTGCAATTTAGTATCAAGTAATATCCTAATTGACCTGAGAACACTGCCAAGGCACATGTAGTGTGAATAGTGAATCCATAGGCCTGCATGCCTGGGGGGCTATATTTTTTTCTGTCAGGACTTGCGCCACCCGACGAGAGAGGGCAGTATTTGACTGTCAAGAGGGGTTACAATACGGGTTATTCCATCAAGACTAGTCGGCATGAATATTCATGAAAAACAAATTGTAGGGGTATAATAAAATGAGCGAACCAATCTCACAGTTCCTTGTGTGGCGCATTCGGATCCACGTGCTCGTCATGAAGGAATCACGAGTTCGGGTCTCGGTAGGGTAAGAGGTTAGCATTTAGGAAATTATTATTGACACAATTTTCTTTTGCTGAAATAAAGTAAGGTGAAACTTTGAGAAAATACAAGTCTTAAAGTTGTAGTCTCTCTCAAAGTCTCCAAAACTGGGCTTCTTGACGCTCAAATACTGCCCTCTCTTGTCAGTTGCGCAAATCCTGACAGAAAAAAAATTCGTGCCGGGGGGGGGGAGTTACTCCATTTTTTTTTTTGATGGGGGTGTGAGGCCTGGGGGGTGATTAACAGCTAAAATCATTTTTTTTTTTTTTAATTGATTTTGGCTGGTAGTGAATCACCCCCCCCCCCCCCCTGGACCTTGAACCCCTCATATCTTTAGGGGCAAATTTTCAGAAAAAGGGTACCCATGTTTCGGGATTTGTTGTAAAAACTGGACCCTGACAGTGTAAATTTTCGCGGGTTTTCACTGCACAGACAATCAGGCTAGGCCCCTCCGGGACATCGACACATACTCATATGCTCGCGTGCAGTAGTTTATGTACTGGAGATTTTGAACAGAGGTTTCAGATTTTTTTGTGAGTTTTCTTACATTTCTTTCCTCAAACATCAAGAAATGGATTGAAAAAAATACATGAGGCACTGGATTTCGGGATACCACCCATGTTTATGGATTTATGAAAATGTGAACCCATGTTTATGGATTTTTTTTGTAGAAAACAGGACTCATGTTTAGGGAGTTCTTGTGAAAAAGCAACCCATTTGGGCGGCACATCCCCGTATAGCGTATACATGTATGGAAGTACCCCCCGGGCCTACGGGGCGCCGACATTTGCTCCTGCGACATTTGCTCCCCAGTCCATATCTCGAAAGGTCAGAGGTTAAGGTCAAGGTCATGATTTGTTTTTTTTGTTCAGGACAATGTGAAGATTAGGATTAGGGTTAGGGTTAGGTTTAGGTTTAGGATTAGCATGGTAAAGTTAGACCGGAGCAATTGTCGCAGGAGCAAATGTCATACATCCGGGCCTACATGAATAAACAATGATTAAAGGTGAATCTTCTTTTGCAACTACATGTATTACATGTATGATGAAGTGAGAAATGAGTTATGCATGATAACATAGAAACCACTTATATGTTTTAATGAGGAATCTCAGTCGAATCGATTTGGGAATGGTTTAGATTTTGAACTGTAACCAACTTGACTGTAACACTGCCAGCCATTGACAATCAGAATGATGTTCCTTTTCTTCAGTCTGCCAGTTTTTCACATGTTAAAAACTCAGTATTATAAAATTAGCACTAGCACAGGAATAGGTTTGATATGTATTGAAGCCTTTCTCTTTAATAGCAAAATATGCAGATTTAGGGTGAGATGAAAATTGTTAACAGTTTTTTTTTTAAATGTGGCTGCCTAATTGGCAACTTACTTAGGCATGGCTCCCTTATATCACCTACTGACAAAATTTGGCATCTTGCTAATTGACAGCGATCATTTTCGTGATAACCAATGTAATTACATGACAATGACATACATGTACATCTGAGATTTAGCTACTTTTTAATTTGCCAAGAAACAGATTCTGAGAAATATGAAGGGATTTTTCAATTTCCTTATTTTCCTTCAAAGTGGATTAGTAAGAAAATTTGAGGTTACTGCAGACCACATCTACATTTTGTTATTCAGATTTATGTAGTATACATGTATACATACATACATATATATATATATATATATATATATATATATATATATATATATATATATATATATATATACAGGTGTATATATATATATATATATATATATATATATATATATATATATTCTACACAACCTGGTAAGTTGGTTGAATTAAGTGTCACAGAAGATATTCTGTGGAATTTGAGTGTCATTAAGGAAATTCAAGTACCTTAAGTCAGATATATACTACTTGGATGTATGCCACCACAGACCACATCTTGTCCTTTCACAAGAATCGGCAAAGAAGGTGAACCACCTTCTGAGAATCTGTAAGGCATTAGGGTAAGTTCATAAAGGATTAAAACATGATGTCAGTGTCAGTGATTAATGGAATCTTGCGTGCGGGTGTTGAGTTTACTACTTTCCATTTTCCTTTCATACAAAGTACTAGCTGGGAATGGAAGTTGATAGGCATATGACAAGGAGAATAAGGTAAGTCCATACGGTCATTTTTTTATGTAGGGAGAGGATAATGGTCTGTGTCTGAAAGCCAAAGGGGCTTAGCCTTGGACGTTGTTTTCATTTTCCATTCAGTTTTATAGTTATTAGTCAGAAAATTCAGAGTTCACTTTCATATCCAGCAGTTGGCCTCATAGTCATACATTTCTGTTTTTCACAAAGGATAAAATATCAAAGTACGTGTGACAGAAAGTGCATTGTGTTCTGCCGCTTCTACACAACCTGGTAAGTTGGTTGAATTAAGTTGTTTAATATGTATACACATGTACTGTATATTGAAAACATTGTAGGCCCAAATATTTTCTGTCATTTTATGCATGACATGTATGTGATATGATATTAAGATGAACATGTGTGATATGCCTAATTTTCCTATGAATATGGGTCGAGTTCGAAGATTGCAAAATTGGAATGTTTCAAAAGAACAATAGAATACCCAAACAGCATTGCAATCTCTCTTTGCATTTGCAAAACCAAAAGGAAATCCTCTGAACAGACAAGAAAAAATGTTTAAAAAATTTTTTTTTTTGTAATGCATGAAATCATTGAACACAATAGCCAAGACTGGTTCGGCTTAAAAGACGCTATCAGAATTTCCTCTGTAGTTCAGTATGTTAAAACATAAAATCATTGTTGATTTGTCAATGTTGTCCTAGTAGTGGCAATTTTTCATCAGTTTCCTTCAAATTTGTTAACTTGACACCTGCATAGAAGGCCATTCATGATATCACTAGATGAAAACGTGAACAATTGATATCTGATGCTGGTGCCCTCTAGCTGTACAGTTGTATCCTCTTTATATTCATGAATGCATTCAGCCAATGACTCACTCCACTGTTTACACATGTATGCTGGAAGTCTCTTATCGTCTAGTAGCACTACTTCAGTGTGCATGTGTGGACAAAGCCCAAGAGTGTATTGACAATTTGATACCAGTGGTCATACATATCAGCTTCAGTTATGTTGACACTTCCTGCATCCTCCCAAAAACATTTGGAAAACCAAGTTCTCCCACTATCTTTATGGAGTTATACCAAGATTAATATTATTCATTCAGGTAACAATATTTTTTACAAGGGTAGACTACAGTGTCCTAAGCTGGCGGAGGTATCTTTTGTTAAAGTGCATTGGTTCGTTAAGTGGTTTTGTGTTGTTTTTTTTGTGAAGAGACTGTGGGCCTACAACAGCAGAAAGTTGTCGCATACACGCACGTTGTGGTAAGTACATCAATACGATTTTGTATGATGACATCATTCTACCTTTTGTGTACCAAATGAATTTACAAATGTGCAATTGTACAGACTTCATATGCCATTGGCAATGGGCCTACATAATTGTAAGTATTTTATGCTGATGTTGTGAGACCTTGCAGTTTATATTTTACCTGGTAGCCCTTTGGTGGAATATAATTCCAACGTTTCAAAATGGGTAAGCATTGATATGTGATTGCAATAAATCTCTTAATCTGTGACATACGTGTAATGTTCTTTACTTCAATTTTGAATATTGTACAGAGTTTTAATATATCATGAAAACGTTCTTCTACCCTCCTGCAGTGCAGTTACTTGTAAGTCCCACAGCATCTTGTGATAAAATGGAAACAAAAATTAAAATATTAGTTTCACATTCAGCTACTAATGGAAGACAGATCATTTGATCAGCTTGGCAAGTTCATATTTTTGAGTGCGAGACTGAACGAAACTGCTCACATCCCTTTTATCCAAAATTTGGCTGCCTTATTTGGCAGAATGATGTGAGAGTGTGTAGGAGAAATGTAGTGCTATCACAATATGCAGTTACTTTTTACTGTCATTTTCGAGACATGAAAACACTATCTTGTATCCATTACTCTACATCATTATTACGTTATTAGCTCATTGAGGCCTACACATGTAAACACTAGGTTATTTGTATACAATATAAATATATAGATAAATTGATATGGATGATGGATACAAACCACATGCCTGTAATTTATACATGTAGTTCTATTTTATCATTTCAAATCATGTATAAAGCATGTGTGTCTGTTCACTCCATTGCTCATTTATGATGGCATATCAAATGACAGTAGGACACCATTTTCATGTAGATACAATCCCCAATTAGTCACTTTATTTGTATTATATTACAGTGTGTGATGTGAATTACCTTTTTGAAATTGAATTATTATGAACTGGAAGACTGATGCTGTTGATGTTTAACCGATCATGCTCTCACTGACTTTCACAATAGGCCGGTTTACTAACATATTCAAATTTTATGCATGCTTTTTAAACAAAGGTTGTTCTTGACAACCTGAAAACTTGCCCGATGCTTGCCCGACATAGCAACAAGTACATGCAAACTGGATTCCTAGTATTGTAGTCCATTTATTAATAACAGGTTGGTGGAATACCTGGTCGCTAGGTCCTCCGGAAAGAAACATCCATAAATCTGAATAACTTAGTAAACCGGTCTATTCAGTATCTGTGAGTAATCAAATTTGTCTTCCTAATGTTATTGACTGTCTATGGCAGCAGGAATTACCTGTCTGTAATGCCATTGTGTGTATCAAGGCTATGTCTGCTCTAACATTGACTGGTATATATTGATTGCTATCTCTGCCATGTGGTGCAAACATGGCCTTTTTCTCTTCCTCAATCATTTCTATCAATGTTATCAAATTGGATGGAAATAGAAGATTTGGAAGGAAGAAGAAAAAAGGAGAGTATGTGTAGGATGATAAAAAACATTGTGGAAGTAGACACAGGTGGGTGTGTCTCATTGGAAGCAGTGATTCGTTAGTGTAGCTATGGTAACCAATTGCTCATCTCTTTCTTATTGAACAATGACTCAGCACAATGTGCATTAGAGCAGATGAACATCCAGTGTAGGCTACATCACTCAGAGATGCCATCAATGCTCTAACCAGATGATAGTAATACCATTACATGCATATATCTCATTGTGGATAAGAAAGAATGTATGTAATTGTAGTAGGCATATATATGTAGATACATTATAGCCTTGGAGCCACATCCAAATTCTCTTCACTCGGTTCACTCCCTCATGGTATCCATCTTGGCATATAGTACTCTTTAATTTTTTTTTTTTGGGGGGGGGGGGAGGAGGGGGGTTCACAAGTGTTGTACATTTAGTCTTGGAAATGGTCATTTACAGTGCTACAATGAGTCACAAAAGTTGAAGTTCTTTCCTTGTTAAATTGTTATGTTATCTTCCCACTGATTTTGTTTTCATTTTTTGGTAATCAATAATTCACACTCTGCCCAGGGCAATTATATTTAACAATTTCTTCATTTTTAGAACCACCTTTTGTTCTTATGAATCAATTTGTTGTGCTTGTGTGCATTATCATGAAAACTTCCCTACAATTCTAATATTCTCGTTGTCAATAACCTGTCTCTCTACATGTATGGGCACAGTGTATGGCTAAAAAATTATTGTACATGAAAATGATGATTTTATTTTTTAATTACTAGGACCCAACAGGTACAGTTGAAGCAAACTGACATGTATAAATGCAGTTACTTTGTGACTAATTTTCCCTACTGGTTCATGGATGTCAGATATCTACAGTAAGATCTTCTGTATCCAAAATTACCATGTGTAGATGCCAGATGTACATGTACATGTACAGGCCAATGAAGTACTTTTTTTTAGCATGCAAACTTATGTACATGTACCAGCAAATATGCTCATGTTATGTTAATGCTCTCCTTTTCCATTAATCTTCTATTATTTTATCTTGGAGAGCTTATTTTCAAAATGTTAACCTTATTCCTCAAACAGATAAAAGAAAGTGCAATGCAATTAATGAATATTGGGGTTACTGAGCTTATGAAATGCATGTTCATGTAGGTAATATTGTTGTGAAAAGAGAGCAAGGCTTCATTATGAAAATATCCACAGTCATTTTGTAATTAAGCTTGACCTCATATCATCATTTTCTTTGTAATGAAGTCAGTAGTGGCATTTGTACAATTTTGTATGGTTCTGGTTTTTAACAGGAGAGATGCTATCTAGCTAATTAATGTGATATAATACATTGTTTATCATTTATTTGATTATCAAAATTGTGTTTCTTCTGCGCCATCCATCTGCTTCAATGATTTGAAATTTTGATTGATGAAAGAGTGTTTTGATTCCATTTATGAAGTTTTATTTTGATATAGCAACATTACAGTTACACAATCATCAAGAATATTGAATAGAGCGTTTTTATGCCTCCGCCCACCGAAGGTGGTGCCAGAGGCATTATGTTTTCAGGTTGTCCGTCCGTCTGTCCGTCCCGCTTTCTTGTTCGAGCGATAACTAAAGAACCACATGAGATATGAACTTCAAACTTGGTGTTAGTATGTATCACCATAGGAAGACGATCTGAGTAGATTTTGGGGTACGTAGTTCAAAGGTCAAGGTCACAGAGGCCAATTTTTCTGAAATTTCAGGTGTTAGGCTTGTTCTGGCAATAACTCAAGAACTATTTTAGCTATGAACTTCAAACATAGTGCTAGTATGTATCACCATAGGAAGACGATCAGATTTGATTTTTGGTGTTAGGCTCGTTCTAGCGATAATTCAATTCAATTCGTATTATCTATTTACAATACATTCAAGTCGAAAGGTTGAACCCTTTGATAATGACTGAGTCTTGTGCTTCAAAAGGGCTCACTTCATACATGTAGATCTTTAATACTTGAAATAAGCATCGCTTTTGCTTTCTCACTTTGCTTGAGTGACACCCAGAGATTGTGAAACTCTAACAACTTGTGGACATTCTTTTTTCATTTGCATTAGTAGTCTTGTGTTTCCATGTAAGTAAGTGTTTTAATAAACTACAAAGTTCGGATTGTTGACACAAGAGAGAGTTCACAGATTATTGGCACCTTTCACGGTTTCAAGACAGACTATCAGATCAAACTGGTCAGTTTCAGGTGAAAATCAGGCTCTAAACAAGATGAATGCGACTGCGTCTCCTATATGCCTCCGCCTAAATTCAGTTGATGGCTTTGAGGTATGAACTTCAAAGTTAGTGCTAGTATATATCACCATAGGAAGACGATCTGAGTAGATTTTGGGGTACGTAGGTCAAAGGTCAAGGTCACAGAGGCCAATTTCTGAAATTTCAGGTGTTAGCCTCGTTCTCGTGATAATTCAAGAACAATTTGAGGTATGAACTTCAAACTTGGTGCTAGTATGTATCACCATAGGAAGACGATCTGAGTAGATTTTGGGGTATGTAGGTCAAAGGTCAAAGGTCACAGGTCAATTTCAGAAATTTCATGTGTTAGCCTTGTTAATGCGATATCTCAAGAACCATTTGAGGTATGAACTTCAAACTTGGTACTAGTATGTATCAGCATAGAAAGACGATCTGGTTAGATTTTGGGATACGTAGGTCAAAGGTCAAAGGTCATAGAGGTCAATTCTGAAATTGCAGGTTTTAGCCTTAACGTGAACCATTTGATCCATTAACTTCAAACTTGGAACTAGTATGCATCACCATGAAACGAACTGATTAGATTTCTGTTCACGTAGGTCAAAGGTGACAAGTCATAGAGGTCATTATACAGGTGTATGTGAAATTAATGTTTTTTTACCTTTGTTATCACCATATCTCAACTATTTTGTATTCATGACTAGGAGGAGATAAAGTGATCAGACTTTGGGGTTATAAGGTGTAAGGTCAAATCTCAAAGAGGTCATTTAACATGTAATTAGAGGCTTTTTATTCTAGTTATCACAAGATTTAAAAAACAGTTTGAGCCATCAACTGAATTTAGGCGGAGGCATACGCAATCGCATTCATCTTGTTTAGAGCCTGATTTTCACCTGAGACTGACCAGTTTGCTCTGATAGTCTGTCTTGAAACTGAAAGGTGCCAATAATCTGTGAACTCTCTTTTGTGTCAACAATCCAAACTTTGTAGTTTATTAAAACACTTACTTACATGGAAACACAAGACTACTAATGCAAATGAAAAAAGAATGTCCATTTAGGTCTATGTTGTTACAGAGTTTCACAATCTCTGGGTGTCACTCAAGCAAAGTGAGAAAGCAAAAGCGATGCTTATTTCAAGTAATCTACATGAATGAAGTGAGCCCTTTTGAAGCACAAGACTCATTTTCAAAAGGGTCAACCTTTTGACTTTAATGTATTGTAATTAGATAATACGAATTGAATGGAGTACTAGGCACAATGTTTAACCACCTAGAAAAATGTCCAGCATCATGCATTTATGGATTAATTATGGATATTGAAAAAGAAGTATTGTTTGGAAGCTTATCAAGTGCTCTTCTAGTGACATCCGTTACTGCTTATCAGGTCATCATTATATAACTACATTTTACAAAGTAACTTGATCTGTTATCATACTCTATAACTCTCTTGCACTAGATACTCATCTTTTACAGAAGTGAGCATTTTCAGTAAGCACTTTTCGTAAATGTAATATTGATTTATAGTGCAGTGAAAGTCAGACCACATGCCAACAAAATATGTCACAATGTTTACTTTATGGTTTCCAATTTGTATTATATTATTCAACAATTGTACAGCATCACATTATTTATCTTTATGATAAGATTATCATGACTGAAATTACCATGACAGCAAAGGTATTGCAATTTAGCAGTTGTAAGTGAATTACTACTTTTTTCCCCACAAAAAATAATATTCTTCTTTTTTTATGTAAATACATACAGCCATCCCAAAACTCAGCTCATTCATTCTGTGTATGGAAAGTAACAATTTGCATATCAAGTAGACTTGTGGTTCCTATCATTTCAGTTTCATTTTGTCGTAATTTGTAGATTTATCTGAAGGCCTACATATTTTCAACACTATGACCAAGAGTTAAAGGGAAATCCAACCTTTATAGCAAGTTGCTTTGAAAGAAAGAGGAAAAATCTGAGAAGCAGATTGGTGAAAGTTTGAACGAAATCGGACAAGCAATAAGAAAGTTATGAATTTTTGAAAGTTGTAATCACTATGCATATGGGAATTTCAAATTGGCCGAATAGGTAATGTCACTGTGATGTAGCTGTGGACAACTCCCCATTCGCTCTAACACACAAAATGACTAAAATGTCACTTTTTTTCAAAATGCATTACTCAGTAGGATCTTTTCGTTCATGAGGACCTATAACAATATGCTATCTCCAATATATTTTGAGTACTGCCCCGAGGGTAAAAGGGCCTCGAAGAAAACCGCAAATTAATGATATTTTTGTGTACGACAAATGGGAGAGTTGTCCACAAAAATGTCACAATTGACTCACCAAATTGCCAATTTGAGATTTGCATAGAAGTAGTGATCTCATTTTTCAAACATCCATAACTTTCTTAGTCCTTGTCCGATTTCTTTCAAACTTTCGCCATCCTAGCTGTTTTTCTTATTTTTCTGCTTTCACACAATCATTTTATTATCAAGGTTGGATTGCCCTTTAATTCTGTGCCTTAGGCCTGCAGCTATGTCTATCAAATTTGCATTTCCTTGCACAGGAAATGATAAGTGGTCAATACCTGAAATGTGTGATTAAAGATTCGATTTCCTTACCAGTTCATACTTGATCCTGCAGCAAGAGATATCTGAATTTGTATAAAAAATGTAAAGAGTGTCAATGATTCTCATTTTTCCTCTTACCACACATATTTCTTTTTGTGATGATAAATATTTGCTCACTGTTGACACATCAGAGAACTCCCCTAAAGTCATCAGTTAGCACAAGCAATATTTTGATTATCGTCCAGTGTTCACTTGACTGTTTATCATGGATGTTTCATAAATTTTGTTCTTGACCTAATATTGGTTCATTATTGATAGAGCCTATAAAGTCTGAGATAACTCCTTGAAAGTGTGTGTTGTATCAAACTAAAAATCATCTCTTTATGACATAGCCAATGTTGCCAACAATAAGTGAAAGTTAGTCCTAAGCCGTAATATCACTTTGCATATAATGTAGAACTACATGTATGTGGCTCAGTGGCAGATGTGGTGGGTGGGGGGTGCACTTGTGGCCTGGACCCTCCCCCCCCCCTTTGAAGCCAAAGTGTCAATTAATTTTTTTTTTTGCTTGTCGGAGAATTTTGAAGAAAAAGGGGACCTCAAAAATCTGATGACTTTTTTTTTTAGCTTGCTTGTCAAAAAAAAAAATTTCCTGAGATTTTTGCCCCCTCCTTTACAAAATCCTGGATCCAACCCTGATGAGGCTTACTAATAAGTAGGTCTGTATATACATTTGTAGATGTAGGAGTTATTTTATTTAGTGTTGGGCTCTATGCTTATTGTGCAGATAATACACAATTACACATGTATATGTGGGTTATGACTCCGGCTTGTGGTAAATTACGTGTCCATCAAGTATAATGGCAAGTACAATACCACACCCCCATATACAGAAAACACAATGTGAAACAATGAATTCAATTATAAGGCTGACTCATTCCATTGTCATCCGGATAGATGTAGTTTTATTAGATTCACATTTGTTTGTCACATATCGATGTTCATTCCACCTTGCATAATCAACTCATTAAATATTTGTGGAGCAGTGGAGTACATGTATGAACCAGACTTGTGCATATATTATAGTGGTGTTAGATTCTTGAAATGACCCTCTCTCAAAGGTTTCTTGATTTAAATCTGATCTATTATTTACATGTGAGGAATAAAGGTTTACTAATAAACTCAGAGTAATTAGTGAGATGATCTCATTATATCAGAGAATGACACTCATAACAGAGATGTTATATGATAGCAGATATTCATGATTAGGATGGTTTCATAAGTACTTAGTATTTCTTTTTCATAATGAAATGTGAGTCATCAATTTTTGATAGGGCCCTGTGAATAAAATATGTGGGTTACTAATACTATTCTTTTGAGCATTATGGAAGATGCATTTTTATGTAATTTATTAATATGCCAAACTTATGTACAGGCCTGTACAGTGCATTAAAATCTCTGAACACAATAGGTGGACTTCTAAGTAACCCTCGCGAAAGAAATTTTAATTTTTACACAGGTACAGTGTATCCATGTACTAGATGTCTGCTGTGGCAGAGCACGCATGTATAAGTGTGTTAATGTCCAGTATGACTTAATTTTCATAATTCTAAATTTGTAATGTCCTTTTATATTGGAATTGTGTGTCAGTTTTTCCTCAGCATTTTGATCCACTGCATAGTAGTGTAAATGTACCATAATCTGTATTTTAATGATCAAAATCTGTAAGATATATAGTTTTCCCATTAACGTTAAATTGTACCAACCACCTGAAAAGAAAATTTGTATACCGCTAGGAAGTATAAAATTAACCTCAAAGAACTTTATCTGAAATTCTATAGGTCAACAGTTTAGGAGTATGAAGAAAATAAAGGATAACATGAAGGTGCTCGCGTGGAACCGAACCTCCGAGTTGGGTTCCGCGCGAGCCCTTATCTTGGCGAGCACATACGGATGCGTTGAGCAGTCTACTCACAAGTCGCTTTTATGCTTATAGAGAGTATGATTAAACTTGTAATGTCTCTTTATAGAAGTGATATTCGAAGTCCATATATGGAATATAGTAGAATGACATGTAACCTCTAACATACAGAGTAAAATATTTTTTGGTGATTGGTACCATTTAACTTTTTGTAACAATATAGATGTAGACGTACCATTGGATGTCATGAAATATTTGTTCATCTCTATCAGTATAACATATATTAAAAATCTCTAATAATCTCATCCTTTCACACATAAATTATTAGGAATCTAAAATATTATATCTTTCTTTAGAACTTTGTAATGACATAAGCTCCGTATTCTAGTTAATTACAATGGTGTGATTCCTACCCTAACACAACACTGATCAGTCGAAGCATTTCTCTACAAGGCAAGATGGCACAAAGGTTTGTTTTCCTGGCTACCCTCCTACTTGTGATTGTGTGGTATGGGCGGCTAAGTTTGGCCCAAGTGTCCAGTCCTGAGCCCACTGCGGAGGCAGAGGCTACCAGCGAACCTGAGCCTAACCCTGAAGCTACTAGCGAACCTGAGCCCAACCCTGAAGCTACCAGCGAACCCAAACCTCATCCTGAAAGTGAACCCGAACCTGAGGTAAATATCTTGGTTGTACCACATATGCATTTTTCTCAACTGAATTCTTATCTTCAACCCTGGACTAAACCTAAATGTCTATCGGCTATAATCGGTGTAATTATTATTATTATTATGTTGAGCGCCATGAGCGTCACAACGTGATGAACCTGAGCGCTGTGCAAGAAGCCATCATTATTATTGTTATTATTATTATCTATATATTAATACTCAAAACTGTAAAAGGCCGTTTTTTGTGGAAGCAAAAACTCTTTCCCACCGCCGTGTCCGCCCTCGCCGTGGCGCGGGATCGGTGGCATAATTCCACAGGTCGTGTAACCCGTAGTCTGCGTGTCACGTCGACCCCGTCGTCGCCGTCGACGTCCCTAAACGTGATTTGGGGGATTGGGGAGGACGGGCAGGCCAAAGGAACGGCTGCTTTCCGTGTGGATACCTCGCACGACGGCGGTGTCGTCAGCCGTGCAACCTCCCTTACGGCCCATCACAGGCACAGCATGGCAAGTGACGACTCCCTTACGGCCCATCACAGGCACAGCATGGCAAGTGACGAACAACGTTGTGCACGAGGAGTATCAACTTGCATTGTGCGACCGTGTTAGACGACTCGCGTTAGCCATCTTGCTAAACTTGCTCTTACCGGGGGGAACCCCCGTAAGAAAATAACGATGGCATGGGGGTTGTCCCACAGTGTCCCAGCCTCGATAGAGCTCCGTGGTATGTGTACGTATGTATTTCATTGTTTCATAGTACACTTTGTGATAAGTACACCATAGGAGTAGCACCCACGTACTGCGATGCAATTTCAATGCAATGCATGCGATCGACGCGACAATGCATATTATGCATGCAATTTGTACATGCACTCAACATGAGTTGACTACGGTTTCCCGAGCTTACAAATACATTCTGAGGTTGATTTTGGACGTGAGTGACATTCTTTAGATCTAACAAATTGTTGGAAACTGTATTTATGGACTTCCTTTGTCCTATTTTATCTGCATGAAATTCTTCTCTTTGTCGTTTGTCGTGTTCGGTCACGGCAGCGCCCGCTCTCTGAGGCTGGGATGGCTGCATGGCTGAACTCGAGGGGAGGAGTCCGGCAGTAAATACTGAGCTGCCTATTCCAAGATTGGAAGCAGTTGACTATCTTCTGTTTTTTAATGCTACAGTTAGAATTTGATGATAAATTCACCGTATATCTGAGTAGATTCTACATCAATTTGAATTCTAAAACGGCAGTAAATTCCTCACTGGGTTGCTTATTTCAAGACTGGAAACAGTTTAGGTCGAATATCGTCATTTTTTTTAATTTGATGATATTTAATTCATCATAGTTCATACCGTATATTAGAGTAGATTCTACATCCATTTTATTACTCTAAAAAAATAATTCCGGAATCTGCTCAGTGAGAGCAGAGTCTATTTAAAAAGTATGTGTGTTTTGAAACCAGACGGATTTTTCTGTCTATGTAGATCTGTAGACTATCATGACTATATAGACCTAAAGGGGCTTTCACACCGGGCTTGCGTAGAGTTGCATAGTGCGGCGTATCGCCTACACTGAGCTTATGCTGGCCTACGTGGCAATACACAAAGGGACGAAAAGGGGTACGCGAGATGGACCCCAAAAATTAACATGTCTAATTTTTTCGCGTACTTTCGTCGTAGACCACTGCATGCAGAAAGTACGCAGTTTTTACGCAAGTATAAAACACTACGCTACTGTACGCCATGCCTACGCTATAGTACGCTATCATACACCAGTCTGACGAAAAATCCTTTGAGGCTGGCGTAGTGTTGCGTACTTTTGCTTATTGTGCGTTCAGCAAACTTACGTACCCTTTACGCCAGACCTACGTATACGTACGCAACCCTACGCCTGTTATACGCAATCCTACACGTAGGTACGCCAATTGCATATGTTGTAGGTACGCGGTACCTATGCACAGGGTACGCAACAATACCCCAGCCTACGCCGATCCTGCGCGTAATAAAGGGGCTTTCACACCAGCCCTTCGTAGAGTTGCGTAGTGTGGCGTACGGACGATGCCGAGCTTACTCTGCCCCAAGCAGTGCCTCCGTTAGCCTACGTGGAAATACGCCGAGGGACGCAAAGGGGTACGCGAGATGGACGCAAAAAATTAAACATGTTTAAAGAGCACTGGACGCGTCACGCAGAAAGTACGCAGTTTTACGCAAGTCTACGCAACACTACTATAGAGTTACGTAAGGAAGGGCGTAGTGTTGTGTACTTTTGCTTAGTGTGGGTTCAGCATAAGCAAACCTACGTACCCTTTACACCAGACCTATACGTATTCGAACGCAACCATACGCATGTTATACGTAATCCTACGCGGAGGTACACCAATTGCATATGCCATAGGTACGCGGTGCCTATGCACAGGGTACGCAACCATACGCCACCGTACGGCAGCCTATGCAAAACATACACAGGGACTACGCCGGTCCTGCACGTAATTTTGGCGTACTCGGTACGCTGCCCAACGCAACTCTACGCAGGCCCGGTGTGAAAGAGGCTCAAGACTATGGATCAAGCTTAATTCGTTAATAATAGTGCTGATGAAAGTTGGCCACAATATTCACTCTTTTAGTTTCAGGGGCAAACATGTGCTAGGGGCGTTAACGGTTAATCCTTTGAAGAATTAATAGATATGCTGGAGTCATGGGCATAGATAGCGGGGTGGGGGTGGGGGGGGGTGTGCAGTGGTTGATGGGGGATATGATTAACTTCATTGTAGAAAAATTTGAATGAAATCACTGGAGTCATGTTCATAGATAGCTGGGGGGGGGGGGGGGGATGGGGGTAAGTGAAAAAAAAAAATTGGCCAGCCCTCCATGAATTTTTTTCGCCAGCCCTCCAAAAGTCCCTCAGCGGGGTGGGGGGGGTGGGGGTGTAAGTGAAAAAAAAAAATTCGCCAGCCCTCCAAGAATTTTTTTTGTTTCTCCAGCCCTCCAAAAGTCGCTCATTGGGGGGGGGGGGGGTTACCAGATTTTATGGGTTCCAGTTTTCCCTCATTATTCTCACAAGCAACAAAAAAAAAATCAGCATTTTGGGCTGTCTTTTTTTCCCCCAGGGGAGGGGGCCAGGCCCCCCCTGGATCCGCCACTGATGGGGCATATGTGAGTGCATAAATTTTATTTTATTGTACAAAAAATGTAATCACTGGATTCATGGGCTTAAAAAGCGGAGGGGGGGGGGGGGTGGGCATTAACAGTTTATGTTCATTGTAGAAAAAATGAAATCACCCCCAAAGAAAGTGGAACCTTTCTATACGCCACTGGCTGGAGTGAAGGGAGGGGAGGGGGCATGAAAGGGGATAGAGCCTGCACTCACCATCCATAATTGTCCACAGATTATTATTAAGTGGTGGATTCACAATTTTATCTGGGGTTTCAAATATTGCAGGGGTATGTGAGTAAATTGGATTATGGCTTTTGCAAATCATGTTTCATTACAAAAAAATGTAATGGATGGCACGGTAGAATTTCATATGTTTAGGCATCAGGCACCTTCGCTCATGTTTCTCCTTAGGTGATATTGTGAGAACGGGGTGGGAAAGGACAGGTAAAAAATTTGCTTCAATAAACACACAAACATAAAACAATCTTCATGGAAGTTAAAGGGCATTAGCTCAAATAAAATAAGATTAATTTCACAGTATTATATGGCCAGTGATTTTCACGTGGAAACAAGTTTTGAAATAATTATATTGTTATTTCCTACATAAAAACAGTAGATATGCAATCTCTCTCATCAGCAAAAGTGTATTATACATAATCACCACTATAAGACATAAAAATGATAAATTATTTTAGCCCAAAACCAAATAAAAAACAAACAAACAGACTTTTACCTTTCAAAAAAAGCATGTGACATATTCTAAAGTAAGAATGACATGTTGTAATCTTAAACTTATTTTTCTCTTAATATTTCATGTATTATTCACTTGAACTAATAAAACAATACTAAAAGAATCTAAGATAAATACAAGAGAAACTAAAAATTAACTTAGATGAAAAACAAAAATGACAAAATATTTCTTTTAGAAACCATTACCCATAGAACCATAATTATTAAGCATTTGTCTTATTAATTAAAAAAATACATGATATTCATGTACCCATATTAACCTATCATTTGAAAACATATAGTTTGAATATGATTATTTGGTAACAAAAACATTGTAATATGTTTATCCCATTCAATATAATTTTAATAAGCCACAATTTAAAACAGTAATAATTTCAACATTATTCCAAAGAAGATGTGTTCGCAAAAATCAATCCATACTTCCCTGGCTAGCACCCGTGGAATTTTTCCACGGGTACTGCTGCTAGTTATTATTATTATCCCTAACCCTGGAACCCCAAACTTAACCTTCATTGTAAAACCCAGTTAGCACCCTTAACCTTGACCCTATACAGTACGTGTCTTTGATGAATAAAGCCCACAAGAGATGTCTTTGGAGAAAATGACGGATCAGCAAATTTCTCCTATTTTTTTCTTTCTTAGTTTTTTAAATTTGATTCTTTTATTCATCCATTTTCTCTCTACCATCCTTTAACACTTCTCTCTTCTCTTCTTATTTAATTTGATTCATATGGCTTCACTTCAAATTCTCTCTAATCATTTTGGTATATACCATTTTCTGCTTCTGTATTGATAAAGACACTGAAGAAAAAAAAAAGTTTTCGAGTGAATAAAATGAAAATGATAGATTTATGGACGGATATATTTCAAACTTAGCAAATTTAAGAAAGTTCTAGGCACGAAGATTGTCCTGTATGTATTAAAAAAGATTGCCTCTTTGTTTTTGTGACTGCATTTCATAAATTCATTTGAGGGGAAAATGTCATGACCCACACAAGTAATTTCTTAAAGCAAAATATTTCACTTGGTAGTTATGTCTGTTATTCTTGATGTTCCAAACATTTCTTTAAAAAGAATATTTCTGTAGGCCTGAAATATCTAATAGTAGCTTTAACTGGTATCATTCTGAAGTTTCTTTCAACTCTCTATTTACAGCTATAAGTTTTGTCAAGTTAATTGTGCATAGTGAGAATTTAATTGTTTCCTGGTATCTTGCTACACTAAAGTGAATTGGTAACTTTGTAGAGGCTTGATAAAATCTGAGCTGCCTTGCCCTACATGCTATCAGTGTATGTAATATGGTGTAAAAGTGAAGCCCAGGAAGAAAAAAAATGCAGAATCATCATGTGCTTCACAAAAGTAAACATAATACAAGTGACCGGAAATGCCATACTCATTTTCCCTCAAAGACTGCAGTGTTAGACTAAAGCGTACCCTTGTACGGTTTAATAAATTGCAATATTCAGTCATAGATATCTCAATAATAGCATTATATTTTTGAAAACCTTTTTATGCCTGGCTTTTTATTCATCCTTCTGAACATCATTATACAAGACAGATATCAAAATTCAACAATTTATTAAATCAAGCTTCCACAAAGCTACCGATTCCCTTTAAAGATTAAATTGAGTTTTGATCATGGGATTACATCATGATAGAAACTGTCTCAGAGCAATGGGGAAAGGTTGATCATGTCTACAAAAGAATTGGTGTATACTCCGAGGTTTTTGGAATATGATAAGAAATTGACCCAGTCTTGCTGAAAAGCACATGAACTTCACACAGAAATGGGTGTATGGGACTGCATGCACATGTGGCATGTATGTTCCACCCGCACATTTCAGCTATTTCTTGTCATATTTCAAATATGAAGGCATTTGAGGAGCAATTCCTTCTATGATGTTCTTCCCAACTCACATAAAAGGAATGAGAAAGCTCATAAATTATTGTTCACCTTTCCTAGACCTCAACCTTCCCTTTAAACCTGTACTTTCATTTTCTGTTTTAGTGGGAGCACTGTGAGGTATGCTATCTATATAAGGAGATAATAATTGTTTCATTTCTGCCAAAGACAGTTATCAGTCATCAGCTATTTCAAATTTAGTGTCATCTTATTACTACAGATGCAATTAACTTTTGTTCTGTCAATATAAAAGTAGATTCTAGAGGGAAATGAAATGTATGTAGCAAATAGAGACCTATCTGAAAGGGAAAAAGGCACAATTGTTGGTAATGGAGTGACATGAAAAAGTGTACTTCACCATAGTTTTTAGACAGTTTTGGTATCAGCCTAATTGAGGTACACATGAAGTAGTGGTATATACTAGATCTAGATCCTAATATTAGGACTTTGCCTCTATGCAGTAAAATTATCAACAATTATACCTTTATCATTCAAGGTGTGTCTTTACATGTACATGTATGTGTCTATAAATTTTGTTAAACTACCCAACACCTTTTCATATAGCAAAATATTGACCCATTTTACAATCTTTGTGTTCCGGTGCTTCTGTGCATGTGCATGCAGTTACATTTCGCTATGTTCTTTAGGGTACTGATGGCTCCTCATAAAGCAAAATATTGTACCCTTTTACAAACTCTGTTTCAATTGTTTAGCTGATCCATGAAGTTTTGTGTAAATATCCAAGTACAATACATCAATGACTTTACTATGTTTACCATGATACATAAGTACACTGTACATCCTGGCTTATCTTAGGTAAATTCTATCACTTCAACTATTCTTTGTATCGCCATTGCAATTAAACCTTTGAATACTAAGCCGAGAAAAAATATAGTTGAAGTTTGTGGAAAATGTTTGTAATACCAAAATTAAATCCTATCCGGGAGGTAATTACTTGGCAAACTTTCATTTCATGCCTAGCTCAAATTTGAAATTTGTGTGTTTGTAGAGATCTTTACATTTCAGCTGTAATTGTGCACATCCTTCAAGTTAACTTATAATTTGATGAGTGAAGAGAACTAAGAGAAGTTTTGTTAGATATGTTTTTATTCTAGTATACTATTTTGCTGGGAACACGATTTTGTAGAAGTGTTTTCTTCTACAGTCCTTAGATTTACTTTTGCTTCTATTGTCTTTCCATGCTATTCTATTTCTCTTTCTCTCTCCTCATATCATTAGTTTAATTTGACATTAAATAAAACATGAATTATCAATAATTAACTACCATGATTAGATAAAAAATGCTTCATGGAAATGATCGCCTATCAATATACACATGTTGTTCACATTTTAAGATAAATAAGAAATACCTGAAAATCAATCGTACTGATCCATGCAATTGAAGAAAAAATAAAGTGGGAGGCTTTTTTTATATTTGACATACATGTAGTTCCTTATGCTCTACCCTTCAGGCAAGTGTATACTTATTAAATTGTCTATTAAACAGATATTTTTTATGTGATAATCCCCAAAATCCAGGGTTCTATCAATTGCTTTTATGAAAATCAATCAACCAATACACTGCAGGTCATCTCTTTCTATATCGTGATCAGGACATGTGAGATGTGTCATATATGCCAATAAATATTATTCACTTCCTGCTCTAAAATTACTTTATAATCTACTAGAATAAATTTTTACGTGAGCATTTGAAAGAAGGAAGAAAAATGTTTTGCAGTACATGATGAAGACTGCTAAGAGTCCTTGGCTATTCCATATGCTGGTACTATTAATATCATTAAATATTATCTAGAAAAGTTCAGTGTCCTTGAAGTAAACCTTGTCGACTATTTGCCCGCCATCAACCATTCTACAAATATGGATAGGTCTCATAACTTTCTTCACATCATGTGAGTTCATTGATTGGACATTTTTTCAAATTTGTGGCCAGTATGGGGGACCATTTGCAATTCATATGGTGTTTTTTTTTAAAGCTTTCCTTCTTTAAAAGTCTTTGTTGTCCTTTACATCTATGTTTCTTTTCTATCAGGATGTGCACTATTATAAAACAAATTCTCTTTTGAAAAAGTAGGAGCAGAATATTGCTTCTGAAACTTTGCTTGTGCCTTCTGGCTATTATATCCTGACCATAGCATTATGATAAATTGGTATAAAATGCAGTCCTGGCAATACACTGCATTACATTCCAATAAATACCCCATACATAACCCTTTCTCTACATTAGATAATGTGACTTCCTGTCAGTGTTTCTATTTCTCCTACTACATGTATATATTTGAAAAAAATGATGAAAGGAACTTTTCATTCAGAAAAAGAAAATGGCAGGGGCCTTTTTTTCTTGTTTGACATTAATATACTGATCCTTGGCCTGTGCTGCCTATCACTTCATATGTCAGTTATGAATTTAAAAAAAAACCATAAAGGTCTCATTTATTTTCTTATTTTATTTGTAGAAATACTGGAAGATAATCTAAAACCAGATTTCATCATGATTGATGCTGATAGTCTGGAAATGATCTTCTTTGAACTATGGCATCTACATGTAGATCAGTTTCATTTTCTGTCATGTACAAAAGTCAAGAATTATTTGATTAATGATGGGGTTAGTCTGAGTGGAAGGAAATGTATCAAAGACAAAAGTCATTAAACTGAAAGGTACTTTTCACCATTTTCAACAGGAAATGAGAATGGCAGAACTTAACAGAAATCATTGTTACAATATGTGAAGAAATGTGTAAGAAGTTTCAAGCAAAATGGTCATATTGTGTATAGAGTGAAATTTAGCCCCTCTGAAAGAAGCTTATTCTTCCTGATGTATTGTCTGACTTTCTAAGAATTTGTGAATAAAGATTATCTTTTCGAAGTAACCTTATCATCAGTATCATGATCCCTCTTGAATTTCCTTTCTCCTCCTGGTTTCAATCTTCAATATCACTCTTATTCCTTGAAATTATGTTTGAAATATGGGGTACAGAATGTCAATCATTCCGTACTAATTGATAATATATGATTGCTTTAGTAGTGTCAATTTATTTATTTTTCTTTTACATTCATTGATACAGGGAGGAACTGAGCCTGAACCAGAGACAGAGGGTGAACCTACCGCACAACCCGATTCCCCCTTTGCGGAACCAGTACCTGCTTGGAAAGATGCTCTTCCAAAGTACAAATGGGCGTGGCCCTTCCACATCTATCTCCTTGGAGTCCTCTTTGCTCTCTTAGCTATCTATTCACTAGGGAGCATCATCAAGCTACGTCAGCGTCGGTTGCTCAGCTATGGCTACTTCATCGCCCTTAATCTGCTGATGCTTCTTATGGGCGTCGTCAGGGCGGTCTTTCTGCTGGTGGATGCCTACAACTACAAGGGAATCTGGTCCAATGTGGTGGCTTATATGTTCCTAGGTACAGGATTCCCCTGTCTTACCTCAGCATTTAGTATTCTCTTCATGGCCTTGCTGCAATCGACCAAGACCCGACTAGTACCACCGACTGTGCAGAAGCCTAAGTACCTTGCAGTGGTCATCATCTTTCATTTTGTCTTTGCCTTCATAGCTGATGTTGTGGTAGGACTGTATGCTTCTGCCGCAGCATTGCTTCTGGCCTGCCAAGTAGCTTTTGTTGTATGGGGTGTTTTCCTTACTGTCAGCTACCTTGTCATATTCCGCCGACTTTACAGGTCATCGGTAAGGAAGTTCAGGGAGATAAGCCGGCTCAGCATGAGGACATCATCCATTGTCCTGCCTGGAGAGCGCCCATTGATCAAGCCCAGGAACAACTGGGGAAGTGCAATAAGAATAACTCTGGTGACAGCCCTTCTAGGTCTCCTCATTGCACTGCTGCAGGTATATGGCATGCTGGTGGTGTATGGACCTGTTGGTGGACAGAAGCAGATCCCTGACCCATGGCCCTGGTGGGGATACCAGTTCACCTTCCGTGTTCTTGAGTTCCTCATGTGCGCCCTCATGAGTTATGTTGCAACCCAACCATTCCGCTACACCAAGGATGGCAAGGAGAAGCCAAGTGTATGCCTTCCATGCTGGAATTCACTCCTTGAGGCATGTGGTAGGAGGGAGAAAGCTGATTTCCAACAAGATGAGGAGCTGAACTCACATGTCTGGAGCAGTGCCTTTGAGCCGTGTCTCCCACAGAAACCTACAATGTACTCGGGATTAGCCTCTGAGAAGCAAGGGTCATCTGCTTACTCCCAAAACACCAATGGGAACAATTCATCAGTGAATATCAATTTAGAGCAAAGTGGAAGCACTGAAAAGGTCAAAGATAAAGACCTACAGCTAGATATGAGCATGAACTTGAATGGAATGAAGAAAGCAAAGAGCACTGAGGCGATTGGTTTAGAGTTGAACAACAGGACAAAAATGCCTCAGACAGCTCCAATCACTGGAGCCCCTTTCTTTGAAACAAACACTGCACAGGTGGTGAGAAATGAGCTCCAGGACCCAGTACAGAGAGGTGACAAGGTGACCAACTGTCACTCTGTGCCCATCTCACCCTCCAAGGATGGATATGATGATCAGGTGGGGCTAGAGAAGACTCCTAGTCACCATTCCATGTCTGCTCTTACTCAGTCTAACAAACCAGTGGATGTATCAGTCTGCAGTAGTTCTACAGCTGATATTAGTGTGGATGTCACAGAGGAGACACCTCTCAACCCAGCTCAATGATCCATTGGTGAGGTGTAAAAACTGAAAGGCTTTTGTACAGTGTAAAAAGTTCCTTTCTGGTTGTCAATCAGTGTATTTTGGTTGTTTGCTAATCACTCATCTATTCATGTATTTAACCATTTGTGGTTAATTTTTGTACAGAGATCACTGGGTATGAAATAATATACCTGTCCTACCACGGCACTATACAACATTCATTTTGATTAATATCTAATGCATTGAAAGTTGTGTGATTTTTGTTGTTGTTGTTGTTGAAAAGTTATTGAAAGTTTTAATGACAAATGAAGCTTTAAATGAAAAAATGGGAAGTGTAAATATTTGTTTAAACGTAATACACAGTGTTTGTGAAAGTCCTGGATTTGGTGAAAAAGGTGTGTTTTTAGGTGCCTCAGAAATCTGGATGGTCCAAGACCAATTTGATCCTCAATTTTGTTCTAATATCCTTGAAACACATAAGAAGGCAATTAAAGTTAGGGTTATCTGCCCATTCACAATGCTAATTCCCCTTCAAATAAAGTGTTCTCCTTTTGAAAATTCTAATAATTCTATATGATGAGAATTGTCAACATAAAGAGAACATTCTCTGTGGATTGTACGCTCTGAAACAATTTTGTCCATGAGGATTGCTTGCCAAATGAGAAAGCAGTGCACAGTCTTTTTGGGTGCCAAAGTCAATGAAAAAAAAATTGTAATTTGCAGCCATTCGAAAACAACTTTTATTGGTTTTCCTTGACCCCCATATATGGATCCAAAATGAGAACATTTGTAAAATTGACTTTTACCAACACTGGTGCATTGCCTTTAACATTCATGCTATGCTCATTGCTGCTTCAACCTCTCTCTCTCTCTCTCTCTCTCTGTTTCCCTGTACTTGCCAGTTGTAAGACAAAAATCAGCAGTTGGGCAAGATGCAAATAATGCAATTTCATAACTGATTGACTTAAAAAGAAAGTTGAGTTCTGGGAAAGTTGATAAACAATTTGTGAGCTTTCTCATTCCTTTTACATCAGTTTGGAAGAGCATCATAGTAGAAATATCACCTGAAAAGGATTGCTCTCCAAATGCCCTCATATTCGAAATACATGTATGACAAGAAATAGCTAAATTTTGGGGGCTAAACATTCATGTCACATGTGTGTTCAGTCCCATACACCCATTTCTGCATGCAGTGCATGTGCTTCCAGCGAGACTGGATCAATTTCTTATCATTTTGATGATTCAAAAACCTCACAGTATACTCCAATTCTTATGGAGACATGAGACAAGTGTTTTTCACAATTAAATCGTATGACCAGAGCTCAACTTTATCTTTTAAAGACAATAATAATCATGCCTTATTTTGCCTGTATTTTGATTATTCCTGATGATTTATATGTTACTTTATGTTTTTATTTTATTGAAGCATGTAATTTGTATATATTATGTTTGCTACTTTTTGCCTTTTGATTCATATGATATACTGGTTTTTAAAAGCTTCCAGAGTTATTCAGTTCCATGTCATTTTACCATGGACCTGACAGTAGTTTGATCAAGTCTGGATTCTAGAGTGTTCAAGGAAGAAGGTTGAAGTTTTCACTCTCAATATAAATAAATGTACCATCTTCAATTTGACATTGAAACAAGGGTCAAGGTGATATGAAATGGGGAATTGAAATGAATTTTTCTTAAGTCCACTGGGAAAATGTCTTTTTAAAGTGATTGATTAACTTTGTGAAAAATTGTAAAATCAGCTCAAATGCCAGTGAATTGTGTGCAGTCCTCTAACTACATATATAATTAAGGATATGTGAAAGTATGAGAGAAAATGGAACCCGTTTACTATCCTAAAAAAGAGAAAATCGCGATCAATCGCTAGCGCAAGTTGCTCGGCTTCTTCGCTGCGCTGCAGTCACAAAAACCAAGCACCAGCGCTTGGCGATTTCAGAGCGGGTTTCCAGCCCGTACGGTATTCTGTGATAGAGCGAGGTATGCCAACCTTAAGAGTTCATTAGGGTTCTGTGGTACTCTATCCCGACATCAATGTTCAATCGTAAATATCTTGATATATAAACGACCGATCAGCTTATAAAACTCAGGCGATTCCTGTCTGGGCTAAAGGTTTGCAATTATGATTACAGCATTAGCTGGAACAGTGATTTTTTTTTTCAATCCTGGGCAAAGTTAATCAATGCCTTTAAAGGTACTTCATCCCTTTTGCAGACTTACACAAAATTCTGCAAAGCTTTGCACAGGTTATGTTTTAAAAATGTAAGGAAAAAAATCAAATATTGTAACATTTTCAATGTTATTGCATTTGTATGCAAAACAGTAAATTACTCACTGGTACATGGTTATATTGTTTCATCTCCAGACTACAGCTCGTGAGACCTACAGCCCACAAGACTGACAATGTCAGACTAGGGAACCCTCGAAAAACGTTGTCAGAAGGCCTACAAGACCGACAGCCTCTAAGGACACCATGTCAGCTTTGTGGTCTTCTTCCAACTTTTCTGAGGTTTGGGGGCTGTCAGTCTACTCTAAAAAAAAATACATTGTCTATTGAAATATGAATAGAATCTATTCATGTTCAAATATACAAACACGAGACATTTATGAGAATCTGTTAAAAACAAATAGAAAAATATTCAAAGGCATTTGGATGATATTGCTACAAGTTTGAATTTAAGATATTAAAAGCAAAGTGACTTGAATTCTATCAAATTGATGAGTTTCAGGTTCAAAATCATTGAATAGCTGTTGTATTAACAAAAATAAACGAGCTGTCATGAGAGTGCAAACAAGAATTAATGTACTCACACAAATAATGAAATGCAATATGTTCTCATAGGACTTGACTGAATGGAAGTACAAGTAGTTAACCTATTATCCACGGGAACCAGGTGGGTCCTGTGTTAAGCCTATGGGAAAGAGAGAATTCAGTAGTCCGCAGGTTAAAAGACAAAAGTGAATGTCTTGTGTATGTTGCCTTTATGATGTAAGATCGTCTGGCAGACTTATTCGTGACCATCTCCTTGCAATGCACTCAAGGTGTGAATGAATTAATAATGTCATCAAACCCTTTTCTTTCTTTCTTTCTTTTTTTTTAAAGGATACCTGTGATTCTGACATTTACCAGGTGTTCAGGGTGGATTGGTTATGTACTGGTACATGGTCATTGATTTGTTTTTGAATGGTCAAACCAGGGAGCTGTAAACTCCTGTTGAAATGTTAATACTGATATAGCCCTATGAGAAGTTTTAAATTGTTTATGAAGAATATTATAACTTAATTCTAATGGGGGAGGCATGATATCCATTCAGGTTGCAATAACATTTGGTAGCCTTATTACGAAGAAAATGTTTATGTATATTGTAACTTTGATGCCGAGAAGTATGTTTTATGCTGCAGTGTTGTTGTTTTTTAAAATAAACATGTGCAAAAAATTAATAGGGTAGTTTTAGAAGAAAAAAAAAGTTTTACTTCGGGTTAGGGGGAGGGTATAGGGTGGACTTGACTTGAGGAGTGCAAATTTCCAGAAATTTGGAAGCTATTGTCATGAACAATGGTTCATTTTTAATATGTTAATGTAAGAAATACATTTGCTTTACGCATGAACGAATTGATGACTAGGGCCGTTTCATAAAACTTGTTACGAATAACAGCTGCCGAAGTTCTATGACAAATTTGCTCTCAGCCAATCAGATGCAAGGATTTCACTAGCTTATATCAGTTGTTGCAACTTGTTGTTTTATGAAGTTTTAAGAAACAGGGCCCTGGCAGATTTGTCCAGGATAAAGTGATTGCCATAGATAATTCAGTACTAGTAATATATTAATATAGATCCCTAAATGAATTCTCTTTGACATCCATGAAAATGAAATTAGTCTACTAGAATTAAGTTAAACGAGACAAGTTTATGACAGTCTTGAATGACTCTCATTTCTATTATTAGATATGTAGAGACATGGCTGATACATGTCTTTGTTCAAAGCTTTTCTTCAGTATTGTAGAACTAATTGCTTTTTAAAAATCATTTCTATTTTGTATCTCTGTATATAAAGTTCTATGTGAATGTTGCAAAGAATACACTAAATGTATATTAGTTCGCATAAGGCTGTTTGTGATTGGTGAGATATGTAGATGGTGAAGACTGTATTTAGTATGTAGATTGTTTTTGTCAAATGTAGCCAAACATTTAACTGTCTTGCCATCATAAACTATTCTCTCTAGTATTCATGTCTATATTCTGTGTGAAAATGTATGCAGTTCCATTTTAGAGTATAATGAAAAGAAAAAAAAAATGTACAATGCAAAACACGAACTGTAGATGACCAAAAATAATTTGAAGTATGATATATGTGCCTCTTTTTATTTTTGGAACATGATGCAAAAATTAATTTCAGTATGAACTTGTAATGATTATGAAGCACTGAGGACAAGCTCTTATGAAAAACAGAAGTCATATTATAATTACTTCATGATTTTTCATACATAACACAATAAGTACCCCTGTGATAATATCGATAAAGATCGAACTACTCGCATTGTTGATCTCATTTGCGTGTGGGGATGGGCATAATAAATGCCAGGCTACCAGCTTTTTGTTATAGCGCCATCTAACGTTTGAGGCATTTAGAATTGTTGATATACAGTGTGTTTCTTAAAAGGGGAACCCAACTTTTCCCATCGATTAGTAGAAAAATTAATATTTCCAGGTTGATTCTTATTATGCATGTCAAATTTCAATTCATCTTTTTTCATATGATACCAAATATGATATTGTCATACATGAATAAATTTGAATGGTTTTACGTGAGTGATGTCAAAAGTAGTTTGCACACAGAAGTAATGCAAAGTTTACTGCCATTAGGTACAATGCAAAGAAACAAAACAAATGATAAAGACGCATAGCAAACAAAAGTGATATTTAAAGATGTTTTCTTATTCATATTTCAGCATGTATGCAACCTTGAATTGGAAACGAGTGAGTCCAAAATTAGCCTCAGTGTCCATCCAAATGACTTCCTTTTCTGTCCAAGCAAGTGTGTGCTCGAGAAAGCAGAGTGAGATTCAATCAATGGCTATTCAATGTGCAGATGAATAGATCCCACTCTCGTGCGCAAATCAATTTTGACATTGCTGGTTTAAAATTGTTTTAGTTCACTGAACCCAGACTCTATCATCACAAATGTGGTAGCATATGAAAGGGGATAAAATTCCTCTTTTTATGATGTATTACAATAAATCAAGTTAGGTTTCATTTTTTAAGAAACACTGTATAGCTTATTCTGATTCGATGCTATCAAGATTAGTCTCTTGGTTTATATTATACATAAGATTATGATCAAAGAAGTTTTGGACCTTGCACTTTCAATTTTTTTTTAAAAATCCAATGTCGACTTAAAATAGCTGTCATTAAGGAAATGAACATCACATGCACATATTTTACGACAAGTACCCATAAAATGTCCGATAAATGATAGTTGTGAATTCGTATTAAGTATACCTTAATACCAATTTGCGCCAATTTGGCAATGCCGTGGCCGTCTTGTCCTTTTCCTCTCTCGCAATATATAGTGAAAATATAATGTACAATAAATAATGTATTGATATATGTTATAAGGTATCCTAAAATTAGCTTTATTGTGTATTTAGCTTCAATGGTTGAGATTATATTATGTACTGGAAGTGATTTTATTGTAATAAATTGTCTTGGACGGTATTATTATTTTTCATGTAGTGACATCATTCTGTGACAGGTTACACCTTTAGATGAAGGCAACTTTATTTTATATGAAAAGTTCATCTTGATATCAAGTTGGTTTGAATGAAAGGAGACAAAGGAGAGAAACGGATTAGTGATAGTTTGAGGAAAACATGATAAAGTACATTTCGGGGGAGGGGGTGTGCTGACGCCTTTTGCCCGAATATCGACTTCCCAGTTTCTAATTTTTACACTTTTTTTTTTTTTTTTTTTTTTTTTTTTTTTTTTTTTTAATGTACAGAAATTACACATTGGGACACATCGTCACCCGAATATGAGGTGGTGGTTGCCCGAAGATAGGCACATTCACAATCCATTTTAAAATTTTTGTTTATGATCGATCAGATTGAAAATGGCAACTTTGCGGATTTCCCTTACGAGGAGCTCTCAGATTGTTTTTCTACAAAATGAAACGATAAATTTCTGTTTTGCTGCGTAAGAAAACATGTTTTCCCGTAACTGCCACATTGAGCATGTATGGTTACGCCCCACCCCCATACTGAAAGGGAACTATTTTGGACTTCCTTCCAGAGGAATTTTGGATAATTCTCAGTGCAACTGGAGAACTTCTATCAAAACCAAGGGTGGCCAGTCGCACCTCTAATCAACCAATCAGGATCCACAAACTGTAAACTCTATCCTGATTGGCTAATGCTTCGGGGAGTAAAGTTGTGATCGCTTTTCGAGATGAGAGAGCGAGAGAGAGAGAGAGAGCAACGACAAGAAAAAGATGAGGAAAGAAACTGCAACCAGATCGAATAATGGGGGAGGCGGTGTAGGACGAGGATCATTATGATAAATAATTCCAGGACATGGGAAAATATGGCAAACTTACCAAGTATCTTCCACCGCCTTTAGTTTCTTTCACTTTATCTTATGCAAAAAGCTAGAACATTGCAAGCGTCATTTGCAATCTTATTTGCATAAGTACCTTATCGAATTTGCAGTGTACAAGTAGAAAATACGTCTATGACGAGTATGAAATGGAGATTCATGAGAGTAGAACCCTACTCGGTTACAAAGGCTTTTTGCAATCAATACCAATACTCCTCACTATTATGGCAATGATCAATTAAGTCTATGTTTATAAAACATTCATTATTTGAACATTATTTTGCCTTTGTCATTGCAATGTTCTCAAAATTCACCAGTGCTGAATTCGACTCTTAATAAAGTTTACAAAATGGTAATATTTTTTATCAAAAAAGTCTAAATTGATTTTATTTTTCGAATTCACTATGATACTTTTGTTCTATCTGATTAGAATAGCGCTCCCAAAATACTTCTTTTCAGATATCATCCGATAATGGCGTCATTCATCTTGCCATGCCTTGTACAACAGCTCTGTAAAAACAAGGGCGTAGGCTGGGGGGTGCACTGGGTGCACGTGCACCCCCCCCCCCCCCCCGCGGAGGCATAGGAGTTCCGCCCCTGAAAAAAAAAAAAAAAAAAACTTTTTTCCTCCTTTCAACAGCTTCAAAAACAAGGGGGCACATGACCCGAAATATTCTGTAAAACAATTATTAGTCTTGATTTCTGCCCCAAACCTTATACTAAAAGTCAGGCCATCCATAGAGGTCGGCCAAATCCATTCTTGTCTCATGACGACAGTACCGCGAGACTTATAGTTAATTAAAACCCTTTCGCACCTATAACACCCGAAACTGACGCCCGAAACAGAGATTACTTAAACGCCCCGGAACCTGGGGGGGGGGGGGGGGGGGGGGGTCACTCGCGGACTGAAGTGGTACCCATGCTCGTCTAAGCACCTCAAAACTGGACCCAAAAGGAAGTAATTCTTGGTGTCAAATTCTACCTCTAAAAGGATATTGTAAAATATACCCTTAAAAGGCATAAATGGCGTAGGAAAATGTACCAACAAATGTCGAAGAACGCCTATTTCTCAAAAAACGTCGAATGTTAGACTGTACAACACCCATTTTTCTAAAAAAAGAAAAGAGAAAAAAAAAAACTTCGAATGTAAGACTGAAAAACACCCCGTTTTCTCAAAACCGTCGAATGTAAGACTGAAAAACACCCCTTTTTCCCCAAAGACGTCATCTGATCCTTTCATTCGACTTTTTTTTTTTTTGACAAGCATGGGTACCCGGCATGGGTACCACTTCACTCAGTCTCTGAGTGACCCCCCCCCCCCCCCCCCCGGGCCCAGAAAGCCCGCTTGACTTCAGTATCCTTTATATACCTCACTTTAAGAATCTTTCCTAATCCTATCATCTGATTGGTTGAAAGTGCAGTCATGGTTTTTATGATTGTAACATTTCAAGCACAGAGTTGCATGGTGATATATATGCAATGATAGGTTTTTGTAAAATTAAAGGCCAAGTCCACACCAATATCAAGTTGATTTCAATAAATAGAGTCAAATTAAGCAAGCATAATGCTGAAAATTTCATCAAAATCGGATGTAAAATAAGAAAGGTTTGACATTTTAAAGTTTCGCCTATTTTCACAAAACAGTTATATGCATAACACGGTGGATATGCAAATGAGATAGCTGATGGTGTCACACACTCACTATTTCTTTTGTATTTTATTATATGAATTATAGAATATTTCAATTTTTGCAGATTTGACAATAAGGAAGCTCTTCCTTGAATCACAATATGTTACAACAATGACAATTCCACAAGTTCAGTGAGGAATCAATTTTTGTTTCACATCATAATGAGGAAAAAAATGAAATATTTCACATTTCATATGATAAAATACAAAAGAAATAGTGAGTGGATGACGTCATCAGTTCCCTCATTTGCATACCGACCAGGATGTGCATATAACTGTTTTGTGAAATTAAGCGAAACTTTAAAATTTCGTAACTTTCTTATTTTACATCCGATTTTGATGAAATTTTCAGCATTATGCTTGTTTAATTTTACTCTACTTTTTCAAATCAACTTGATATTAGTGTGGACTTGGCCTTTAACTCTGCAGGTTGAGGTGGTTTTTAACACTTTTTTGAAACAAGCCAAGAGTTTTCATGTTGACTATACTTTTAGGGAGTTTGTTCCAGTCGTTTGTAGTTTTCGGATAGAATGAGTTCATATAATAATAATCTGTTCTTGCTGTTCTGGGTACATGCATCTTTAAGTTATGATGATCTGTTCTTCCAATTCTGTTCGCAGGTTTGCACATGTTATTACGTCCTATATCTGTGATGTCATTAACAAGCTTATAACACTAAAAAAATAAGTTGGAGGTACTTTCGTCTACTCTCTAATGTATTCATACTAAATTCTTGTAACAAAGTGTTGTAACTACATGTACTACTCCAGTCTTTGTTCAACATTCTTACGTATAACGTTTTTTTTAATCTTTACAATCAGTTGGCTACCGCTTTGTTTCTGTATGGATCACATGCTGTGCAACAATAATCCAAACATGAGCGTACTAAAGATTCTGTAAAGGGTTTTTAAAACTGGTTTTGGTCAGTCAACGCAGTCCCTCCGTATTATGTACCAAAAAGGTCTATTGCACTTTACATGTAATTCGGTACAATGATCATTCCAATTTTAAGTGTTATTTATCACAAGACCCAAGTATTTCTCAGTTGATGTACTTTGTAACCCTTGACCATTATTAGTATATTTAAAACTAACATTATGAACCTTCCTAGGCATCATAATCTTGGATTTAGATATGTTGTAATCAAGGAGGCAATGTGGCCTGACAGAATTCAGCATAAGCTGAGATTAAATCGACATTTAAATTAAAATAAACCAGCCATCTTCAAGAGTAAATGTTTTTACTGGAAATAGTTTTGACTTGTTGAATGATATTTTGCTGATTGAATGAATACTGACATCAGGTAAGCAATCATTTGATTAACAAAGCAGCTTATAGGCTAGGTACCAAATCACAAGCTTTATAATTTTCTGAACAATACTTAAACACCTACATAACCTACACTGTATCGTCCAGGAAAAGCTTGCTTGTGATGTGATATCTATTCTAATTTTCTGAACTTTAGTTCCACCTCCCCAAGATGTGCACCTCCCCATGCCCAAACCAGCCTACGCCCTTGAAAACTAAATACACTGCAAATAATTGGCAGGTTCAGCCAATATCACATTATACGTTGAATGGGAATGAATATTGGGAGACCATGATAGAACAGGTAAAAAAAAAATTTCATACAGGCTTCCCCATCTAGATAAAAATGCTTTTAGAAGGAGATACGTCACTTCTGATATGATCGTAGAGTGTCAATTCATCAACCTAAAAAGCATGATTATTAGAAAGACCAAAGATGATTTAATAAATATTTTAAAAATAAAAGTTAATGTGGTATGGGTCATTAATGTACTTGGATATGCTGTTAGTGTTGGAACCAGAATAATTCTACAATAAACATTTTCAGTCCCTAATCTTTTCATTTCAGAGACAGATGATAACTAAACATGAATCGAGTATCTTTTTTTTTTTTTTTTTTTTTTAATCGAGTATCTGAGATGTGTGTATTACAACGGAAACTTTTCCCGAAAACTTCATCATGTTCATGTATAACCAAGGAACTTTTGCAATTTTCACCGTGATCGCTCAGTGGAATAGTAGTGGTCTCTAAGTAGGAGGACCCGGATTCGAAACCACTGGTGCCATTTGGTAAGGCATTACCAAGTCTCTCGGAGAGGACTTAAAAGCCGTCAATCCCCTGGTTGGTTGCTTATAAATTATAGTTCCAAGCATGCACATGCTTTCTTAGCAGTCAGGTAAAATAAACCATTTAACCAATCAACCAACCAATCAACCAACCAACCAACCAACATTTCAGCACCCCTCCCCCTGTTTGACAATACTTGACTGCTTGAGCCGCCCTTGTAGGTATCGGATAAGGTAGGTCAAACACCTTTAGCAATAACGTCCATAAGCGGGGGATGATGGTAAAAGGTAATGTCGAGTTCTTAGCATCTGAAAAGTTTACCGTGTCATTCTAATAACCTGAAACGAAGGACCGGATTTTGATCATCGTAAATGTTTATACAATTACGCATGCCTCGGATCACTCGCTCCCATTTTATCATGGTGAATAGGGAAAATATATAGATTTGTTTATATTCCTATTACACGCCTCGTAAAAGGTTTTAAAGAGAAATTACCGTTTAGAAGTCGCTTTAAGTCTAAATTTGTTGGGGGGGGGGGGAAATATTCGTAGCATATTACACCATCATAAAACTGATAAGCATGATAGCAGTATAGTAGTAGTAGTAGTAGTAGTAGTAGTAGTAGCAGTAGCAGTAGTAGTAGCAGTAGTAGTAGTAGTAGTAGTAGTAGTAGTAGTAGTAGTAGTAGTAGTAGTAGTAGTAGTAGTAGTAGTAGTAGTAGTAGTAGTAGCAGTAGTAGCAGTAGTAGCAGTAGTAGCAGTAGTAGCAGTAGTAGTAGTAGTAGTAGTAGTAGTAGTAGTAGTAGTAGTAGTAGTAGTAGTAGCAGTAGTAGTATAGTAGTAGTAGTAGTAGTAGTAGCAGTAGTAGTGGTGGTAGTAGCATAGTTTTTTAAATTTTTTTTTAATTTCCATGACAACATTAAAATATACATGGTAAATCAGAATATATATATATATATATATATATATATATATATATATATATATATATATATATATATACATGTACATATGTATGGCGGATAGCCCATTTCAGTGACATTTACATATAGTGCCACTGTTCTTACATGGGGTCCTATTCTTCCAATGGGTCCTATACCCCATGTTTGCGCAAGTATTATAGAACGTTTATGCATTAAATTGCCAATTCAGTGACATCGAATATGGAATAGTCTATGGGCCGTGGCAGATAAGCCTTCTGCCCCCCCCCCCCCCCCCCCCCCCCCAAAAAAAAAGTTATCAAGTAGTCTTAATTTGATAACCAATTTTTTTTTTTTTTTTTCTTTCTTTTGGCAGAAGGCTTTTCTGCCACAGGCCCATAGATTATTCCGTACGTGTATTCGATGTCACTGAATTGGCAATTTAATGCATAGACGTTCTATAATACTCGCACAAACATGGTTTTTGCATGTATTCATATAACGAAAGAATATGATCCATCTCATATTCATTTTGTTAAGAAGATTAGGATGGCTCAAACCGTGTTTACGCAGGCGTTTTGCTTGTACATTTTCCAATGAATCAAGTAAATACCATCTTTAAGCGCTTATTTAAAAACATAGTAATCTTAATAACCTTTTATTGTGCGTCTCTCTAGAAAATGTGAGCGTTAATATGTTTTTCTAGCTCAAAATTGAATGATTATTATTATTATCCTCTTTTTTTTCTCAATCATGAAAATAAATCAGAAATAACGTCACTAGGTGGCTTTGTCGTCAAGTTTGACTTAAGCCATGACTTCCGACAACCATTGGTCGATAGTTAGTTGTCGGAGATCGCAAAGTGGTTTTGTCAGTTTTTAAAAGGTTTTCAGGGGTTGGCGACTGTTTGTCGGAGCATTGTGATCGGCTGGAGGTTTGAGCCATGGTATATCACTGCCTTGCTACCGGTTGCCGACTTCCGCGATCTGACAACCACTGGTCGATAGTTGGTTGTTTGAGATCTCAAGCAGGTTTTCGTCAATCTTTATTTGGTTTTTCAACGGTCGGCAACTGGTTGTCGAAGCATTTTGGTCCGGGTCCGCTCGTTATTCATAGGAACCGCTATTCATAGAAAACCGCTATTCATTTAACACGCGCTATGAATAGCGGTCCTTATGAGTAGTTATGAATAGCGGTCCTTATGAATCGATGTCCTTATGAATAGCGAGGAAATTTGTCTATGGTTTGCTTGCTATTCAGAAGGACCGCTATTCGTACAAAACCGCTATTCATTTAGTCACGCGTTATGGATAGCGGTCCTTATGAATAAGTGGTCCTTATGAATAGCGGTCCTTATGACTAGCGATGTTACCCCTTTTGGTCGGCTGGAAGTTTACTCTGCTGAAATGAAAACCTTTTGCCTACCGAAATTGTTGTGAAGAGGTTTGGGGGTTTTCTAAAGATGGGCGACTGGTCTCAGTTTGATCTCCCACTGATCTTTAGTGCTCGAAAATATCACCGAATAATAAACGACAAGTCGCCTATTGATTCCCAAACCATTACCCCGCACCGACAACCAACAGTAATCAACACCATCTCAAAGACTCTCATTAAATAAAATCAATGTAGAAATGGGAGAGCCATATTGAGCTGTTAAATTTTAGTATAACATATCCAAACAACCTCGAATACATGCATCCTTGCTTTGCACCCATACAATTATGTATTATTCATGTTATTCATGTAATACAATAATTGGTGACCTATTCATCATAACCTCGCATACATTTCTGTACCAGTTATTAATAGCCTTCCCATGGATATATCCTCGACTGCCGTAAGAACACCGACCATCAGCTAGTCTACGACCGGTTATTTATAATCGCCGAATTGACGACCGTTCCTGCAACCGTTGGCCAATCAGTCTTAAGTCTCGGCGATTGGCCTACAACCGATCGACGACTATCCTACAACCGATCGGCAACTATTCGTGGACAGATGTTGTTTGCAGATTGGTTGTCGATGGTCGCAGCTTCTTTTTTTATTTTTTGGTTGTCAGAAGTCGGCAAGCGGTCGTAAGGCCAGTAAGACTAAGGCTTTAGATGAAAAACTCTTTCTTTGTTCGGTAAAGATAACATATATGAGCTTAATATTTCGGAATGATGGTAATATTTAAAAATTATAAAAACCGAGTCATTCATCGCTTTTTAATCATAATAGACAGTTAATGAACGGAACAGGGTAGCAAGGAGCTCTAAGTTTTGATATCCTTGCATGATATTGCAGTCCACATGAAAGATATCTTAAACAACGTTGATTCTAGTATTCGGCGCATATTAGTACTTACAACTGACATTATTTATACATGACGTTGTAAATTTTTGTGAAAATGGAAAGCAAAAATGATTAAATATGGTAAGTGCTACTAAGAAGAAGTTTTTATTTATGTTTACATTGTAATAGTGTAAATAAACTTCCCTCTCTTTCTCTCTTTTTTTAAAACTCCATGAGATATGGAGAACTAATCCATGAGATATGATTAATTTAGGCCTATGCCTGTATAAAATAGGTGTTACAACTACTCAAGCTTTATAAGCTTATGTTGCAGCACCTTTGTGTGTTCATAATGTATGCTCTGGCTCTGTGTACTCTATTCTGTATCTGCTGTATCTGTATTATGACATTATGAACATGCATGAATAAATAAATAAGTAAATAATAAATAAATATCTAGAAACCGAGAAACAATGGATGGGGCAACTGTTTCCTTGGAGGATGTGGCGTCGGAATATTCCTGGGCTGTGTGGCATAGACCATACTCATTAAGATTTCTTGATTTTTTTTTTCTGGGCTCTCTCAAAAAAAGCGGGGGGGGGGGCATCATACACGGGTCCGTCTTATGTATGACTTTGATATACCACCATGGCCACTGAAAAGAGTAGATTGAAAATATTGTTTTGTCGTTGAATCGTGTCTATGTTGCAGCAGATGAGTGAAATTACTTGTGAAATAATTTCATTTTAAAGATTTCTTCTAATGAATAATTGTTTTCAATTCCTTATATTTCACATCTCTATTTCGTAAGAACACGCTTACATGCAATCAGATCACACCTGTTAAGCGATGTAGATGAACTTTTCCCCCCTTGCAGTAACATGGCTTTAACGCATATCTGGTCACGATCTTACCTTTAAAATACACGGAGGCGTAAGTAAAATGATAGGTCCTATCCTCTTAGTTCAACTCCCACCGCATTAATAACGTTTATGGACGTCGCATTTAGCCAAGAGATCAGCAGGGAAGCCCTTTCAATGTCGATCCTTACAATAATATGTGCGACAGTCACTCGATTTTATACGCTTTGTTGCTATGGCAACTGCTGAGAAATGGAGAAATAATAGTTGTCGTTAAGTATGAATTCACCAATTCATCAGCATAGTATTTTTTAATGCTTAGCAATGATTTATATAGCAATTGTTTTCGTCATCTGTTCCTTGCTATTTGTTTCTCTTTTTTCTGCACGAATCGTATCTTAATACTCAATGTCAATTTTCCTTTTGGTTTCTTTTCTTTGTGCTAATGATTTTCTTAGTTAGCACGTTCTCCCGAAATCTTCTGAACTTCTTTTCCTTTAACCGACTCTCTCTCTCTCTCTCTGTCTGTCTGTCTGTCTGTCTCTCTCTCTCTCTGCCACCCCTCTGCCACCCCCCCTCTTTCTCTCTCTCTCTCTCTCCCTCTCTCTCTCTCTCCCTCCCTCCCTCACTTCTTCTCCCTCTCTGTGTCTGTATGTCCCTCTCTCTCTCTCTCTCTCTCTCTCTCTCGCGCTCTATCTCTCTTATATATCTGACATTCTTACTTTCTACATCAGTCTAAAAGGAAAGTTCTCGCCAGAGATATGGCAAAGAGCTACTAGTGCCGATATACGTTCGTGCTTACTACAATACACACTCACATTTCCGGAGTTAAATGCTCAATAAAAATCTCATACAGGACAATAAAGTAGCTTTCTTATATATGTGGGCGCTTTTAAACAGTTCGCTTTACAGCACCTAAAAGGTCTCTGGTAGCATTCGGCTTTGGGTGGCTCTAATCCCAGATATATCAAATCTAGTTCAAAGTGCTGAAACATCTTTACGGTGAATGCGCTGAAAGAAGCGATTAATAATAGCAGATCAGTTTGGACATGAAGTCCACCAAATAAAAACTCCTAGTAAAGGATATTTATAAACAAACCTATTTCGTGTCTTTTGAGGGTAAAAAGAAGGGGATCGGTTGGAGTTTCGTAAATGGGAAGATTGATGGGGGTAGCTGGGGAGAATAAAGTGAACTGAAAGGGCAAGGTGTCGTTTTAAAAACCCGCTACAACCTTGCAATTCGTCGAGGCATGTCCAATGTTACAAACGGACCATTTTAGGCAGGAGCCGATGATACAATGATATAAACAGGGATCATGTGCACTGCAGTGATTTTTAAAATTTGGAAAGGACGGGGGGGGGGGGGGGGGGGTTAGGCACTGATTCTTTTTTTTTTCTTCTTCTTCTTCTTCTTTTTTTACGCATTGAACAGGAAGTCCACCCTGACATGATGTTGATTTGAATGAAAGCAGAAAAAATGAGAAAAAAGGATGTGCGAAATATATTTAAACTTTGCAGTTATAAAACATTAAATAACCTATATGTTAGCAGCTTTAGGAATCTAGATGCGAAATGATCTTTTGGTTTGCTCCACGTTAGGAGATGAGAGATTTAGGAAGTAGAAAATGGAAGAAGCGAGAAAATGAAAGTAGAGACAGAGGGAGGGAGAGAGAGAGAGAGAGAGAGAAAGAGAGAGAGATGGACAGAAGGGAAATTGATTTGTTTTGAGAAAGAGGGAGAAATCTGGAGAAAAATTATAAGCTAATATATATATATATATATATATATATATATATATATATATATATATATATATATATATATATATATATATATATATATATATAGGAGGAAAGAGAACATGGACGAACTTGTATCAAAATGATTTTTACCAACTTTGAACTACGCCCACACTTCCTGAATAAAGATGTCTTGTAAGTTGCAACGTACGACTCTGACTGAGGAAACAAATAAATACTTTGGATAGAAACCCATGCATGCACGTTCAAGACATGAAGGCTGTTCCTTGCCTGGCCTTTAAGTTGACTGATGGATAATGACAACCGATAAAGTCACTCAATTATTGACGGTGAGTTTGATATTTTGATCTTCCGCGAGCGCCAACTATTCAGAAGGGATTGGTTTCATGATTACTGAAACAGACCAGCACGGACTATACCCATTCTTTCTGCTTTGTCCATTTTTTTGCTGGAAAGAAAATATGTGCTTAAAGTGGATAAAAAGAAAGGAAACGAATGGAGCTATAATGTGGGTGACGTATCTCAAAGACGCCGGGTAAAATGGAATAAATGCACAAGATAATCTACTATTTACGATTTGATCATAAGGTTTGGTGATCCGACATGATGCTCCAGCGACATGGGTAGGGGTTGCCAATGGGTTATTATATTAGCTTTAGGGTTGGGGTTAGGTCGAAGGTTTAAATTGGCAAGAACTGCCCATTCGATAGAATCAACATAGAATGGTCCAAGAGTATAAATGTATGAAAGATCTCGCACCCGATTACTTGAAATATTTGTTCACCAGACCGATTAATTCGTTTGACACAAGATTCCGAATAATACATTATGATTGTTTAACAACGCTGCTAGTCATACTTTTGAATACATGGTACAAGACGGAACAGCCTTAAGCCCACCGCACAGTATACGATCGGTCTGCGATCCGATTTCGGAAGAAAATGTAATACCATTTGATATAAACATTTAAACACGTAAAGTATTTTTGATTGAGGTTATGAAAAGTCACGTAGACAGTAAAATCGAAAATACGACCTGTTGCGAGCTTCCTAGTCGGAGGAAAGGTCAAATGGGCTCCGAGTCGTAGTGACGTCAGAGCAGTCCTACGATTGTCTACGATTCGAAACTGATTCCGGGTATAAGGTTGACAAAGCACCAAAACCCTATGTTTAATATTCATATCATTGTTAAGAGCCTGAATCAAGTAGATTTTATTTGTTAAAACGTCCATATTTAATGCTATTGCGATTTATTTCCAAAATCGGATCGCAGACAGATCGTATAGTGTGCGGTGGGCTTCAGTCATGTAAGTGTGAATCATAAAAATAGTCGGTCGTTGCATGCTTTTAAAGCCTAAGCCTCACTGGGCGTACGACCGATTGCCGACTTCTGACAACCACTGGTCAGTGATTAGATGACAGAGAACGCAGACTGGTTTTTGTCAGTCTTTGAAAGGTTGTCAGGGGTTGGCGACTGGTTGTCGGAGCATTTTGGTCGGCTGGAGGTTTAAGTAATGGTCACTCGCCGTAGACCGGTTGCCGACTTCCGATAACCACTGGACGTTAGTTGGTTGTCTGGGATCGCAAAAAGGTTTTCTTCAATCTTTATCTGGTTGTCAACTGTCGGCAACTGGTTGTCGGGGCATTTTGGTCGGCTGGAGGTTTACGCTTCTGCATTGAAAACCTTTACCAAACTGGTTATGGGGTGGTTTTTCTTTGTTTTCTGAAGGTGGGCGACAGGTTTCCGACTGATCTCCGACTGATCTTTAATGCTCGAAAAGTGCTTTAAAATAAGGTCGGTGATTGATCACCATAATCACCGAATAAAAAACGACCAGTCACCGATTGATTCCCAAACCATTACCCAGCACCGACAACCAACAGTAATCAAAACCATCCCAAAGACTTTCATGAAATCAACTCAAGGGTAATTTTGGTTGTATTGCCTATTGAAAAAAGTTTTGCTTATAAAAGAGATGATTTACGATATGGAACACACACTTTCAAGCAGATGGTAAATTAATGGGAGAGCCATATTGGCTGTTTCCTCTGCATGTCATGAGCTTGTTAAATTTGAGTAATTCATCCAGAAAACCTGGTATACATCCTTGCTTTGCACCCATACAGTTATGTATTGTAGATGTTATTCATGTATTGCAATAATTGGTGTCCTATTCATCATAACCTGGCATGAATATATAATTTACACATTTTTGCACCAGTGATTCATAGCCTTCCAGTACATTGCCGACTGCCGTAAGAACAGAGGCCATCAGCTAGTCTACGACAGGTTGTTTATAATCACCGATCAATAATGATACCAATCCTACAAAGGTGGCCAATCAGTCTTTGATGATAGGCGATTGGCCTACAAGCGATCGGCGACCATTCTACAACCGATCGGCAACTGATCGCGGACAGATGTTAGTTGCAGGTTGGTTGTCGATGGTCGCAGCTTTTGTGTGTGTGTGTGTGTGTGTGTGTGTGTGTGTGTGCGCGTGTGGGTGTGTGTGTGTGTGTGTGTGTGGTTGTCAGAAGTCGGCAAACCGGTCGAAAGGCCATTGAGACTTATTCTTAAATTATCACTGAATAATCCAAATTAATAGTTGATCGGCAACTATATATATATATATATATATATATATATATATATATATATACACACACACACAGAGAAAGAGAGAGTTGGTGTAGAGGGGTATGAATCACTGTTAACATAGATAAAGAAGAGTGAGAAAGACAGACAGGGAGAGAGAGAGAGAGGGGGGGGGGAGTGGAGAATATGTTTGAAGTAAATCATTCCGTAATAGAGATATTAATTGGCTTCTTTACACGTACGTTCTTCGGTCCAATTTAATTCCCTGAATTATTTGAATATATAGATTGATGAGAACTTAAATATTCTCCTCACTTGTATCTTGACAAGATAATATCTGACCTAGGAAGAATTATGGTGATTTTTTAAAAATAATATTTTATTTCCTTCCTCTTGTCATAGATTCACAGTACATGAAATTATTACATTAAATCATATAGAACGATATCATCAATATAAGATACATTCATAAACACTTAATCATCTGCTTCATTAATTATATCACTCAATGATCATATGAAAAGTCTCAAATTATACATGATTATACATTTTTTTTCTTCAAATAAAACAGCTTATAATCAAAATAGAGGAAGGTATGATGATGAAAATGCTAACACAAAGTATGGTTGCTGATCTCGATCTGCACTTCGACTCTCTATAATTAGTTAATCCTTTTATGTTCTCTTCTGTTTCCATCCGCTGATTTCGTCCTCTCTTTGTTTCTTCTCATCTTAATATAATTCTACTTTCCAGCTCCTTTTCTTTGTTAAATGGGGACCTAACTCGACAAGCCTCGCTTTTAATAGGTTCCCCACAAGTGTATATACTGTATGCGTTTATTACCTCTACTGGAAGATGTTTATTATACTGAGCTGATGTATTATCCTTTGTATTATGCCATTTGATTTATATACTTATATTTTGCTTTCTCATGTACAAATGTAAACCGATCGTGGAAACAAATCAAATCAAATCAAATCAATACCAAGCGCCCTCTTGTCGGAAAGTACAACGGTGGTCCAAATGTTGCAGGTTTGAAGTAAGGAATTCGGTTAGTGCTGCAGAATGACCGCCGAGCAATTCATTGTCGTCGAAGCATGAGTCGTACAATCACGAAATCATCTACTTTAAATCCAGTTTAGCCAATTTAGAAAGACTTTCTCTTTCGTTACCACCTCATCTCGGAGTCGGAGAACATAGAAAGATTGTTTACATGCAACTCCAAACAAAAAATGCCAGTATCAAATCTTAATAGCTATGATGGCATATTGGGCATTGACGGTTATTAATGCAAGTTCTTTCGATATGTATATAGCTCTTTGATTCTTATTTAACTCCTCAATCCAAATAAAATATGCTTTACATTACTTATTATAGAGTTTTATATTGCAAATTCTCTCTCTTTCAGGATTTCTTAAGTACATAAATGAACAAATTAATGTGCATGATTTGTGTTCGTATCCCCTGAATTAAAAAAAAACTTCATCTGTGTTTTTTGGGGGGGTTTTGTTTTGTTTTGTTTTGTTTTGTTTTTTTAATAGCTAAATTGTCTGAGGTTTTTGACTTGTTCTCGGAGGCGGCGCTCCCGGTGGGGGGGGGGCAGGGGGCACAGTGCCCCCCACTTTTTCAAGTACCCCAAAAGTACCCCTTTTTATCTATGAAAAGTGCCCCTTTTCATTGCTGATAAGTGCCCCTTTTTCTTTCTAATAAGTGCCCTTTTTACCTTCTGATAAATGCCCCCTTTAACCTCAGACATTACTGCCCCTTTTGAAATCTAATAAGTGCCCTTTTTTCGTCTGATAAGTGCCCATTTTCTGTTCGAATAGTGCAATTTTCCCTTCTTATAAGTGCCCCTTTTCACCTCTGATAAGTGACCTTTTTTCTTCGTATGACTGCCCCTTCTTCTTTCTAATAAGTGCCCTTTTCACCTTCTGATAAGTGCCCCTTTTAAGGTCAGATAAGTGCCCCCTTTGAAATCCGACAAGTGTCCTTGTTTTCGTCTGATTAGTGCCCATTTTCCGTTCTAATAGCGCAATTTTTACTTATGATAAGTACGTGCCCTTTTCACCTCTGATAAATGCCTCTTTTTAAGTGCCCCTTTTTCTTTCTAATAGTATTAATTTTCCTTTTGATAAGTGCCCCTTTTGTCTTCTGATAAGTGCCCTACCTATATACCTATATATATTTAATATATTTTACCTATATACCCCGCTGTCACTTACAAACTGTGCCCTAAAGTCCACAAAAGAGCCATATACCTATAGCTCCAAATAATCAGAGAGATTTCATAATAAATGATTCCCCTAATGATATCAGCACAATGTGAGGCAGTGGAGCAGGGGGCAGGAGGGGCACAATTCCCTCAATTATACAAGAATGAGCAGTGCCCCCAAATCATAATAGGAAGGAGGACAATTCTTTTCTAAAAATTTTCCAAAGCTCGCTCGCTACGCTCGCTCGCATTTACCATTGTCATATTATCTTAAATATTTTGCTAGCTCGCTTCGCTCGCAAATGAATAATCAGACCGTTACACTCAACTGCAAAGTAGTTTTTATCTAGAACCATGTTAAGACATAAACAATAATGTGTCGAAAATGATCCTCGATAGTGTATTAATCAGAATGTAGCGTTATACTAATGTCTCAAAGTGGCATTTTCCGCCTTGTTTTCACCCTATGTATAGGTGTTTCCCCCCCCCAAAGTGCCACTTTTTGTTGGTGCCCCCCCCCCCCCCCCACTTTGAAAGACGCTCCGCCGTCCCTGCTTGTTCTCCTATTTCCGGCCAGAGATTTTTTAAGTAATTGTAAAAAAAAAAAATGGTTGGGGAAAACTCCATAATGCATTGGAAGAAAAAAATGAAAACTAAAAAGGAAAATAAAAAATTCAAAATGAAAAGACTTTTTCCGTATTCACTGAAAGGTTAATGTATAAAAAAAAAAAAAAAAAAAAACAACCTCTTAACGTTTTGCTAGATACGTGTCAAAATATGCCAACATTTTCTTATCCCTTCGGCTTCACCTAAGATATGCCTCCTCTTTGCCTTAATCTCAATTTGACATTTACAAGTTTTCGTTTGCATTATTCATCTTTAATGCAATTATAATTGAGCCTATATGCAATGATGGTTCGGATAAACAGAAATGGGCACTATTCACTTTGATCCTTCTCATGATATTTTCACTGCTTCTAATTATTGTCCTAAAGAGTTTATGGTTCAGTGGTCAAGGGTCAAGGTTCATTTATTTTCCCTTTTTTCCCCAAACTATAAATGAAATAACATATTTACACATCAGACGTGCTTCATAAACGGACGAGCCATAGTGAAGGAGCGGAGTTATAACCCCCCCCCCCCCAAAAGAGAAGAAAATTATATATATATATATATATATATATATATATATATATATATATATATATATATATATTTTAAAAATACACATAGATAAATAAATCCTTTTTTGGGCTGAGATTTTGGACAAAATATATAAATCTTCAAAAAAGCAAAGAAAAAAAATTAAAAAAACAACAGCAACGACAACGACAACAAGAAACAAAACAAAACAAAACAAGAACAAATAAAAAGACAGCTATTAATCAAACAAGACAAATATGACGAATAATCATTATTTAGTACATTAAAATGCATTTAGAGCCTTTCTTTTATTTGTACATATTCGGGGAAAGTAATCCTACTTCATCCGTTTCGTGTACTTTATTCGGATTATATCCTGTTTATCAAAAGCCAGTTTATTGTCCTCCACAGTATGAATATATTCGAGCAAAAACGTAGCTCAACTTTCATTAGCATCGGGAGATAAACAAAACGAAATCTGGTCCTTCTAGGATTACCGTTTAATTGCGAGTTGACGCCTGACCCGCCATAGTTTGAGAGCAATTAATGTCAGAAAGGAATATTGATGACTCAAACTTCAGAGATCAACCACAATATGATATGGTAGAACCATGGTTTTTACCTACCCTTAATTTGTGATATCGTGTGCAATTATTTCCGGCCTAGCGTTTTGTTTATCACTTTCCTATTAAAGGTACATTACGGGTGGTCAGTTGAATGCAGGATAAGGTATCACGAATGAATTAATTCATTTCATTCAGGAGAACCAATTGGGTATTAATTAACTCTCTTTCGTCAAAGACTAAACCCATTTAGAATTTAGACCTTTATATGGATCTGAGGCTTGACTGACGCTTAATGTCCATGCCCATATTACAATAAAGGTTAACCCGACGCTAAGTTTAAGCTCAGCCTGAGCCACACAATAATAATTGTAAAAAATAAATTTGATCATGAAAATTATCTCTCACTCTCCTATACGATTTCTGTTAATCCGATAAGAAATAAGAAAGTTATGAAGTTGCAAATCAATCAAACACTAATTGGCAACTCCATGACGTATCTCCTCTCCCATTTGCTCAGTACAGAAAATGTCATAAATTTTCATTTTCTTAACTTTTGATGAAGGAATAGATTTGTTTCATACAGGTTTTGTGTAAAACACATGAGCAATGATTATATCTAAGGTTCACGTATGACTGAATATTTTCTTTAGAAAAATTGGAAATTAATGATTTTTGGGGTGCAGGGTAAATGGGAGAGGAGCTCACAAGATACGTCACAGAGTTGCCAATTTATTTTGATTGATTGCAACTTCAAAAATTCATAACTTTCTTATATCTTACCCTATTTTGCCCAAACCTTCACTCATCCGTTTCTTTAATTTTCTGCTTCTTTAAAAACCAATTTGTAATCAGGGTGG
>CM046832.1:24624558-24832058 GCA_025618425.1 Heliocidaris tuberculata | reverse complement strand
CCGGAGGTATGAAAATATACTTAGCCGGCGTAGATCAACATATTTATCTTCGCGGAGGAAAATCCCGCCAATTGAATATCACATTTCAAGAATCGGACTATTCTGATCCTCAGTGAATGCGCCACGCACTTTGTTTGGTTCAGTGAAATGGCGGACATGCTAATATTATTTGGTTTGATTGGAATTTGTTCCTGCAATGTGCCTTGCTTCGTCACCAGGTCACGTGAGATTCTGATTTATTAGGTTATGCAAACAATTTGGCATTTGTCTCTCTGCTCTCTACCTTCTATATCCTGAAAATATTCGATGACTATCGATGTCAATGTTCTATTGTTTCTCTTCTTTTTTTTTCTCTCATGTAACGATTTGATCTAAGATTGTGCGGCGAAATAACGGTGACGAAGATAATTCTGCTGCCGTCAGGTCTGGTCGAAAGACGGACTGTTTACAGAAAAGAAACCCATTCCATTGACTCATCCACATTCCTAAGGCACGTAATGACAAGATTAGATTTGCCGTTATTAAAAACTATATGAAATGGAGACTAATCACGATTTTCCCGTAGTATTTTTCTTTTCTTTTTGGAGTGGAACATTTCTCGGGACTGCGAAATGAATTATTCGTGAATGCAAACAATTATTCTTGTTTCTTTCGAAAGTCTGGCTCGAAAAGAGAACCCCGAAAGTTTGGGTTTTATTATTCTTTTATGGTCATCTTGGTCAAACATTTTGATTGCCGTCTGGCGCGCCAAGATCGCCTGTGACGTATTGCTAACTGGCTGCCCATGTCCATGGTTTATATTCGTTCTGTTTACGGATAAAAGAATAATTTACAGGCACTGTCTTGTCATCACGCTTCAATAATTGAAGCTAATGAGACCCCCTTAGTTCGAGAAACGTGGCGTCTGCATGTGTTGAAGCACAGCCTCAAACATTTATCTGTTACAGCTCAAAAAACAATCTAAAGAATCTCGGGTTTTCAAAGTAGGCAAAAGGATACAAGGAAGTAAAAGAGGGACAGGGACATTTCTTAAACTCTATCATACCACCAAAGTACTGTACCAATAAAGTCGATCTACGAAATTCGAAGTTTTCTCAGGGTCATTTTCTATTTGCTTGAGCATCATAGCGTTTATTGAACGAACATCAGACATTACTCGTATTTACCCAAATAGTGCCTCTGGTCGATGATGTGATATATAATTATACCGTTCGTTTCTATTTATTCAGTAATGTGAAAACAAAAATTTACAGACCACCCTTCCGTATCGATCGTCCATGTTTTTCCTCTTTGCAGCGATCTCCGACTTGAAAATGAGTCCATGACGTATGTACATGTAATGCTGTAAACAACCCCAAATCTCATCATACAGCAACAAAATAATCGTTTTAAATGTAGGAGAAGCAATGGCCTGAAATGATTATATGGGTTTAATAAGCAGGCATGCCGCACCAGGACCTTTCGCGCCTACCGCCTGAAAAAATAGGAGCAACCTTCGGGGACTGGCCAGGTTTATCGAGTTTCTTCCCCAGTGGGAAGCAGTCCAGAGGTGATGACATGTGCAGTGATTTGAAAGAATGGGTGGTCCATATTCCAGACAACGAATTAGAACAATTATTTTAGAAGAAGGCTCAAAAAACAAGCGGAGGCTTGTGGTTGCTCGACTTTATGGTGATTTCAACTGCTGTATAGTTTCAGTTTCAGTTTCAGTTTCAATTTTATTTTCATTTCCAACAGAATAATGATTTTGACAAGAAACCAAATATACAATTCAATATTCAATAACAAAATACATTTTACATGGTTTAAAGTCATACAATAGAAAGTATACATAAACATCCAGTATAATGGTTTTTTTTTAAGTTAAGTTAAACCTGTGGAAATGAAGGGATCCACTGAAAAGGTTTGACCTCTTGCATTACGCCATGTCTTGTTACTTTTAGAATATCAAGGCCATTTTCATGTGCATGGACTCTTTATAAATGTGTTGTGGAAGTACATGTATGTTAGGGTTTCGTCAAATAGAGTGAGAGGGGGGGGGGGGGGGAGAGAGAGAAGAAGAGAAATGAAGAGAAAGAAAAGAAAGAGATAAAAGAGGAAAATGAAGGTATGGAGAAAGATAACAGAATGGAAATGATTATGAGAGAGTCGACAAATATTTCCAATAAAGATGTCATGTTCTTCTTTTTTTCATTCCTTTTTCTTATCATTCTTTTTATTATCATTACCTTAACCACCACCATCATCATCATCATCACAATCACTATCATTATAATTTCGATAGTAATTATCATTATCATCACCATTTTTTTTTCATAATGCTTCATCTATACCTCACCTTTCAGTTTTCATTACAGAAAACTGCCAATTGAGTAAGTGCATCTTTAGAAGATATAAGAATAAAGCTCTTTCTCATCACAGTCACCATACCACCACTATCAACCTCAGCATTATCATCATCAGTAGCAGCAGCAGCAGCAGCATCTCACAACTCATTTATATCATTTATTTACCTCGCCTTTCTCTTCGTTTTTATATACAGGATATTGTCAACAGTGTGAGTGTGTCCACATCATCATTGGGTATGATGGTAAAACATTATCTTATCACCACCATCCCCACCACCACCCTGTACCACCGTCATCATCATCATCATCATCATCATCATCACTCGCATAACTCCGCGTCTTTCTCTTCAGGTTCTTTTTTTGTGTACAGAAATTTAAGTGAGTTTGTCTACATCTTCATTACATATAAGAATAAAGCCCCACGTGATGATGATGATGATGATGATGATGATGATGATGATGATGATGATGATGATGATGAAGATGATGATGATCTACATCATCATCACAATCACCATCATTGTTATAATTTCTCATTTGTACTCACCTTTTCTTCGTTCTTATGTATTACAAAAATGTCAACAGTGTGAGAGTGTTCACATCTTCATTAGATATATATATGGTAATGAAGTTTTATCTCATCACCATCATCATCATCATCATCATCATCATAATCATTTCATGATTCTGCTTCTTCATAGATCATGTTGGTTTTCTCGTTCAGGAAGTTAGCAATACAGACTTTGTCTACATCTTCATTAGATATGAGAGAAAAGCCCAACCCACCACCTTTACAAACACCAATCCACCACAACCACAACCTCCACCACCATCATCACTATCCTCCTCCTCCTCCTCCTCCTCCTCCTCATCCTCACCATCATCATCATCATCATCATCATCACACTAGTATAACTCCGTTTCTGTACCTTACCCTTCTTTTCTTTATTACGTACAGAAGAAATGACATTGAGTTTTTCTATACATTGTTATTAGATATGGGAATAAAGCCTCACATCATTATCATCACCATCATCGTCGTCACCACCACCATCATCATCATTTTCGTAATTCCGCACCTGTACTTCACCATCCTCTATGTCCCCTTGTACAAGAAAATGCCAATAGGGTGAGAATGTCCACATCTTCATTAGATATGAGAACCAAGTCCTATCTCATCACAATCCTCCTCCTCCTTATAACATTATCATCATCATGATCATCAACATCATCAATATCATAAGGATCATCACTTTTCAAATTCTTAAATCTGTTTCTGTAGTTGACCTTTTTCTTTCTGTACATTGTCAATGCATTGAATGTGTCTGCACCTTTATCAAAATGTGAGCATAAATTCTTACCTCATCATCGTCACCATCATCAACATCATCATCATCAATCATTTTTATAATTACTCTTCTGTACCTTCCATTTGTCTCTGTATTCGTTTTCGCCTGCTGGAAATTATCGATACAGGGAATGTTTCTACATCTTAATGAGATGTCAGAATATAGCTTTATCTCATTATCATCATCATCATCATCATCATCATCATCGTCATCATCATATCATTATTTATAATTCCGGTCTTGTACCCCACCATTCTTTTCGTGTTCTTTTCGTTTATACGAAATTGTCAAGCATCAGTGTGTTCACATCTTCATTAGATACTAGAATAAGGCCCTATCTTATAGGAATCTTAAAACATCTTACACATAATAATCTTACAACTATCACATGATAAGCTCTATGCCACGCTAAACGATGTCGAATCGAAGCTTGAAGGCCTGAATATCGATCAACTACATCTTGTAATATGAATGGCATGGAACCCCAGCAGGTGAGCGAATGATATCGAATAATCTCATATTTCACCGTACGCGTTAATTCTCGTGCCCAGTCCCATCCGATCAATTTGGTGTCAGGTAGATCGCTAGCCTGTGGGATCCATCTAATCAAATGTCAAGGTTTTCGCCACCCTTCCCCTGAAGGCAGTATCGTCTGCTTACCTAGGAGGTCTGTCTTCGTTTGGGGCTCTCCGAGCTTTGTGGATTCGCTGCTATGTTTTTCTCAGTCGTAATCCTAAATCACTTGGGGGTAAATGGTATGCATTATTCAGAAAAATGGAAATGAGAAGTAGTAGGACAAAATGCGTCATATTGATGACGATTCCCAATTACATGATAATAGTTATTATGATTGTCACTATAAAAGTGCTCACACACCCCTTCCCAATACATACTTACACAAACGACCTACATAAGTCATGATTATATATATATATATATATATATATATATATATATATATATATATATTATATATATTATATATAATAGAATTTCTGCTTGGAGATGTATTAAATAACAAACAAGAAATGAATGAAGAAACTCCGTTGACAAGTTCAATTTACGAATTTTCGCCCTTTATCAAGTATACATCATTTTTATGTGATAAAGCCCTAAGGGCGAAAATTCGTAAATTTAACTTGTCAACGGAGTTTTTTCATTCCTTTCTTGTTTGATATATGTATATATATATATATATATATATATATATATATATATATATATATATATATATATATATATATATTTATATGATGAAGAAAACCAGAATAGGCATCGAAAAACCCTCCAACCTGCAGGCAAAGGGTTATCTAAATATTGAAATAAAAACAGGTTAGTCCGTCGCATTCGTCGTCAGTAGCCAGGATGCGACAAAGATGTTAAATAAATCTGTTTCTGAGACAGACGCACATGAACGATGTGCCTCTGCCCCTGGCCAGACGGATTTTGAACTAACCTGTAACTCATTGCTCTCTCATCACTGGTGATAGATTTGATGCGCGTCAGAAGCTAGAGCGCATCCTCAGTGATCGCGCATCATTGTGTATAATGTATATATATGATATATATGAATATATATATATATATATATATATATATATATATATATATATATATATATTATATATATATATATATATTATATATATATATATATACAAATATACGCATTATATAGTACAAATATACGCATCAAATGTGTGTGTATATATATATATTTAATAGGATAATGATGATATTGATTTTTAATTGCTTTGGTGTTTATGGAAATGGCAATAATGACAAAAATAAGTTTCATGAAAAATCATTGAGTGATGTTATAAAGGAGTAATCTTAATCATTATAGCGCTGGCAGTATGGAAGTCCCCCTCCCCTTAGATTGATCGACTTGCGTGCGATGTATTCTATTTCTATCTGTAGCTTGTGTCTGTCCTTTTGTACACGAAGTAAAAAAAAAAAACGTGCTATTGTGAGGACTGGTGGAAATAATTGCCATTATCCTGTTCAACATCGTAATATACACCCCGTATTTTACTCTAGTTAAATCATCATTTCCGTGATTGAAAGCCCTTGTGAGCTGTTTATTATTGTAACGGAAAGCGGATAGGAACGATGGTAAACGTAGCTACAAGGCTAAACATGAGATGAAGGGTAAACATACATGCAGAATTCAGGGAATAATCATAACTCAAGGCTATGGAAAATGCTCGATGGATAGACAAATTTACGATGCGTGCTAAGTGTTCGTATTTCAAATTGAAACAATGACAATTAACCCCTTTTTCAGGCAAGGAATAGACACTGCTATTATTCTATAGATACAATTTCAAAATTTATGCTATATTATGAATTTGATGATAATCGCATCAGGTATAAGTCATTCTAAATTACAAAACAACGCTAATGATTGTAGTCTTGCACGTAGCAATAAAGCGCAATAATTGAAGCTGCACTCGAAAAAGCAACGGTACTAATAGAAATAGTAGTAGGAGCAGTAGGAGCAGTAGCAGCAATAGTAGCAGCAGCAGCAGTAGCAGCAGCAGCAGCAGCAGCAGCAGCAGTAGTAGTAGCAGTAGCAGCAGCAGCAGCAGCAGCAGCAGCAGCAGCAGTAGTAGTAGTAGTAGTAGTAGTAGTAGTAGTAGTAGTAGTAGTAGTAGTAGTAGTAGTACTAGTAGCAGTAGGTGGTTGTAGGTAGTAGTAGTAGTAGTAGTAGTAGTAGTAGTAGTAGTAGTAGTAGTAGTAGTAGTAGTAGTAGTAGTAGTAGTAGTAGTAGTAGTAGTAGTAGTAGTAGTAGTAGTAGTAGTAGTAGTAGTAGTAGTAGTAGTAGTAGTAGTAGTAGTAGTAGTAGTAGTAGTAGTAGTAGTAGTAGTAGTAGTAGTGGTAGTAGTGGTGGTAGTAGTAGTAGTGCAGGATGATGAGATGTATAGTAGTAGTAGTAGGCGGTGGTGGTTGTATTAGTAATAGTAGTAGTAGTAGTAGTAGTAGTAGTAGTAGTAGTAGTGGGATTAGTAGTATAAGAAGTAGGTGAAGGACGAGGAGGAGAATAAGAAGGTGAAGAAGAATATAAAGAAATTAAAAATTAAAAAAATTAAAGAAGAAAAACAAGAAGAAGAAGGAGGAGAAGAAGAAGAAGAAGAAGAAGAAGAAGAAGAAGAAGAAGAAGAAGAAGAAGAAGAAGAAGAAGAAGAAGAAGAAGAAGAAGAAGAAGAAGAAGAAGAAGAAGAAGAAGAAGAAAAAGAAGAAGAAGAAGAAAAAGAAGAAGAAGAAGAAAAGATTGACAATAGAGCTAGAGGATATAGCTACAGTAGTTCCTAGGTGGGTTTTTTTACCATTATGAGTTGTTTTTTTGTCTGTTTGATTTTTTGTGAGATTCCGAAAAATATGTACAAAAGATGTTTTTTTTCTTCACCCTTTAATGGATTTGCAAAGAATCATTATTGCTTTCAGGATCTTTCTTTTGATATGGTATATTGAAAAAAATCCTTTCTTTATTAACCATGTATCACACAATGATGCATGGGCTGTTTATTAACATACTAGTACACCACTGCAGGGTCCTCACCCAATTTCATTCAGTTATTTTCTCTACTTTGTTTTCAATATATTTTCCATCCTGAACTTGTTATCATGAGACATTATGAGTTGGTGGTTTATAATAGAAGGCAACATGAATTGGGTCAAATACGTGCCGGGGAGTGACACGGTAGCTCTGTCATGCAGGATTATCTTCGATTGTATTGCAATTCCGCATAGTGCGTAATCCTATTTATGAATAAATAATACATTTTGATATTAACATTTTCCCCAATACTGCCCCTCGGAGATAATGTTTTATGTTTATAGCTGAATATCGATCTTAAAGGTACTACCATTTTATTTCACATTTTTGTTCATGATTTTAGTGTTTCGGACATGAACTTAATTATCACTAAACAAAGCAACCTTATACTATGACTAAAATGAAGCAATATGTTATGAAGCACAAGAATAGGCTTGCTGGACACGCGATCTGCAAACAAACTTAAATGAGTAGGCCTATGTATCCCGCATGAATCTCAACTGTTTGCGTAATAATGACCAAAAAATTATGAAAGATGGTACTCTGAATAATTTCACTTAATATTTCATTAGGACATAGTGAACAGATATAAAATGCACGCATCACTGAAAGCGGAGGTTTTACATTTTCGTGGATTACTCGCTTCCCTTACTCAATCGATACATCACTTAGTATAATTATAATTAAAGTGATCGTAATATCAAAAGGGCTTATCATTATTTAAAAGCAACCATACACTATGATTAAATGAAACAACACGCTATGAAGCACAAATTGGTGATCGTAATATTTAGAGGGCTCATCATTATTCAATAAACAAAGCAACCTTACACTATGATTAGATGAAACAACACGCTATGAAGCATAATGATATGGTCACAACTCAAAGGTTGGTCACAACCGGTCGCGCACCTCCTTGCGTGTGGCCTGCGAAGGATTTCGCAGAAAATCCTTGGATGTCCAACAATCTCTGCGTGAGGCTGCGTGTTCTGATGACAACACGTTCATCATAACACGTATCCACATTTTATAAGAATAGGTTTGCTGGACACGAGATCTGTAATGCTATGGTCACAACTGATCGTGCGTGTTTTTGCACGTGCGTGTCCGCAGCTGCGATCGGCTGTGGGCCAACTCCTGCGGTTCGTATGTCCTTTGTTTGTCATGCATGGTCACAACCAATCATGCACCTCTCCGCTTCTCCTCTTGGGCGTCTTGCTCCCTCCTCATTAAAATTACAACGGATTACGTAATAATGACCAAAATGATTATGAAAGAAGGTACTTTGAATACTTTCACTTAATATTTCATGATGTGAATTGGGGGTTTTACAGTTTCGTGGATTGTTCGCTTCTCTTGCTTGATCGATACATCACTTATAGGCCTGGAGCCTGTCCCGAAATAGTCACCCCCATTTTACATATAAGATTTGACCCCTTAAAGTTACTTAGACTATCCATGTCATTCACAAAAAGCTTGTCAGCTCGAACGACGCCGCCGGGTTTGGCCCCCAGAGCACCCCCAAAAAGGGTCGCAAGGTCGGGTCGATTTTAACCCATCTAACATAATATGCGCCAAACTTTGTCAGAAGGAAGGTGTGTGACTGCAAATTAACAAATCACCAAAACTGACAAAATTTTCCGTCGGGATGGGTTGTCAGATGGCCCCTAAAAATTGGGGTAAATTTTTTCTCCCTTAGGGCCCATGGACCAAATTTTGTCAAAAGGAAAAATTGTGAAAATTGTATTGCTTTCTCAAAAGTAGTCAAATGATAATGTCAGGGTTATGTAAACACACCCATTGTCCATCTGCGCCCATTTGACAAGGCATAATAGAAGGCTTGCATGCAAGGTGTAATTAACACGTGAATGGTAGATTTCAGCATGGCAGCCACATAGCCCAGATACTTAACAAGCTCCTCTATTATGTCTTATCAAACAGGTACGGATGGACAGTACAGGCTCCCAGACTATTAGTATAATTATAATTAATGTGATCGTAATATCAAGAGGGCTCATCATTTTTCATTAATGTGGAGGGGAAAGTGTAATTATATTATCTTTCATGCTTAACGATTCGCCATTGTAGACTTCCCCATTTCGAATAAAGTGCATCTTGGGTTCGTTGGACTCTTGAAAACTTTTCTCCTCCCCAGCGAAATTGATATAATTATACAATATACGTGATAATAATTGATATTAAGAAATAATAAGAATATCAATTAGTAGTAGTAATAACAATAATAATTAAAACATATGTAGCGCCTAATGTAGGCCTACATGTTGTTTCTAAGTGCTTACAACTTATGAAGAAAAAACATTAGTAATAACAACCATGAGAATGACAACATATATAGAAATACATGTAATATAATAGAAACTTTAAAGGCCAAGTCCGCATGCTGATTGGAATAAAGAGAGTAAAATTAAACAAGCATAACAGTGAACATTTTATTAAATCGGACGTAAAATAAGAAAGTTACGGCATTTTGAAGTTTTGCATTATTTCTTGAAACAGTGATATGCAAAACATGGGCGGTATGCAAATGAGTGAACCAATGATGTCACACACTCACTTTTTCTTATGTATTTTATTATATGAAATATCATATATTTCAATTTTTGCTTCAATAATGTAAAACATGGCTTGACTCCATATGGAACATGTAAAATCACCATTAGTGTAACTTATTTTGATACAAGGGAGAGATTCTTTATTATCACATCCATAAAAATTGAAATATTTGAAATTTCATATAATAAAATACATAAGGAAAAGTGAGCGTGTGACATCATCGGTTCACTCATTTGCATACCGCCCATGTTATGCATATCACTGTTCCATGAAATAATGCAAAACTTTAAAATGCCATAACTTTCTTATTTTACATCCGATTTCAGTGAAATTGTCACTGTTATGCTTCTTTAATTTTACTCTATTTATTCAAATCAGCTTGATATTAGTGTGGACTAGGCCTTTAATGAGAAGATTAAACGTAATTAGGATATTGAACATATACATAACTATACGAATTCGGAGTTACAACCTGATTATACATATTGAACTAAATTTTGGAATTTACAGTGTGAAGAAATAGGTCTTTAATCTGGTTTTTAAATAATAATATTCCGCTTTTATATAGCGCCTAATACATCGGAGATGTCTCTAAGCGCTTTACAGATATATTATTACCCCGGTCATCGGATTCTGGCTTGCCCGCACACAATGTATGCACATTCTCCACTCCCTGGGGAGTATTCCAGCAATGGGCCGTGGCGCTCACATTGCTAAGCAAACGACATTAACTTTCGCATCCTACCGGGTACCCATTTAACACCTGGGTGGAGAGTGGCAAATGTAGATTAACGTCTTGCCAAAGGACGCTAGTGCTGCGGTGGGATTTGAACCCCGGACCTCGTGGTTCAAAGTCCGGGGACTTATCCACTGATCCACAACACCTCTTAAAGTGGCAAGTGTTGGGGAGTCACGGATGAATACAGGCAGATTGTTCAAGAGTTTATCTAATTATTCAAAAAGATGATGATAGTCTATGAAACTTGAATATACTGTTATGAATTCTCCAATTTTTACTGTTATGAATTCTCCAATTTTTGAGTGATATACAGTAATGATAAAACTAAGCCCATCGCAGACAATACGACCGGTCTGCGATCCGAGTTCGGAAGAAAATGTAATAGCAGTTGATATAAACATCAAAACACATATAAAATATTTTTGACTGAGGTTCTGAAAAGTCATATAGATAGTACAATCGAAAATACGCCCTATTGCGAGTTTCTAAGTATAGGAGGAAGGCCAAATCAGCCCCGAGTCGTAGTGACGTCAGAGCAGTCGTAAGATTGTCTACGATTTGAAACTGATTTGGCCCTTATTCCGGGTATAAGGCTGACAGCGCACCAAAAACATCTGTATAGTATTCATCGTATTTTTCAGAACCTGAATCAGGTAGATATTACTGGTAAAATGCCCGTATTTAATGCTATTGTGATTTATTTATAAATCGGATCGCAGTCGATAGTATAGTGTTCGGAGAACTTAAGGGTTACATTAACACAAATTTAACCATGCAAATAGCCGTTTCTATTTGACAGATAACGACAAAGTATCTATAACTAATGGTTCGTATATAATAGCTACATGAAACAGTTAATGTAGTGAAATTTAATGATGAGTAGAGAAAATATTCTCCAAGAATCGATCGGCATGAAAACAAGCCTGTTCAAAACACGCAAAGTGAAGTTTCATTAAACATTGTTGATTATCACACGGACGATATGGCCACAATTTTCGAGCACGCAAAAATGATTCGGATTTACCTGTAGTAAACAGTTTAATGAGAGCAAGAGTATACGTGTACAATAAATTGGTTTATCAATTTTGTTTCTAAAACCAATATAATTGATAACTGAATCACTCACTGATCTATCGGTTTCTTAGAATGATCGTTAGGCTATGAATTATTGTGTATACATCGTCTTAAGCAAAATCGTTTCAAGAACATCGGTTTGATGACATTAATTGAAACAGCGTGGACCACGTGAAGGTTCTCATTTCCTGCCTATGCTCCGTAATTTTCTTGAAGGTCTCCCTTTCCTATCGTCCATTCCTCCAACGTAGCTGACTCTGATTTAATCAGTCGTCTTGAATTAGTACAGCAAATATCTTCAAGATGTCAATTTAAAATAATTTCTATACCGTATGCAACAATAATACTGCATATTAAGCACTCACCAACTTACTTAACCTTCAAATTCTTTAGAGAGCTTCTACATTGAAAATATACAGAATTATTCTTTTAAAATGGAATCAAGCACAAACCATATTGACACTAAAACAAAGTACTGTATAGCGTGCGATGATATCAATCACTTTCTCAAATTCATGACGTTAAATTCTTTTCGATAAAACTTATAATTCAATCATCTTGAGTTTATTTAAACCGAGGGAATAGTAATTGATGTAATGCACGCCAGAGAATGCGTACACATGTTAAGAGTATCTTATACATGCTTTTATGTCACCCTTAACACATTAACGCAGGTCACGTGACTTATTAAAGCACAGTTCCCTTTTATGTACGTGATTGCTGGAAGTAATCATGTTACTTTCCTTTTATCAAAGTTGCTACTGGGTCATCAGATGATGCACTTTCCGCTGATTGCAACAGACATGACATTAATATGATAATGGTCTTCTAGCTTTCATGCAAATCTATAATTGAATCAAGCCCTGAAGCATGGTTTCTTCAAGTTACGTCGAAAGGGTATATCTCCGGTCGATCTTAAATACAAAATATGAAGTAAGATATATCTTGTATATTGCTAATACAAGAAAGCAATATTATTTCCTAAAAGGTGCCTTGTGTAACCGAGTATTACGGTATACGACTGCCACATATTACTACTGCGACTTCAGGGCGTCAATTCATTTTCAGAAGGGGCATCAAGAAAAGATTACGCTTCATACACAGTTGCTTCTATCATTGGGGCAACTGCCCCCCCCCCTTGTACTTGAAAAATCGAAGATTTTTGTTGTGAATACGTCAATCATTTAACATTCTTTCAACTGAAAAAAAAAACACCAAAAAAAAACAAAAAAAAAACATGGTCAATATATTTATTAGTGCGCTTTTTATCAGTCAAATCAAATCAAATATATTTTTCAAATAGTATCTATCAAGGGCGAACTCTATGTTCTAAGGGATATTATGTCAGAACATTTATATGATTAGATCATTAAATCATCCTTCAAGACGGAAAATACATTTAAACGGTGTGCACTTGTACATAAGTGTTCGGCTTTAGCAAACACGGCCTATTATTGGGATTTCCCCTCTGTTAGTTAGGGAAAACCCCAAGAAACATTATTCTTGAAGATTTTAATCTCATAGGAACCTTAATTCAATACCCTTTTCTCTTGTTTATGGAACATTTTACACCTTGTGATTTACATATTTTTCATATCATCCGTCCGTAGGCTGCTGCTCTTTCTTCTCGGTTTTGTTTACGTTTTTTCTCTCTAATCAAATATATGCACATGTGTTTTTAGAGATGTGTACTATTTTATGATAACTTTCTGATCTGTGTTTTACAGAATAAAAAGGTATCGATTCGATTTTACTTGATTCCTTGCTTGGTGCCCTATTATGTTCCAACGATGGCGATTAATGCTTTCCATCTATCTGTTGGTATGTAATGTGCAGAAACTTATGTTACCAATTGCCGCCCCCCCCCCCCAAAAAAAAGATCTATTTATAGTTGATACGCTGTCACCCTCTGAGCTTTACAGAATGTCACTGACATGGTCATATATGCATGGAGTCGCGTCACACAATGGAGGCCCCATATCCACTTATTGGTGAGTAACCACCTTGGTTCCGTGTGGGCAAATGTAGAATAAAGTCCTGTCAAGATGTACACTTCAAGATTCGAACCAATGATTTTCCTATCTCCATTCCAGATTTAAAACCACTCGACCATGTCGCCTCATGTTTAAACCTTTTTACATTCTTGCAACCCCATCCGGGGAGCGTTTCATCAAGCGTTTTGTCAGTGATTTTTACCGACAAATTTGCTCTCAGCCAATCAGATGCAAGGATTTCAGTAGCTTATAACAGTTGTCGGTAAAAATCACTGACAAAACACTTGATGAAACGCTCCCCTGATATCCATGATATCTTCTCATGCCCTTCTACAACACACCATTAAATCAGTCGGTTTTTATATTTATTTGAGTTGCTTTCGGTGCCTGTTATTCTCTCCCTAAAACAAGCAAAGAGTGGGTTATATTCTCATATCCTTTCACTTAAATTTATCTCTAACGTCTGGAAAGGGCACTTCACCATGTTTACATCAATTTTAAAACTCCATCTCCCTTTAAATTAGTTGTGTTTATATACTTTGGACTCGGCATTTCCATAAACTTTTCACTCTCTTCTTCCCCATCTATCCCTTCATGTTAATTGCACAGCATCCATTTTAGCTCTCAACGTCAACATTTTCTCTTTCCCCTAATTCCTTCCCACTTTCTCCTTTCAAAACTGCCTCACTTTATAAATACCTCCTCCGTCAATTCTCATCAATACCCTTTACGTATATTCCTCTCCTTCACCTTGGCGCATTGGAGGAGCAATCCGTCGCTTCCGACTATGGCGGGATGCAGGCCTAATCATAATGCAACATGCGCATCTTGTAACCTGTTTTAACGCGGCGAAGGATGCCCTTGGGCCGGGTTCTAGCACCGGATCAATAGTGAACGGTGATATAGCATAACGCGGCGGACATCCGAAGAAGTGGGAGGGGGGAAAAAGTACATGCATCCATCCATCTAGTCTTCTAGACTAACCACATGGATACGCATGGATGTGTATACAACCCGTCATGAAAATGGCATAAAAAGTAAGTTGTCTCGATATTTACAGAAAGAATAGAATATGCAGGAGAGAGAGAGTTAGAGAGATAGAGGGAGAAATGGAGAGAGGGAAGGAGAGAGAAAGAGAGAGAGAGGAAAAAAGAGAGAGAAAGATAGAGAGAGAAAAACAGGCAATAATTGATATTCTAGGTCAAATCATCCAATTAAAAATTGATAAAAAGAAATACGTATAACAAATAAAACCTAGATTTGATGCTAGTTCACATGTACGAAATTAAGAAAAATATTTAAATGTGTCCATTAGATGCTACCCCTAAAATACCCCCACATCAGCGTCCTCTCTCCACAAGAACATCTCTTCTACATCTCTTCCACTTAAACAAGAGCTTTAAAATACAGTGCCAATTTGGTGAGTTTATAGAACTGTTTCTTATAAATATTCCTGGTGTGTTTATTAATAAACTCACCCTCTCTTCTTCCTTTGTTCTATCTCTTCTTCTTCTTCTTCATCTTCTTCTTCTTCTTCTTCTTCTTCTTCTTCTTCTTCTTCTTCTTCTTCTTCTTCTTCTTCTTCTTCTTCTTCTTCTTCTTCTTCTTCTTATTCTTATTATTATTATTATTATTATCATTATTATTATTATTCTCCTCCTCCTCTTCCGTCTTCTTCTTCTCTCCCTATCCCTCTCCATCTTCCCCTCTCTCTCTATCTATCTCTCTCTCTCTCTCTCTCACACACACACACACACACACCCTCTCTCTCCTTTCTCTCTCTCTCTCTCTCTCTCTCTTTCTCCCTCTTCCTTCTCTCTTAGATTTACATATTTCAGAATACACTTTGCATACATCAATTGAGGTTTTGTCAACACAGTCGTCAAGAGCAACCTTTGAAACCACTGTTGACTCTATTGCTTACCCGAGGCTTTAAGGTGCTCATTGTGTACTGCTGGCAAAATGTCATTTTTAAAATAAACTGTACATAAGCTATTCTGAAAGGCTGATGCAGGAAGTAAGAGTAACTGTGTCTTTCAAGGTTTCGAAAGCGTAAACATCTTTATACATAAAAATCACTGCATTTTCCTGAATAATACACATCCTGAAAGGCACTGCAGATGAATAGGGCTAAGGGCATACGGATTATACACAAACAAAGTTTTAAACCTATGTTCAAGAAGTTATTCATACTGAATATTTATAAATTGAATAATTATTTTAATACAATATTACTTTTTAGACACAGGCTTGGTCTTTTACCCCGAAATTTATGCAACATGTTAACATTAAATTGTTCAGTTCATACTAGAAATAGAATGAATTATTATTTATCTGTTATTACCAAACAATATGAATTACACTCTTTCAGACATAAAGCTCCTTCTGTATGAAATTCCCTCCCATCAGACATAACTTCTGTTAAAAGTTTGAATTTACTTAAAAGAAAGGTTATATTATATCTTATTTCCAATGATCTCGCGTTGTAAACAATACCGATGTTATTCCCCACTGAATTGTGCGATTATGTTTTCGTTTTTGCTTTTGTTTTTGTTCAATTTTGTTTTGTTTTTATTGTTTCATCATAAATCATTTTGTATGAATCCATTCTTAATTTTACTGATCATGTGAATTTCTTTCATGTCATAGTGGCTGTCAAGACAAACCCACTAGGGTTTTTATACAGCAACCAAAATCCTATTTTTATTGTCAATCTTAATATTGTAATAATTGCATGCAAAATGTAATAATTATATCTAAGTATACAATTCTTGCACGTTGATGCTAATGTTTTATAAATGGAATTGAATAAAGCTGAATTGAATTAAAACCTTTGGTCCAACATGTCCAAGTCTGTCCAAAAGTGGGCGTATATCCTAATACAAAATATGAGAGCATATCAACAGCAACCATTGCAACCACAGCAACCATTTATACATTGCTGCAATACGGTCTTCCATGTCTCAAGTTATTTAAACTGCAAAAGATACCTCACAAAATACATTTTTACATCATAACAGGCATATTCAGGACTATTACGTTGAATGAAACTGCATGAAAAGTGGAACACATTATTGTTGTTTACATCTATTGGTAAACAGGCTCACACAGAAGCGTCCAAATACACCGAATCACATATTCAAAGCGTAAGAATGTATAACAAATAAATACTGCTATCTTCTACAGCTTTTTTGTAGGTGCAAGGTATTGAATAGTGAAACAGACAACTTATTCCTTTTTCTCTCCCGTTCAGGAATGGTAAGGTGTGAACAGATATGGGCCCTGTTTCATAAAATTTGTTGTCAATAACAAGTTACAATAACAGTCATAAGCTACTGAAATACTGAGAGCAAATTTGTCACAGATCTGTGGAAGTTGTTAATGACAATAAGTTTTATGAAAAAAGGGTCCAGCTATAGGACTGAGTAAATCACGATGTTGTGTGAGCTTTCATACGCTACAAACATTCAAACAAAATCTCGTTTGAAGAGATTGTGAAAAATAAGCTAATTCGGTATCAGTCTACAAAAACGAATGTATAATTATTGAACCCATGCAGAAATGAATAAATAGGAGGATGTTGTAATAACCACATCGTTCAATCATGGTTACGATGGGTAAAAATACCAGAATAATCATTGTAACATGACGTATCACCTTTCTGAAACCGCAGTCAGTATGTAGCACAAATTGATTTTCGATGCCAAGTGTATTATAATTATACTGATGGGAATTCTGCTTTAGGAAAAACGGCACCATGGAGGCAACAGTATTGTCATATTCTTCGAGGGAACGCAGAGACCGATAATGTTTTTTATATTGAAATTCGACATTGTGATGCATTGCAGAGCTTATGCAGTATTGAATTATTATATTATATTTTTTTGCATTTGAAGAAAAAAATCGTTAAGGACAAACTGTGGTGGAACGTGCCCCCCATTTCACTGGCCACGCCACAGGGCCGATTGTATAATGAACACTCAACAGGCTTCGCCTGTCATCTCTCGTTAGCTTTTTGAGAATTGACTATACACGATGTTACTCTGTATGAGGTGAATAACTCATCTGCACCAGCTATACTGAGGGCAGCAATCTCGCAATAATGGAAGCGATGAACTGTTTTTGGATTGACCATGGGTATCCATGCCCATTACAATTATACATGCATGGATAACCATTCCAAATATATACCTATCAATGTATTTCTGGGGCGGATCCATGATTCTCTGACCCGGGGAGGGGGTGGCTCAAGTCTGAAATACAGGCATGGCATATATAGCAACAACAACAAAAAACAAACAAAAAAACCAACAACAAGAACAAACAAACAAACATGTATTCATACAGCATGTACAGGATGTCTTTTATGATACATCAGAATAGTTGAGAAGAACTACTTATTTCTTATCAGACTGAGATAGATACATTAGTGGTATGATGGTAAAAAGAAATTTTTTAAATAAATAAATATGTATGAGGCATGCGGCTTGTCAATGTTCAAAACTCACCTGCCCCAAACAAAGGAATTAATTAATGAGGTTGAAGATTTGTCAATCTGTCGGTCAATTGAATCTGGTGTCGCCGAGACCACTGGCCCGTCTCCGTGGTCTAGTGGCATTGGCGTTCTAAGACAGTGACCCGGGTTCGATTCCCGGCGGAGACATTTTTTCAATCTTTGCAATAATTTCAAGAAGGAAGGACAGTTCTGGGGAACATTGATATAAACTATGCAACTATTATTCTTTCATTTCCTTTCACAATAAATATATTATACATTGCATTATTGATGACTTTCGATAAACGATGAATATGTTTGTCCATTAACGTTTGCGATGCCTATTGTCCTTATAATACACCGTGTCCACTTCTGAATAGCTTCCATCTTAGCCATTAACGGGGTTGATATACGAAGTGTTCTATTGATGATCAGAGGTGCATCACGAAGTAATACTCAAATAAATGTGAAGTGACCGCAGGAAATACCGTTTTATTGTACAGTCTAAGAGAGGAAGTAGGCCTACACGCTCGCTTTCTCTCCTCCCTCTCCCCTTTCCCCTTTATCCCTTAATATTATTATGTCTCTCTCTCTCTCTCTCTCTTTCTCTCTCTCTCTCTGTCTATCTCTGTCTCTCCCTCATCCACTCCATTCCTTATACTCCTCTCTCCTTCTCCATGCTCTCTCTCTCTCTCTCTCTCTCTCTCTCTCTCTCTCTCTATCTATCTCAGTTGTTTTATGCCGTCTTCCTTTTCTTCTCTCCTCTTACTTCCTGCCTTTTCTCATCCGACAAATTTGCTCGCTTTGGTTTCGCAACGACCTGGCGACACTGCGAGTCGTTTGATGAGGTTTCCCTTTATATATATATATATTTGAACGAGCCGCAGAGATTTGTTTTGGCATCACTTTGTGAAGGTGATACAAACCCACGGGTTGTGTGGCACCTAAGTGGCGTTATTCAACCCAACCAACGCGGAACGAAGACATTATCACGAATAAAAAACACACGCACTATGTTGCCGGTCTTCGGCTCATTCCAGAAAGCATGCTCAGAGAGGAAGAACAAATATCAATCCTTCCGTGATAGCTGCGTAGTCAGAGACGGGGATGAAATTGCACTCTTTAAGGAGGGCTTCACTCAGGGCTTCACTCATGACAACTCAGGCAGGGTTAATATTATTATTCATTAATGGTGAGATGATGGGTATATTGTATCGAAATATATCGAGCATCAACTTGCTAAAAGGTGGGGCTTCATAATCAAGTTGATTTTCACTTCAATAACAATACATTACATTAGAAAAGGTATAGAAGTTTTTCGTTATGACTTACACAAATAAAATAACCCATCATTCCTCATTAGTTCTTGTTATAGGAGAAAATATTGATCTCTACGGCCTTGTATATATAGATTTTCACGCTATCGCCCTAAATTAAGTGCACTGTAATTAACATGTTATCACCTTGAGTATTCGCGTGTATATTGTTTGGAATAGATATCGGGGCTTATCATTTGGCACGCTTGCATCAAGGTGAATGTATACCCTATATATCTAATAAGATACGGCACTTACTGCGATATTGATTTTTTTTGGAGGTAAAAATAAAAATAGATGATTTTTGTAAAAGTAAAACCGTACTTTTTGAAAGGAACGTAATCTATTTTCACGAGTAATCCAAATTTTCACACAAAACAAAGTTATGGGAGTATTGCCTCTATTAGATATGAAATTACACTTCATACAAATCATTAATCATCTCAAAAACGCTTTCATTGTCTTGACAATGCAGATAATAGAATGTATTATTGACTACGTATTTATGGACTTATGAATAATAACTAAAAACATGTTTTTCAGTATACATAAATGAGCAAAAAATATGACAACCCCTTTTCATCAGTCCCACTAATACCTTTTGATGCCGTAATGTAGGGCACTTTGGATGAATGGTTTTACTGCTGATCATTTTAGTTATGATGATTTGAATCAACATGTATTGGACGGTGAATGCCTCCCATCCACTCAATAAGTGCACGCCTCACCTACATTTGAATAAGTAACGATGATTAAATGATATCAAATTATGAAATCTGTATCGGCGACGCAAAAAAACCGCATCAAGTATGCCTCGCAGTTTTCATTAAGCGCTAGACTAGCTTTCATCAAAAGCGGTTTGCATCATTCCATGTCTCTGATGGCGATTGGAGTACGTTATCTACCCAGAGCTGCGCTATTATTTTCAATTTTGAATAAAGATTATGATCTCGTTTACTCTTTTTCCATCAAGGGCATTATCTCTTCTTTCCTTTTTTTTTTTTGCAATCGTAATACATGTATGTACTGTGTGAATGGCGATTGGTAAAAAATATGACTATCCAAGATAAATCATCAACATGACGATCAGATTGCCAGTTTTTAAAGTCTTATTTACTTTCTGATATTCCGTTTTATGTTTTTTTGTAAAGTTAGCCATAATACTGGAGACAAAACGTATCACATTTTGATAGGCTTTGTAAACGCAAAACGATAGTCATGGATGAAAAACTTTGTATAAAGTGATTGATATAATGATGAGCAAACACAATTATAAGGGCATGCAAAACGGAAGAAGAAGACAGATTAAAAGAGTGAGAAAGAGAGATGAAAGAGAGAGGGGGAAAGAGAGAGAGAGAGAGAGAGAAGGGGAGGGAGTGGGAGAAAAAGAGACAGAGAGAGACATATAGACAGAGAGAGAGAGAGAGAGAGATGGGGAGGGAAAGATAGAGAGAAATCAAAATTTATATAGAAAGGAGAGGGCAAGAATGAGATGACTTGTGGAAAAAAGGACAATAATTCTGAATAACGACAGGGGGTGGAGTAGACCTACAAGTTGGAGGTAGGATCTGAAGTGCGAATACTCTCTGGATTGAACACAAAGGTGGATCCAGGGGGCTGAAAGGAGCCAAAACAACCCCCACCCCCTATAAACAGAATCATGATGGGGAATAAATTGATTGCTCTCATCCTTCCCCCCCCCCCCCCCCCGTCGTTTTTCCCTCCCCATCACCATCCGCTGAGGAGGTAAGGGCCTGAAAGGACTGTGAGAATAAGGTATGAGGTAGGATGGCGACGTTTATCAACATTTTTATCTGTCCCCTGCCATTTCTATCGTGGGATTTATTTATAACTTCTTTACGCCTTGCATGCGTTACGGTCTTAAAGCATCATAAATGTTTCACTGCATGTAACGAACCCAAGATCCATATTGCTGCTAAGACGATTAACTTTCACATCATGATGCTGGAATAATAACAACAACAACAACAACAAAAAGCAATGCACTGAAGGCATTACTACAGTTCGTCGTTCGTCTTTACTAGTTTATAATGTTATTTTACTGAAAGGATTTTTAAAAAGATAAGGTAAGTAAGGTATAGTATTTATAGGAGTCCGATGTTCATTTATTATTTCTCAAGTTCCAATTAAACGAGCAGATCATTTGCTACTGAATTGAGGGTCTGCAACTATATTGCTTGTCAATCGAGCTTAAAGGTAAAACACAGGAATGGCCGAAGTTATTTTATTCGGTAAAAAATTAATTGGCGCCTTAATTTTGTTTACGACCAAAATTATAAAGAGCTTCCATTAAGGGAAACATTGTCGGGGGGGGGGGAACAAGTCCGAAAATCTATGAGAAGAAAACAAGAAGAAGAAGGGGAAGAAGAAGAAGAAGAAGAAGAAGAAGAAGAAGAAGAAGAAGAAGAAGAAGAAGAAGAAGAAGAAGAAGAAGAAGAAGAAGAAGAAGAAGAAGAAGAAGAAGAAGAAGAAGAAGAAGAAGAAGAAGAAGAAGAAGAAGAAGAAGAAGAAGAAGAAGAAGAAGAAAAGGAAAAAAAGAAGGAAAAAAAAGAAGAAAAAGAAGAAGAAAAAGAAGAAGAGAAAGAAGAAGAAGAAGCGGAAAAATAGAAATAAGAAGAAGGATCTTTCATTTGACAGGTACGTTTTCATTTGAAATAAAAAGGACATCTAACAAACAAACAAAGTAAAAGTAAGGTCTGAAAGGATGCTACGGGCTCATTGTGCTCCCCTAAATCTATACGCCTAGTCAAGGGCAGCAGTCTATTTCAGCATCTCTGTGTCATGTACAATATACAGGGGCCGCAGAGCGTTTTTTGAAAGTGGGGGGGGGGGGGGCTGATTTGATTTCACTCATTAATCACAATTTTCGAACCTTTTTTCCGAGGTTTTATATAACTTTTCTACTCAAAAAAAAAAAAAAAATGGAGGGGGGGGGGGCCACCCCCGGTTCCGCGGCCCATGCTATCCATTGTCTCTGTTATTAAAGATAACTTTCAAACATCACCATGTCAACGTACAGTCTCTTCTCTTATTATAAATATACATCTGCTTAGATGCCTTAGAGCTATAATATTTCTTTCTTGTGTACTTTTTTTCCTTATGTTCTGCCTTTCATCACAATATTCTTTCTGCATTTCCTTCCTCTCGACACTCGAGGGCATCTGATGAAAGTAATTAATTTTTCCAGCCGTATTTTCTGCGAGGATAAAATATATACGCGTACATGAACATATGATGATGGCCACGACTGCCTAGCTAATAAATATATGACAGGTATTTCGAGCCTGGAGGGGGTCAAAAATGAGCATAGTGGGAAGAATAATACATCAAAGAATTTACCGGCACTTTAATTGAAAAAGATATTCCTAGAAAATGATAATGCTTCTTATCCCATATTATGGAAACTGAGTGCGATTTCATTCCCCCTCTCAAAGTGCATGGATATAACAAGCACGAACCACTCACCCTAAAATATGAGTGTCAGTCTAGAATCAACGTAGTTTAACTCAAATGTTAATCCTAATATTTCTCCGAACTTTCTCAGTGCCATTTCCATCTACCATTTTTCCTTAAAAACATGTTTAACAAATTGTATTAGCACAATTGCATTAGATAGTTTTGAAGAAGTACATGTACTCATAAGCTCACTTATGGAATTAGAAGGGGCACAAGAGTATGCCCCTTTTAAAACCCATATACAAAAATGTGCCCCTTTCACTTTTTAAATGTTAGATATCAAATGCACCATAGGGGGGGGGGGCTGTCAGAGATTTTTCTTCTTCAAACTCGTGGAGCCGCCCTGATCATGCTGATAATAAGCTCTGTCTGTGTGTGTGTGTGTAAAATTGGGTTTTTACAGACGTGTATCAATCAGATATGATTATTTACATCTGGGACCTTTAACGTCACCATCCGAAAGACGTGACTCAGTCTCGAACCTGGGTCCGCTGAATCAGTTTATAACTTCCACTGTTAGCTTGTATAGAATTGTTTAGTTGTCAATCAAGGAAACAAAAGATACTTATTTTCCCATCATCATGTAGTTCATCCTGATAAGTTTGTTTTATTTGCTTAATTACGAGCCAACGGAGAGAACCAGCGTTCAATGTATACACACTCATTCACAACTGTACATATTTGAATTAATTTTCAAGTTCCTTTCTTTAATTGAATTATGAAGAAAATCTTTATGTCATATGCAATTTCCAAAACAAGATTATAATGTGGAAACAAGTCTTGAAGATAATAAGATCAAAATCAAGTTGGCTAGACAAAGAAGGTATCAGGTTGAAGTTGTATACGAGATAGAATGATCAGTCGGGAACAGATTAATTTTTGACTCATAAATCAATCACAGTGATCATAAAAACTGGATAGCACTTGATGTACAAACTCATGTATGTTTTCATGGTTATCAAGCTACTATGTGATTGAGAACGTCCTGAGAAAGAGCAAGAGACATTTTCGACCGGAATGAAATGAAATGCATTGTACATGTATATAAAAGTTCCATTGCTCTCGTCTCTTTAATGATTGAATGATGAAAACAAAGATGGGTTACGCTTGTATGGCAGGACTGTCGGATTTAATGAAGATGCTGATCCTTATGAAACTCATCCAATACATGACAGAGGAAGAGTTGAAACCCTGTTATTTGGACGGACTTAAGGATTATTCCTGTACATTCTAGACACGTCCTAATTCCTTGAATATCAAGAAGCACCCTTTTAAGCACTGCAGGAAATCGAATCTAGAGGGGGCCTATATACCAGGGACCTCGGGCCTCCATAGACGCCATCTTAGAGGGGAATGAGGGGCGTCATAATGGGTAGTCACTCCGCGGAATGACTCGAGATCGATTGGGAAGTGGAATGCGTCGCTATAAATATGAGAAAAGCAGTTAGGCAAGAGCAGACATTTTAATTTTCATGATTTATCGACGATTTAGGAACTGAAGTCCATGTCCGAGGTTCCAGCTGGATGCATAGAAAAATCGATCGTTGATGATTATTGAGATATCTCAGTTTGTTAAGCAGATTAAAATCTGTAGGTAGAATCCCAAAAGTGAAATCGGGTTAGCATAATATCAGGTTAAACCAAACCACTTTCAAATGCCATACCTAACTAAAATCAATAATAAATATCATAAATTGACTTCTTTACAGACTTCCGACATAGTCACATCTTCATCTGTCTGCAGAATATTACCCATAATTTTTACTCTTACATAGCACGTAACTTTGCCACATATCAAAATCAAATGATCTTTGCTTTGCCGGGTAACAATTGATCTCGAAATTAAACTAAAAGTCAAAATGTATTGAAGTGTGCATAATTTGCTACGTGATTGTGGCATAAATGGAGCTAAATTTATAACTTTAAAAAAAAAATCACTTGAATCAGTTGATTAAAAAAAAAAAAAAAAACATTGTATAGCAGTGCGCAGTTCGTTGCAGGGCGCAGTCGCTGGCTCAGTGTCGTAGGAATATAAGCTAAGGGTTTAGATGGTGACTTTGGAGGCCATTTTAGCATAATATTACGTCTTGTTTGCTTTAGATGTCAGATGTGGATATCAATAACAATATTGACTGGCTCTTACTTTAGGGAAAGACGACTCTTCGACTCGGGCAATATGAATCTAGTTCAGGGAATGTCGTATCCCCCTCAGGGCCAGTCAATATTATATAAATAATCCCCTCCCTCCAAAAAAAAAAAAATAAATAAAAAAAATTGTAAATTAAAAAAATAATGCTATGTCATTGATAGCGGTTTTGGTTTTTGTTTCTCGTATCCAAATTGATATCTCGTCTTTTTGTATATTTATACAGAAAACTATTTCAAAATTAAAAGATCATGATTTTATATTTTATGTAGTTTTCTATGTTCTTGAAAATTCAGGTTACTCTTCTTGTGTAAGTAAATTTTAAAAAAATATGTAAACCGCTTCAAGAATACATTTTAGCGTATCAACTCAAATTTCTGGCGCAAGAAATATGAAGACTGAAATTGTGTGTAGATACCATTTTTTCCCCCTGCGTCATACGTTTAATACCAACAACTCACATTAATACAAAACTGATTTTACCACTCTCATCCAATTAAAGAAAAACAATTTTAATTGATGCGCAAGATGAAGAGAAAGTACAAGGACAGCAGCAGGGAATAGCTCTGATTGAGATATTCTCTTGATCAATTTCCTGACAGTGTTTCGTGGGGTTTTTTTGCCCTTTGTTTCCAGGAGAATTGAAAATGACGTTTTCTTCTGCTGAATTGCTTACAATTTGTAGCATTCATCAATATGAAGTGATTTAATATTTGCATTACAAATTGATTTTACTTCTTTATCAACACGAAACTAATCCCAACGTGCCAAGGATATTTATTTCACATCTCTCATCTGGTGTTCTCTTTCTTAAAAATAGATAATTACGTGTCTCTTGCAGTTCATGAACCAAGAGTGACACAAGTCAAATTGTGAGTGTAAGCTCCATCAATATGCTAATTTCCAAATCTCAGAGTGGGCTTGCAATGACATGCTATTCATTCAGTGGATTTAGTCGCAGCTTTATTTTCATATCGAGAAATGAAAATCCTTTAAATGTCATGTGTAGATTTACATCTTAATTGCTACATACCTCCTCGACAACAGTAAATACGAATATCTCTTGTCCTGTGTTTTATAAGCACGCGTAAAAAGGCTTAGGCATCGTGCGTATATTTGATATTTTGTTACAAAGTGACGTTTTGTCTTGACTGAAGCCTCGTGCAAACGACACCCACAAAAGATCAGTTGGATGAAGAAGAAAAAAAAAAACAACAACAAAACAGATTTTAGTTTTCACTTTAGAAAGTGCTTAGAGTGCATGCAAATCTATTTCAAACCTCCCTTTTCATTATTCAGGTATTTCTCTCTGTGTGCTTCATGATGGGTGATTATTTGAGATAACTTCCCGTACATTAGGTAAATCATTTATCTTTTTTATCCCAAAGAAGAAAGAGGATTGTCCACAAAGATGGGAGTTACATGTTCCTAGACGTTTCTAATTTAAAACTGTTCGTTATCATTGTGTTTTCATATATTAAATATTTTTTAAACGATTATTTTTTTCTTTTGTGGATGGCAAAAAAAAAAAAATTGGCAATGGGTAATCATATGAGCTATTTCCCGTGATTTCATGTGAATTGATTTCTCTTACAATTATATTCATTTGACTTATACTTACGAATGTTTGTGAATAAGGGTATGGTCGAAAGATAATCTCCCTTTTTGAAATCTTGTTGTGTTGTCATATGGCAAACAAATTCCACAGTATAAGGACATTTTTTTTTTCATTATACGCAGTGACTTTAACTTTGATTAGAATATTCACCGCACGTATTAGGCTAAGTTGAGAAATGATGACTTGACGATTTCTGTTTATGTTGGAGACAACAGTTCACGTGTAAGTAAACAACGAAAATGGAGTAAACAAAATCATGTGCATCGCCTACCTGTAAAATTTAATAAATAACTAGCAAATTAAGAATAATACTTGGCTCCTATACTTTCTTGATAATAATAATAATGATAATAATGGCCACTTATATAGCCGCCAAAGTAACTAGCGCTCAAGCATATCAGGTACCCATTTACACCTGGGTGGAGAGTGGCAAATGTAGATTAGTTTCTTGCCAAAGGACGTTAGTGCCGTAGTGGGATTCGAACCGCATACCTTGTGATCTGCAGTCCAGTGACTTATCCACTAGACCACAATACCTCTACTTATTTCTTTTTCTATCCTTCTTCTTCTTATCCATTTTTCGTCTTCTCTCTCTCTCTCTCTCTCCTTTTCTCGTGTTCGTCCTCGTCCTCGTCTTTCCTCTTCTTCTTCTTCTTCTTCTTCTTCTTCTTCTTCTTCTTCTTCTTCTTCTTCTTCTTCTTCTTCTTCTTCTTCTTCTTCTTCTTCTTCTTCTTCTTCTTCTTCTTCTTCTTCTTCTTCTTCTTCTTCTTCACTTTTCTTTCTTCTTCTCATCCTTCTTCTCAGTCATCCTTTCCAAAGTTCCAACTTTTAATTTGGCTCAAATATTCAATTAAATTACCTTAAAGAGCCTTTTATAAGATATTTGAAAATACCGTCTAAAATGTGCAAATGTAAATTTTCATGTAGGCGTGATTAAAAGCAAAAATGTTCTCGCAACTTTAGGTGTTTATTTCTCAACAAAAGGCTTTCTCCTTGGAGATGAAATATATATCTCTTTTGGTCTGATCGGAATCTTTAATTGCGGATTAACGACAGAGAAATGGGTCTGGCTGAACGATTTCAGTCTATTCCTGGAGGCATAATTCACCCTAACCTGACCTTTTTAACATTTGATTGCGCAGCTGTTTTTAACTGATGAAATGGAACAAAAGTAATAATAATAATGATATCGATAATAATAATATTGGTGATAATCATATTGATGATGATGATGATGATGATGATGACGAAGACGATAATGATAATAATAATTATAAGGCACTTATATTAATGATAATAATGGTAATAATGATAATGACCTGGATTTATATGGCGACTAACATCTAATATTATCTCTTACGTCTAATATCTGATTATATCTAATATTGTATAATATAGAATAAGGAATATGGAATACAACTCAATACACATATTCAGCTGCTAACTTGTGATAAGAGAGCATAAATCTTAGTTACCATATACATACATCGTCTGGTGATCAGTATTCAGTACAAAAAAAAATCTTCAGGTCTATTGAGAACTACAAATCTCTTCTATAGTCCAACTGAATAAGGTGACAATAAAAAAATGACAACAACAAACAAACAAAAAGAAACTGGCGTCATAGACCATTCTTTGACTGACATTATTAATTGGAACAAAACAACATGGCACAAAAACACAAAAACAAAGACTACCCGTGTCTCAATTTTTTTTAAATTAAAAGTCAGATTAAGTACACGATTCGTGAATGATTTACATTGTTTCTACAAGGTGAGCTCACAGACAGGAAGAAGTCGTTAATGTATCGAGCCGAGATATCCCCATGTGTATTGAAGCGTAATCTTGCAATGCCTCTCTTGATTAACTTTTAATGCATAATGCATATAATGTAAAACGCTCAAGCTTTGCACTGTTGCACTGTCTGCATGAAGCGATACAATCAACTAAAACAAAAACCAAAAAAAAAGAAAAGAAAAGAAAAAACCCTGAAAAAAAAAACAAGAGCAGGAAAAAAAAAAAACCCAACACAAACGACGGATATTGTTAATCGATAGAAGGTCCTGAAGAAATTTTCGAGTCAATCATAATATAGAAAACACTATTAATCTCCCTGTTACACCTATCTCACACGCACTGCATAATTCGACTACTGCATGTTTATTATAAATTAAATCGAATCTACTAGAGATAATAACGGGTGATGTATGCGAAATGCCATCCGAAATTAATTTTAGTTGATTTATAGCAATATGCCAATGCAAGGCAATACCCGCATTCGTGAGAAGGGTTTTAATTTCGGCCTGATTGAAGATTTAGAGTGACTGTCCATGCATAGATTGGCAATGGTCGTCAGTCTACCGTATATCTAGATTAATTGACTACTCTCTGTTGACAAAGAATAATCGACGCGACCTATTTCATTAAAAAATAGAAGAAGAATCTTCTAATGTAGGCCTACTGACAGATTTGATTTACTGCATTTTTAGAAAAAACATTAATGGTACAGTCGTTTTCCCCCTCTCCCTCCCAAACCTTCTCTCTCTCTATATATTCTCATATTTCATCTCTCTCTCTCTGTCTCTCTCTCTCTCTCATGTACATGTAAAATGTTTTTTTATTCTGTGGACAAATTCATGACCACAATTCCCCCCCCCCCTCTCTCTCCCACACGCACACATAATATATGCTCTCCCATAATTCACTCTTTTTTATCTAATTTCTTATAATACCAATAATCAAATTTTAAAGTAGCCTTGTATCAACGTGACGAAATATCTTATCAATCAAGTGAAAAATAGCCACCGTTTGAAAGAACTCGGGATTCATCGCTCCAATCACGCTGCAACAGTACATAAACACTAACTAACTAACAATATATATATATATATATATATATATATATATATATATATATATATATATATATGTCTCCCGGCGGAGACAGTTTTTGCAAACCCTGCAGTTATTTCCACAAAAAGGAAGTCAGTACGGAGGAACAATGAATTTAGCTACGCAAATTATTTCTCTCATTCAATTCAATTGATTTCTCACATTATATATATATACATATCTTTCTCAATTTAGATCGCTCTATGCCATGTTGCTTATATGCATGTTTCCGTATATCAACTACTTGGCATGTATCATCATTAGAACGTGGGATACAAAAATAAATCCGTCTAAAACACAATGTCTATAAGGACATTGGTGTCTTAACTCCAGTGTCTAATTTACGTGTGATTTTTTTTTAAAAGCTATCTGTTCAAGATGTTAAGTCATTTTGAGGACAAAAGTGTACTCTTTAATGATCATTCTTTAAATATTGTTTTTTTATGAACACGATAAAAACTACTTTCGAAAAATAAACTCAAGGGCAATTTCAAAGGCTTATTGTACTGCCCTTAGAAATCAGGTTCGGATTACGTAATACACCATTGTAATGTTTGCACATTTCTAAAGGTGATAGACAGGTCTATTGAAATTGCTTTCAGTTGATTTTTCGAAAGTAGCTTTTATCCAGTTTATGTGAGCATTATGCTTGACATCAAACTTTAAAAGCGTTCATTTCATTCACATTAATATGTTTAAATGTCTGTTTATGTACTTTTTATATTTTATAACTTATTTCAGCATACACGATCTATGATCTTATGTTATTAGTACGTATTATTTTCTGTATTCGTCCGTTCCTTGTTTAATTGTTTAATCATAATGATAGAGTAGTGTATATTACACTTTATTGGATGTGGAAAGTCATTCATTCTCCTTCTAAAAGTAATAATATCATATATATATATAAATAAATGTATATATATATATATATATACATGTATATATATATATATGATTATAATGTACATTTAAATAAGCCGTTTGATACATTTGAAAACTTGTTGTAACTGATAAAGAAATAGGTAGAGAAATAGAAGAGAAGGAGAGAGAGAGAGAGAGAGAGAGAGAGAGAAAGAAAGGAAGAAGGAGGAGGAGGAGGCAATGTGTGGAAGGGGGAACATGAAAAGTCAGAATCAGGTTGTTCAAATCCCATTGCACTCTCTTTTTTTTATATCTACCAGCATATACGTGCAAGTTGAATAAGCTTATAGTTAGAATCATTCACCCAACTCGGCGTGTAGAGTCTGTAGACATTCCGTCTTCATGTCCTCAGTCAGAACACGTGCACACCGGGCTTCTGTAATCCAATTTCATCATCCAACGAGCATGAAGTCACATTGATTACCAAACAACAGTTCCCCTAAAATTAAATTTGCCGATGGTTAGGGGGGGGGGGGGGGGGGGGAGAAGAAGAAATAAATTCAGCTCAGAGGTATACGGGACGATAGACGGTGGAATACGATTCTTTCAATTCTGATTCTTTTTGAACCCCTCGTGAAAGACGCGTCTTTCATCTTATTGCATCCTTCAGGAAAGAATCTGGAATTTCGTCAATTATTAACGTTACCGTTATTGTCTTTGCTGTGGATCTCATTGTACTGTCATCTATTCATCTTTATCTAAATTTGGGGGGTTGGTTTTCTTTGCTTCATGAAAAAAACGATGCAAAGAAAGACAAAAGTGAGGCATTTTGAGTTTGCCTTTCAGTATACGGAAGAAAAAAAATTGGCATTGTAAAATAGGGAATGTGGTAAGGGGTAGGGGTGGGAACGGAGAGGGAAATGAAATACATGTTGACTATAATAATATAAGATTAATGTTAAGAATGACAAGAGATCGATAAGCATGGAAGTGATGAGTTTGCATTGGGGCTGTCAATGACCAACCCAATCTTGATATTTTTCCGGAGATGTGAACGCAAATAACATTTTCCATAATAAAAAGGTTTTCTGGTTGTATTTGACTCGATTTATTTGATTGTCACCAACGTACCCTAACATTCAGTAAATGTAATAATGAACAATAAACACGATCGAAAAAAAATTTCCCAGAAATAAACTGAAGGGCGATTTCATTAGTATTCCTGTAGAAATGATGATCGGATATAATATGTCACTGAAATGTTCAAAGGTTCACACGTTGGAATATAGGTGAATGGCTTCTTGATATAAATTTTGTTAAGTGCCTCCAACAAAGTTTAACACGCTAAGTGCAGTAGATTATGACAGATTTTTTTCATAACTTACCAGTAATATCTGGTAGTTGTAATAAACACTTATTCAAGCTTCTAAAAAGCGTAGGAGGTATAATATGCAAACAAGCACAGTACAGATGACTCTTTTAAGTTTGATGACGATTTATTTCAAATTTAATGAAAGTGGCACAATCTGATTTTTATCCCTCATAATCATATAAGACATTTAAAGGGGATGAATCCACCCTGATTACAAGTTGGTTTTAGAAGAAGCAGACAAATTAAAGAAACAGATCAGTGAAGGTTTAAGCAAAATACATTAAGAAAAAAAATCATAACTTTCTTATTTCTTATCGGATTTTGCTCGAACTTTCATTAATCCGTTTCTCTCATTTTTCTCTCAATTAAATACTCTCAAATTAAATACCAGGACGGACTTTCCCTTTAAGGCTCTTAATGGGTTGTTTAAAAAATGTTCATTTTAAAACATAGTGAAATTTTATACCTTTAATTCAAGTAAAAAATAATAACCCTAATCATTCAATGCTTGTGCTTCGATATCCCAAAAGTGTTCGAAGATTACAGAACCCCTCATCCGCTCACCCCCTGCACCCATAATGTTACATTAAGGTTGGATGAGATCAGCCCATTCATGGAACATAAAGAACTTGATAAATAAGGATAAATAATGTGTTTCAACAGTGTATTCTTTCCAGAAAATACACCATAGTATCAAGAAGAAAAAAAAAGGAGGGGACACATCCAATACGCTACAACATTCCCCTGGTGACTTTTAATCATCAGTAGATATGAATGTATTGCAAGCCTATGTAAGGATAAATGGCGTTTAATGTAATGTAGACTTGATCTCGATGATCGAGGATCAAGTATATATTATGAACAATAACTCCCAATCGCTTAGAATCCAATTTATTCTATTCCATTGCATTTTTTCCCTATCAATTAAATTGTTCTTCTGAATTTCAGCTAGATGTAACTATGTGGTGTTCGTATACTGGCTCTGCAGTGCTAGAGGAAACAGCCTGTTTTTAATCTGGGCCATTTGTGAACCACCCCTAGCTACGGGTTTTTTAATGGCAATTATTTTGCTTCATCACGCGCAAAAAAGGGGGGAAAGAAGGAAGAGAAGTGAAACGAGGCCAGGGTTTGCACTTTCTTTGTAGGCATGGCTTTAGCTGTGGAATAGCGACGATTGACTGGCAATAACCCAACTCATGTTTCCTTCCAATTTGCGAGTCATGAGGAAGCTTGTGTCAACAGAGACCCTTAGCTGCAGGCTGGGATTAGAAATAGATACGGGTAGAGGAGGGAGACTTGTATTTACATGTGGCATGGGTGAATATCGCTTCCACAACGTGAAGGAGAAAGAAGATACCAAGTTAGTGCGATAAACTGAAAGGGTCATGGCTCCGTCTTGAAATAGTCGGTTAAGGCATTTCGTGAATAATAGAACAATTATTTGCAGTGATATATCTTCACCAGTCACTTATGGTCCCGGATGATAGATTATCCACGAATTTTCGCACTATACAAGCACGAAGTTACGTCTTTACTTTGAAAATTGATTTTCAAAAAAAAAAGGAGATCTCAAATTGTGATGTCACTTAGCTGTGCACAACTTGTATATCAGCTGATTACCTAATCAATTAACTAAAAGCTTTTCTTAAAGAAATTTCCAATGTGCATAGAGATTTTTTTCATATATACATGTACACATCACTACAGTAGTGGCGTATGCAGAAATTTCTAAACAAGATGGGGGTGAGCCTGAATTATCTGGACAGTCCCGCGTGCTTGTAGACCCATGACAAGTATTTTCTCCTCTTTTGCTTTTTTTTTTGGGGGGGGGGGGGTAGCGTACTCCTGCTTGAACTCTACGCCAGATACGCAACTGCACAAAAAAAAAAAAAAAACGATCATGATCTATGATATAACCTACATTTTGAACTACTAACAGATCAGAAGCACGAGTGGCCTTTCCTTATATCTGTCTCTTTCCTTTTATAAAATGCCACGGTGGTCAGTGGTGACAGCCGTTACAGTAAGTAAATTCATTTTGACTTCAGTGACTCTCGTTGTAGCTACGTTTGACATTTCAATGTGTCAAGCCCTGTATTGATGCAATGTCAAGACGCAGATCAATTCAAGGGACTTGGTTTTTTTTTTATTATTACAACGAACACGTGGACTCTTAGACCCTATACAACATTTGGAAAGCAGTCTAAAACGAGATTCAGTTGTTATCTCAAGAAACGGTTATCGCAGGTGCTGGGCTATACTTAAAAGCGATAAAGCGTATATTTGACCCTGATTTGATGAAGGCTTCTTTCTTTCTTAGTTTCTTTATTTCTTTCTTCATTTTTTAAAAAATTTGAATATTGTGAGCTTTTCGTGTCTATGATGATATTGAAAATTAATATTACAGCCTAGAATGTTGTTCATGTCTTAGATTTACCCCCCCCCCCGAAAACCCCTCCAAAACATAACAAAACGAAACAAAGCAAAACAAAACCCATCAAACAAACATCAAGAACGGCTTTCGGTGGCATTAGTATGCAAGACCTTTATTTCTTATTCATCCAAACACTATAAAGCTAATAATAGATTTTAACAATTTTTAGTACATCTCCTTCTTACCGTTCCTTTTTGAGGCTCGTCTCTGAAAAGAAGGTTTTTTTTACCTTCTAATATTCCGGTGAATATCTTGATGAGAACCGTTTGCTCCTTTATGGCTGCTGCTGCTACGTGCTTTGCTATCAGATTCACTTTGCACTCTCTCGGATTTCATATAAGCAGCCATAATTTGCCGCTATCCATATTCATTTTTGGTAAATTGAACTACCTGTTTGACTATTTCCTTTCTCAGAATCCTGGTACTTTATCCTTTGCTTGGATGAGTGTAATGATTAAAGACATATAGCGAAAGTGCCACTCCGCTTGCTTGCCAAGAAATATTGTTTAAATATATCTGAGAAAAAAGGCCCTTTGAGGTGTAAAAATCCTCTTAAGAGAAATGTTGTTTTGACTTTTTGCACAAATAAACCTTAATCATGCTTTTATTGCAATGCTCAAATGAAATCGTTAAGGATCTTTGAGTACCTTATATTCGAGTACTTAGGAATATTAGAGGAGTACATTATGTCTTCTACATTCAGTCATTCATAATTTCTAATGGCTATAGATACATGTATGTCTTTCAAAATTTTCCTTAATTGAATCAAACCTAACTGAAGTCAAAATAGGTATTCATAAGTTAGAATGGAGAACATATAGGCTGATAGCTTTACAACTAAATATAATATTTCCCCTTAAACTCGTTGAGGTCTAGTTAGTGTTTGCAACATTAAAACGCCATCGGAATATTACTTTGACCAACACTTGACACAGAAACCAATGACGGCTTCGAATTGAACAAGCATTTTAAACAGACGCCATCCCATTACTTGCACGAACGTGACCAGAGGCTAAATCACAAGGCCTACTAAACTTGGAGAGTTGCAACTGACGTTACCCTTCAATTAAGGTTTTAAAAAATATTTCATTTTAAAGTCATGATGGTTGATTTTTTAAAATTTATGAACAAGTTTGAATATCTTTTTGACAAAATTTCTTTTTCAAGATGTAATGTCAAATTTAGCGCGTTGGACAAAGACTTCTATATATAAACCGAGGACTTCAGTATAGGCCTTCTGTAAGAAATCTGTATATAATATTTTGATGGAGTTAATAGACAAAAGAATAGTCTGTTTTTTGTTTGTTTGTTTGTTTTTTGTTTTTCATTTTTTATAATCAAGATGTTAAATTCATGATTATCAGTAAGGCTTCTAACGTAGCAAAATGCTACTTTTTTAGTGTTATATCTATTAAAAGAGTGGGCATACTTGTTGCGCGACCCCTCCTTCATGACTCAATATTCATTTTCATAAACTTACATTAAAGAACTGTAAGCTATAAATAGGTGATACTGAGTAAGTAAATAATGTCTGGTATAAAAAATTCTTTTGAATTTGCTATATAAACCCCTCAAAAAAAGTTTGGAAACTCAGGTTTGATCGATTTTATCTCTCCTGTCATGGCATAATCATAGCTTTGATTAGTATCATTAGAAAGTGTGTTTATTCCTCTTTTAAATGATACCATGTCTGTTATGATTTTGCTCTCATGAAATGAGCAGTACATCAGAATAAGGGGCGGGGTCAAAAGTGAAAAGTTGCAAAATGCATCGGTAAGCACTGGTATTGTTATGCAGAGCACTTTTCTTTATTTGACATAAGAGAGTGTGATTTTTGTAAATGACTGTGGGGCTATTATTCCCAACTGGTCATCCATGAATACCAACTTCTAGAAAATTCTGGAAATGAAATTCATGCTGAACATTCATTCACTGTCTAAGCTTCAAGCATGAAAATAAACGTGAAAATTTTGAATTTAAGCCGTGAAGTTCCTCTCGTGTTTGGGTTTTTGGTGTGTTTTTGTGTGTGTGTATGTGTTTTTTTTTTCAGAGATGAATTCATGTGAAACGAAGTGTATTGCATGTTTGTTTGAGTGATAACGGATGATTGTTTTAGTGCTTGGATGTTTGTTCGACTTCATGCATGTTTGTTTCAGTGCTGTGCGCATGTTGCTCTTGGAAGATCATCTGAAAACACAGCAGTCCTACATTCTTCAAAGAAAGTAGAATGCACAGCCGAACATGAGCAGTACATTTTGCAACTTTTCACTTTTGACTTTGCCCCTTATTTTAATGTACTACACATTTCATGACTGAAAATCATAACAAATAGGGTATCATTTTAAAGAGGAATAAACAAACTTTCTAATGATACTAAACATAGCGATTATTATGCCATGACAAATTAGACATAATCGATCGTACTAGAGTTTCCAAACTTTTTTTGAGGGGTTTACAACTTTCGATACAACCTTTGATAAGCACTAGTGTGGGGGCAAGACGTCGTGTATAATCAAATTTCATCGCCACATGTACATAAACTAAGATAAATCTTTAAAGAATGATTGAACATATTCGATGTTTTAGACGCATCGGCCCGTATTCTACCACTTCAGTTAAAACCCGACGCGAAGGCTAACTTCCTATAACTTTATAAGTTTGTTAAAATCAACCGAGCTTAAACCCATGCAGTGTCAGGTTTAAATCTCAGTAGAATGCGCTCCAAAATGAAGGTCATACAAAATTAAGACAGACCATGCGGTTCATCACTTGCATCAAATCACCTTAACCGTCTCAACATTCTCTCCAACCATCATGTTTCGTTCTAAACCCTGGCGTATCGGTTATCCAATCAAGGACACCAGGTTTTCCATCCGCATGAGATACATGCATGCATGCATGCCGTCGACGCTGAATTAAGGCTTAGGGGATTCGTGAAACTTGAAGAGGTATCTGAGCGATGTGGTTGCGATGACATAAACTTGGCACCATCATTAAGTCTTAATGAGATCCTCCTGTTTGGAGCTGAGAAAATCTGGCTGGAAAGCGAGATGGGTGTTTGGTGTTGTATGACTCAATCCCGCTAGAGCGTAGAAGACGAACTTGACGACGCACGTATACGGATTTCTGATCATTTGTCGCCTGGCGAAGCTGGGCTTGGGTCATGGAAAGGGTATAAAGGGTGTGAGGCGTCCGTGGTGTAAGGGAAGTGGAACACTCAGGGGCGGGGAATTGTTTATAGAATCGCGAGAGTGAATTGATTTTCAAAACTAGAAAGATGTCACACTACTTCATCTTCTCTGTATCTAATTTGCTTACAATCAATTCTAAGTAATATACAGTATTAATATATATTGTATATTCTTAGTATATTTTATCAAATATGGTTTTGATGTCTTGTTAAAATTCATTTGGGAAAAATATCCATCCAAGTTTCCAATGAATACGTTATTACTTCAAACCAATACATATACTCCAAATTATTGATATGAGTCGAAACCATTTATATGAGATGGCTATAGAAAACGCCGTAAGATACTCATGAACTATGTTTTTAAAGATATTGGAATCACGTTTCCTCGTTTAAGCACGTTGCCTATTATAGTCAAGATTGAACCCTAATAGCCGATCGTCGTTTCTGGAAAGTTGAAAACTTTTGGAATTAATGGTGAAATGATGAAAACTTGTAGATTAATCTTGGTCTGAGCACTAATGTTCTTATTTCGAATATGTGTGTGCGTACATGTGTGCGTGTGTGTGTGCGTGTGTGTGTGTGTGTGTGTGTGTGGGAGGGGGAGGGGTTGCCATGGGAGACGATAAAACTTCATTCAGAGTAGCCGATATAGAGATTTAGAATAGTAGAAACATGACACCCTCTTTCGAGAGGCCTTTCATTCCTCAACTTTGGCAGAGACCATCAATTTTAAACAGACGCGGGAGGTCCTTTGAATACACTATCGACCAAATACCTGATTGTCGTGAGCTAGGGAGAAGAAAATAAGGCATCTCATGGACCATGTTCACATAGGATATTAATCCCTATGTCTTTTCACATCTTAACACTTGCTATAAAGAGAAAACTTGGGCAATCAGGACAAGCCTTCACTTGAAACATGTCGCCTTCACGTCTACTTTTACGGGCATGTACGAAGTTTTTTTGAAAAGGAAGGTGCGTTTTTATATATATATATCAATAAACAGACTTGGAAAAGGGGGTGCGATTGTACCCAACGCAGCCAACCCCCTCCCTTTTGACGGGCCCTTTTTTTATAGCACATTCTTGTTGCCAGTTGTTATTATCAACACGAATGCAATAAAAGATCACCCAACAGATATGTCAGAATCTTATAACAAGAACATAATACTGAAAAAAAAATATTGAGCAAAAATCTTACAGTGGCAGCGCTCAGACTGATTTGAAATAGATTGTAATGAAAACAAAAGAAGAAGATACATGAGAAGAAAAAAAAATTATTATTAAGAATACGATGATCATAAAATCTAAACATGTTTTCGACTTAAGGTTTCAAAAAATAAATACAATGATGTTGTAGTCTTTCAGTACCAGATATTGGAGCCATTTCTTCCGTCTTGTCTTTATTGCCTAGCCCAATTGTAAATCTTCCCTTCTTCGAAAGGATAAACTAAACTTTGAGGAGCTTCCTAGCGATGTGAACCTGCATTCGGTGTGCTTTCGAAGCAAAGCTGCGTCTCTCACCGCGAGATTTGGCTTGTTATGTGAGAAAATAGCGCCGTGTAAAAGGATATTCTACTTCGTGTGGATCGCCCATGTTGCCGAATTATGTGAAGACAAGAATGTTTTGACTTGGGTTGAATCTGATTCGTTACGTGCTAAGGTTCACAATGCTGTTCACATAATCGTGAAGGAAGCTACTCTGAGAAGCAAGCAGTTGCCCCCCCCCCCCTACTTCGCAATAAACTGTTGAAAGCCGTTAAGTGCTCAAATAATAGAAAATGTTGAAAAGTGAATGTCATGCAGGTTTTTAACAACTTTGCAAGTGGGTCTTTTATAATATTAAAAAATCTGGAATTTCAAGGGAGAGAAGTTGAGGATAGATCGATTATAGATTAGTAGTGTTTATTAAACAGTATATGCTTTGCGTATAGTGATCGAGATCAATGTAGAAAATAGTAGATAAACCTTGCATGTGGGGAGAAAAAAAAAATAAGGAAAGGCCTAAAATTGGAAGGAAAAAAAAATATGGTGGCAGTGCATGAAATAAATGGTCTTTCGAAAGAACATTACTGCTCTCCCAGTCCTCATTTATTACTCGATCGATCTTTAATCTAAAATCTACACAAATTACATATTCGGGCATATAACTACCCAAATATGAGGATATTCGGGCACCTCGCTGCCCAAATATGAGGTTTCTGTTGCCCGAATACGGGCACTTTCAAAATCCTCAGGGGGCTGCAGCTCCCAGCCCCCCCCCCCCAGCCTCGTAGGCCTATGGTAACATTAGGCCCTACTGCTATATATGCGAGCCCCTTGACACCATACCGACAAGCTTCTTTTCGTGAATAACACTGCTACGATGAACTAAGCAAAAACATTTCTCCCCAATTTCATGTATTCAAGTTTTTGTTGAGAATAATTATGGTTGAACTTTTTTTTTTGTTCACGCTTCTTTAAATTAACGACACTCTTTACAGCAATCATAGAATTAACTTTCCAGCGGATTCTTTAGCTGTGTTATTTTTAAACGTAATTGACGGGTTAGAAAAGATCATAATAAAGCGGGAAGTCAAAATAATTCAACAAAACATCTTCTGTGCATGCATATTGCATTCATTTTACATACATTGACGTACATTCTCAGACGTATAGTTACACGGAGTGGGGAATCCACAAACTCCATGATGAAACATGATGTCTGTTAATCTCGTTGTTTAGAATCTATTTTTGGTCATGTTGGCGACAACACAAGGTTTAATACGAACTCTTCTGGGTTTTAATGATGTCGCAAACCTGTCCTGTAATGTCCGCTTTTAAATACACTTTAAAAAAAATTGAGTTAGAGGTTTTGATGGTCACAAAAAAGGAAGAGAGAGGGGGAGAGGGAGAGATAGAAAGGATCATAAGGGAGAGAGAATGGGGGAGAGAGAATAAAGGAGGTAGAGAGAGAGAGATAGAGAGAGAGAGATAGAGAGAGATAGAGAGAGAGAGAGAGAGAGAGAGAGAGAAAGAGGAAGAAAGAAGGAAAGGGGTGATACAGATACAACTTAATTATCGCTATATACATCAGTAGGTATATTAATTTATGAAATCTGCAAAAAGGATCGTGAAAATTTCATATCTGGTAGTTTTTCTGCTTGTTGTGAACCCGAAGGTTTAGATGGGCAATCCATGGCTTTTTATAATGAAACTATTTCAGAACTGTTGAAAGCTGTGCATCTGCTCTTCCTCCTCTCCTCTATATATCATTTCAAGTTATACCTGAATGTTCCTCATTCCCAGTTTGAATAAAATATACCCCTGTCATTCACCTGAAAGATCGGTGAAGGCCTTCATATCATCACCTTTTCGCTATGTGCGAAGGGGTTTTGCGTGAAGAATGTGTTTCATTGCTCTGGGTTATTTATCAAATCAATGCGGTGGGTGTACTCGTCGGCGTTTGATTTATTTTACTATTTATTGCTTGTATCGCCTTTCATATCGAGGAGGAACTTTGTGGTGTCATCCCTTGGATAGCGTCTCCGGTATTCCTGACAATGGCAAAGGATCGCAACTCCATACCCTCTTCATTTCAGGAAATAAGAATGATGGAAAGGTGCCATGAATGTAAAGAGTACTCCCCACGCACGTACTTATCTTTTGCGGAAATCGCCAAAATGTCGTTCTCGATCCTGTCTGTCTCTCAGCTAAAAGACAGAAGAAGTTGTGGTTAGAAGCGGGAACGGTTGGCAGTGGGGCTAAGTAAGGGGGCAGGAGACATCATTACCAAGGAAGCAATCGAGGTAGAATGTTTTGATAAAAGAATTGCTTGATTAATAATGTCATTCGGTGTGACATTACTTGGCGATTGGGAAAATAATTCCAAGTAATATAGTTTAGTAGTGAAATCACCGTGCATTCGTCACCAAAGGCGCCTCGTTATCTTGGTATAATGTCGGGGCTTTCAGTACCAATCAAGAAATTAATTCGTTACTAGCACGTGGGTGAAAAGGCCAAGATGTTTCTTTGTTTAACATTGTCTATGGTTGGATGTGTTGCAAAAATACGAAATTTGGAGAGCTCTACACTGTAAAAAATGTTGCCGTTTTGTCATGGGAAATTTCCTGGCAGTCGGGATGCTGGGAATGCCCGTTTTTCCACAGTAACAGTAAAATAACAGATTCCCGGGGTATTTTTTTGTTAAATAGTAGAAACTTTAATTTCTAACAGGAAAATCTATGTAAATTAAAACGGAACCATTGAAACGATTTGTAATTTAACAGGGTAACTTGTTAAAATATGAGAAAATGTTTTTTTAACAGTGTTTTATGTCGGGCGATTGTAAATATATGCTTGTTGTTGTTTTACAGGAAAAATACGGCAATGAAATAACGGCAATAACTTGTAGTCCCTAGGGCCAGAAAGTCTGTAGCTTTACAGTTACTTTTTACAGTGTAACCTTATCCTGCTTTAGCTGTTCCTATTGTCAATCTTAATCTATCCTATCCTAGATCTATTCTATCCTATAGACCTATCCTATCCAGTTTTTTTTTTTTTTTTTTTTTATACCCCTTATAGTTTTTTATGCCTTTGGTGACAGTTAGTAAATCGGGCAACCCCAAACCATACGCTAATAAAAATTCATGAATATTCATACAAGTGTTTCCCCCAATATTTGGTAATTTAACAGGGTAACTTGTTGAAATATGAGAAAATGCTTTTTTATACAGTGTATGTCGTGCGATTGTAAATATATGCTGATTTCCGGTAAACCAACAAACTTGCTGTTGTTTTACAGGAAAAAGACTGTAAAATTGAAATAACGGCAATAACTTGCAATATCAAGGGCCAGAAAACCTGTAGTTTTACAGTTATTTTTTACAGTGTATATAGCGGCCTAAAATGATGACCAAGGCATCAATATACTTGCCTCCTTGATGTATTAAACGGGCGTATATTTTTCGGGTCTATCATTGCGATCATATACCATTGCCAAAAATGCAATGGAAACTCCCTTCAAAAATTAAATATTATTGCAATCATGTAGCTAAATAACTTTTATTGTTATTCAATTAAGTTGAAAATGTGCATATACTTTAGATAATGTGTGAAGCCTATTGTACAGTGAAAAGTAAAAACTTTAGTATTAAACTTTATAACATTGGTTCATAGTAATCATCAACGATTTCAATATATATTAGAAAAGGAAAGGTAAGGAAACAGAGAGAGAGAGAGAGAGAGAGGGTGAATTATGGGGGGGGGGGGGGGGGGTGACGGGGATGGGGGAGTCCGAAACACATCCTGATGGATGGATGATCTTTATACTAACTTCTTTAAAAAACCTTAGTATTTCGGATATTTCCTATTATCACTGGTATGTCTAAAATGAAACAAATTTGAGTTCCGATGACTTTTAGATGAACTCAAACTTGATTAATAGATTTCCGTTGTTGTTGTTTTTTCACTTTAATCCACAGTTCTTGCGCAAAATCCAATATAATATCAATTTTATCTTCAAGGCACTTCATAGTATTTCTGCTTTCTTAAAATTCCTAAATTGGAAACCTTATGTAGTTAATGGAAAACAACTGGTAGAAATAACAAAAAACCCTTTTGTATGGTTTGATATCACGTGTAAGGGCTTTGGTCTCCTCTCATATCGATTTATTGAAGTCAGTATAGAAATCATATCTAAGACGTTTGATATTTGCATGGGATAGATCTACTTTACATATAGGTTTAGATAATAACATCACATCGGAAACTAAAAGTAGGTCATGGAGCTGATCAAGTAAAATGTATACTCCATCTCTCAAGAAATTTGATGAATAATATACAGACGTTAGGAAAGTGTGATACAAAGATAAAAAAATCTAGTGCAAGAGAATGACCCTCACAGTTTGGTTTAGTGGAATGGGGCTAGATAATTTCCTAAATATATTTCTTGATAAGATGAAAAATTTAAAGAGGGAGTGTGCTTTGCCACATTTTTCTTGTCAACTTTTGATGTTATTCAAATGAAAGTAAAAAGCGGGAAAGCTAATTTACTTAATACTTTCATCCCCCCAGAAAAAAAAATGGATTTATGCATCATGCCTTTAGCTGCCATCAAATCTATTGCTAATATCATACCACGAGTTTGTTGTCTTTAATTCATACCCGGAAGCAGTGGCGGATCCAGGGGGGGGGGGGGCAATCCCGGCCCGTGCCCCCCCTTTTGAGGGAAAACAATGAAATGTGCCCCCCTATTTGCGATTGTGCCCCCCCTTTTCGAGCAGAAAGTTTTTTTTTTTTTGCTTTTTTTTTTTTTGCTTGTCAGAGAATTATGGAGGGGAACTGGACCCCATAACCCTCCCCCCCCCCCCCCCCCCCACTGAGCGACTTTTGGAGGGCTGGTGAGAGACCAAAAAAATATGGGTCTCCCTCCAAGCAGTTTCCCAAAGTTGACAATCCTGCATTTGTGTGCCCCCCCTTATACGAAATCCTGGATCCGCCCCTGCCCAGAAGGATGAAAAATAATCAGCTAACAAGAAAAGAAGATTAGCTATACATCTCTGAACTCGGTGAATAAAGTAGACATTATCTCTCGTGGCTACACTTATACTTTAGCGAGGCAAAATGAAAGCGTAAAAGTTCGGAATTTTAGTCGTGTAGAGATCATTAACATAATGCATTAGATTAATACGATGTCGTTATGTAGTCTGTGTCTTGGCAGTTATCCTTACCTTGGCGCCTCTGACGTCAAAATTTCGATGAAACCATAAAAATCTATATATTTATAAAAGTTCTATGGATTAAGGAGAAGGTTGGATTTTGATATGAATAAAATACTTTGCGAGATTTCTTCTTCTTTTTATGCCCATGTGATGGCAATGTCAAATTAAATTATTGTGCTTGAAATACATGTACTCGAAATTTCGAAATGTGAATAGGAATGGTAAAACTTAGAGCCAAATTTTGATGTCACATGTTTGCACAGTCCCATATACACAGATACGTGCATGTGTTTGCAATGAAGACGAAATCTTCTCAAATGAAGAGTGAATATTCGCTCTAACATCCTTTTGTAAAATCCTGCTGCCAATAAACCACTCAAATCTTCATTGTGTATAACGGTGAGGTCGGAAGAAATAAATCAGAGGCACACTTTCAAAATTAATGTGCAGTCATGCGCAGTATACATCAAAGGAGAAATATTAGAAAGTGTAATCTAATCTCCCCTCAAATGAAATATCCAGGGACGCCTTTTTTTGTCTCTGGCTTTGAAGAATTCTCAGTGACTCCTTTAAATCAGGTCTCTTTAATTGAATACTTCAGAAGACATTTTCGTGCCTCTCGGCCATCATAACTCATAACTTCCCCCTTGTGCTAATTCATTCTAATGCAACGTTTATCACCGGCCCTACTGTTCTGTGATTAGTGGGCTCCCTTTTTTGTATCGTATGCCGCCTTTTTATTTCATTATGCATCAATCAGTAGGGAAGCACGTTTATTCCGACTGTACCCTTGTGCTGGCTGTTTTCATAATTAATAAAAAGGAACCCTCCACAATGAAAGTGAATAATGACACTCTTATCGACGGGCGTCATCTGTGAAAGGATGTCTTACTTTTTCCAGACGGTTCTATAGGCAAAAGAACAATATAGAGAAGGTAAATTATTACGTGGACGGAAGAGAGAGATGAAAGGAGAGAGGGAGAAACCGAAAGAGAGGAAGGAATAGAGGGAGGGGGAGGGGGAGAGAAAGAGAGACAGACAGAGAGAGAAATAGAGAGAGAGAGAGAGAGAGAGATAGATAGATAGAGAGAGAGAGGGAGGGAGAGAGAGAGAGAGAGAGAGAGAGAGAGAGAGAGAGAGAGAGAGAGAGAGAGAGAGAGAGAGAGAGAGAGGGAGGGAGGGAGGGAGCACGCGACGGGAACGAAAAGTCCAAAGTTGAAATTTTATTGGCTGGTCACATAACGTAACCATGATGATAAAATAGGAACGTCTCTCGACGCAGTTAATTAAGCACGGCAGATTATATCTCTGCTTCCGAAGACATATATTTGACACCTTGTCATATTCACATGTTTTCCGTGTATTATTTATTTATTGTCATAGCAACCGGTCACCTAAACGATGAAGATGTCGCTCAGTTTGTACCAAGGGACACGTGAGGAATGGACGAAAGACCTTGTCCTGGAAAAATGCGCCACATTGAATATTGAAGTGTCTGTATATGCAACGGTGTAATTTCATCACCAGGAGGAAAGAAAATTGGTTGTGAATTCTACGAACGGTTATTACCCCGAGTCTCTCATGCCAATTAACGTAATATGACGCGAAATAAGTCTCAAGACGATAAGCAATAAGTCAGAAAACAAACATTAAATGAAATAATCGAAGAAGAACAAAGTAATTTGCAGACAATTGCAGAAAGTTTAAACCATTTTGGGTACATTCACCAAAGAGACATTAAAACCAGGTAATGGAAAAAGCATATCATCTTCCCAAAGAACGGAAATTGTGCTTAAAACTTTCCTCTGTGTTTTCCCCAACAGTTTAAAATAGGTGAGAATAATGGAAAGACCTCGTTTGTACGGACGCTCAACAGTAGAAATTTGAAACTTGTTAAAGAGAAAAAATGAGCTAATTATACTCATAACAGTTGTAATGAGGAACATAGCAAAACAGCATTATATAGATTCTGCAGAAAATGGAGAGCATGGACGTCATGAAGGCGACGGGACGGTGGGAGAAGCAAATATGAATTATCCTAACTTTTTCTTTTCATATTTTCCAGTAAACTTTACACACACAAAATATTTTGTACAATAAAGTGTAAAAGAAAAGATGTTGGGGGAGAGAAATGCGGTTTGGGGTACTTTACTACACTGGCAATGTTAGAGGCTTAGAGCCCCATTATATCGATGCGGTTGTCGATGAAGAAGGCAAAAAAAAAAAAAAAAAAAAAAAAAGACAGATAAAAATTACATCGATGTATAACTTTAACCATACTTGATTGAGAATGCCCATAGAAATTTTGCTTTTCAAGGTGCTTATTATCATTACAACAGAAATCTTTTGTGGTCGAATTACGCATATTTTTACAGATTTATTGAAGGAGAAAAGGAAACCCCATAGAAAATTTCAAGTATACTTATATTCATCAAGTCGGCTTTTAAATAGGACACTGCTCGTACTTGCCTTGTGAAAAGAAGTCAGGAAAGTTGTAAACATATATTAATATAATTTTTTAAAAAGAAATATTCAAATACGTATTTTTTTAAACAGAAGTATTTAAATCCGTATTTTTTTTAAAACAGAAGTATTTAAATCCGTAATTTTTTAAACGATGTCTGTGTGATAAGATTACTTCTGACTGGTTCCGCTTCATTGTTTTAAATGGTATATAGTACTTCTATATTTTTTGCTTGAGTCTGTCAATGACTTATTGCTGTAATATTCATCTCATTCCTCGGTTTCTTATATCAATAAAATTGATATTTCCTTTCTATTATCTTTTCATCTATGAAATTATTATATCGCAAAGATAACATGAACAAATTCGCGGACGGGAAGAAACCGCACGAACCACAAAAACTGCCAAGAACTAGGTCATTTTATAATCATATATTGTGAAAATGGCAATACTGATGACAGTGGAATATTCTATGAATTGAATTTTTGGAAATTGTGATTGCGACCTTGTCAGTAGTGAAATGATCGTCACCATTATACCCAGTCGTCCTCCTGCCTATCTTAAGCCCTACTCAGGCGAGGGGTCATTTCGATTGTGTCAGTACCTGCGTTCTGGGGCGTCGATCCGTTTTTCGGATTGGGGGGGGGGGGGGAGGAAGACAGCCTAATAGTACCCTTCATGATAATTTTTACGCCTCTTAATTACCAGCTTCTCCACGGTTACATGAAGCAGGGACATTTAGAGTATTTGCGCGAGGAGCGCGCGGTGAAATTGAACTCTAATCGTTGTATTTCATTGTTTGGAAAGTTTCATTTCCCGAGTTTTGTATCAGTTTTCCTCATTTTATTTTACACCTCCGGACTTTTTTTTTTTTTTTTTTTTTTTTTGGGGGGGGGGGGGGTGCAAAACGATGTTTGCCCTCCCAGTATTTTCTTGGGGGAGGGGGCAACTGCCCCCTCCCCTGCTACCCCATAATGGACGGCTCTGCCTGCATTAATCGAGCCTGTGAAGGCAATTAGCAAACACTTCACTTTCTTAAAATAATGTTTGCACTTTTTAGCAATCACTTTCAAAACGATACCACTCTTTCATGACGTGCAAAAAGACCGTACATGTACCAGTCACTTACGCAGACCTATAGCGTCAGCAAATGACAACTCGTGTGAGAGGGGCTTTATATGTGTTAACAAAGCCATTCATGAAGATCAAAATCCATACACAGAGAACAATAAAGTAACAAACACATTTTCTATTTGAAACAAGATTCATCACTTTTATTTGTAGATTCAGACAACAAGGTGACAACAATCATCACATAATGTACCATAATGTGATTCATAATATATTAATTACAATACATCATTTTAATTATAACTTTCATTGATGTCTGTAACATTTTCTGCTCAATATGATACATGTATCATTATATTGAGTGGCAAGACAAGGATCATCAATGTTAACACAGTTGATAAAATGTTTGAAAAAATTAATAATCGTTTAGCCAATTAGAGAGGCAGTCAATAGAATCATATATGGCCTGATTATACAACTGCAACTTGCTACTCACAAATCAATGCAGTGATTCTTACCAATATTACAACCAAAAACCCCCAACAAAACACAAAAACAAACAGTTTTTGTAGAAATGTTTGCCATTAAAGTGAACACATTTTGTTCTTCATATAGAAACGGCCACGTACAAAAATCATAAAAGATAACATGGCAATTTAACAGTCTCCATTTCTCCCGTCTTACCATTTTGGAAAGTATACAATCTTTACTGAAATAAAGAAGTTAGCAGTACAAGAAAAGTGAACACTGTGACTGGTTTAAGAGAAGTTCTGTATCATGAAATCATTTTTATAATACTTTTCTGGCAAAGCTTAGGGGTATGATTCCATTTTTAGAAGACTACAAAATATTCCCGCATGGAGCGAAGAGGAGTAAAAAGGTCCAACAATTCAAATAAGTTTGGTCTACTGGCCGAGTTTCATTGTGGCTTACATGTCATTATATTATACAGCATTAAAGGCACACGTTCAACTTTTCGCCTTTTCACACAAATTTGTTATAAATATAGGTACACATACAGAACAAACAAAAAATCAAACATTCATTTAAAAAAAATTAAAAAAATGATGAAAATAAAGTTATAATCCTTGACTGCAAAACACATCAACGGATCAAAGCTTTTTTTCTTCTCTACCACACTTTATCAACGGGAAAAATACATATAGAGATGTACATGTATACACTACCGATCCCGTACAAGCACTCCTTAAAGATTTCTTTCGAGAAAAGAGGGATGTCTTAAAGATACATTTCATAGCACATTGCTGAAAGGAAATAGTCAAAGTGATTAGCTAGTAAGAAGCACACGACTGATACATATGTATTCTTTTCATATTTTCCAGTAAACTTTACACACACAAAATATTTTGTACAATAAAGTGTAAAAGAAAAGATGTTGGGGGAGAGAAATGCGGTTTGGGGTACTTTACTACACTGGCAATGTTAGAGGCTTAGAGCCCCATTATATCGATGCGGTTGTCGATGAAGAAGGCAAAAAAAAAAAAAAAAAAAAAAAAAAAAGACAGATAAAAATTACATCGATGTATAACTTTAACCATACTTGATTGAGAATGCCCATAGAAATTTTGCTTTTCAAGGTGCTTATTATCATTACAACAGAAATCTTTTGTGGTCGAATTACGCATATTTTTACAGATTTATTGAAGGAGAAAAGGAAACCCCATAGAAAATTTCAAGTATACTTATATTCATCAAGTCGGCTTTTAAATAGGACACTGCTCGTACTTGCCTTGTGAAAAGAAGTCAGGAAAGTTGTAAACATATATTAATATAATTTTTTAAAAAGAAATATTCAAATACGTATTTTTTTAAACAGAAGTATTTAAATCCGTATTTTTTTTAAAACAGAAGTATTTAAATCCGTAATTTTTTAAACGATGTCTGTGTGATAAGATTACTTCTGACTGGTTCCGCTTCATTGTTTTAAATGGTATATAGTACTTCTATATTTTTTGCTTGAGTCTGTCAATGACTTATTGCTGTAATATTCATCTCATTCCTCGGTTTCTTATATCAATAAAATTGATATTTCCTTTCTATTATCTTTTCATCTATGAAATTATTATATCGCAAAGATAACATGAACAAATTCGCGGACGGGAAGAAACCGCACGAACCACAAAAACTGCCAAGAACTAGGTCATTTTATAATCATATATTGTGAAAATGGCAATACTGATGACAGTGGAATATTCTATGAATTGAATTTTTGGAAATTGTGATTGCGACCTTGTCAGTAGTGAAATGATCGTCACCATTATACCCAGTCGTCCTCCTGCCTATCTTAAGCCCTACTCAGGCGAGGGGTCATTTCGATTGTGTCAGTACCTGCGTTCTGGGGCGTCGATCCGTTTTTCGGATTGGGGGGGGGGGGGGGGGAGGAAGACAGCCTAATAGTACCCTTCATGATAATTTTTACGCCTCTTAATTACCAGCTTCTCCACGGTTACATGAAGCAGGGACATTTAGAGTATTTGCGCGAGGAGCGCGCGGTGAAATTGAACTCTAATCGTTGTATTTCATTGTTTGGAAAGTTTCATTTCCCGAGTTTTGTATCAGTTTTCCTCATTTTATTTTACACCTCCGGACTTTTTTTTTTTTTTTTTTTTTTTTTTGGGGGGGGGGGGGGGTGCAAAACGATGTTTGCCCTCCCAGTATTTTCTTGGGGGAGGGGGCAACTGCCCCCTCCCCTGCTACCCCATAATGGACGGCTCTGCCTGCATTAATCGAGCCTGTGAAGGCAATTAGCAAACACTTCACTTTCTTAAAATAATGTTTGCACTTTTTAGCAATCACTTTCAAAACGATACCACTCTTTCATGACGTGCAAAAAGACCGTACATGTACCAGTCACTTACGCAGACCTATAGCGTCAGCAAATGACAACTCGTGTGAGAGGGGCTTTATATGTGTTAACAAAGCCATTCATGAAGATCAAAATCCATACACAGAGAACAATAAAGTAACAAACACATTTTCTATTTGAAACAAGATTCATCACTTTTATTTGTAGATTCAGACAACAAGGTGACAACAATCATCACATAATGTACCATAATGTGATTCATAATATATTAATTACAATACATCATTTTAATTATAACTTTCATTGATGTCTGTAACATTTTCTGCTCAATATGATACATGTATCATTATATTGAGTGGCAAGACAAGGATCATCAATGTTAACACAGTTGATAAAATGTTTGAAAAAATTAATAATCGTTTAGCCAATTAGAGAGGCAGTCAATAGAATCATATATGGCCTGATTATACAACTGCAACTTGCTACTCACAAATCAATGCAGTGATTCTTACCAATATTACAACCAAAAACCCCCAACAAAACACAAAAACAAACAGTTTTTGTAGAAATGTTTGCCATTAAAGTGAACACATTTTGTTCTTCATATAGAAACGGCCACGTACAAAAATCATAAAAGATAACATGGCAATTTAACAGTCTCCATTTCTCCCGTCTTACCATTTTGGAAAGTATACAATCTTTACTGAAATAAAGAAGTTAGCAGTACAAGAAAAGTGAACACTGTGACTGGTTTAAGAGAAGTTCTGTATCATGAAATCATTTTTATAATACTTTTCTGGCAAAGCTTAGGGGTATGATTCCATTTTTAGAAGACTACAAAATATTCCCGCATGGAGCGAAGAGGAGTAAAAAGGTCCAACAATTCAAATAAGTTTGGTCTACTGGCCGAGTTTCATTGTGGCTTACATGTCATTATATTATACAGCATTAAAGGCACACGTTCAACTTTTCGCCTTTTCACACAAATTTGTTATAAATATAGGTACACATACAGAACAAACAAAAAATCAAACATTCATTTAAAAAAAATTAAAAAAATGATGAAAATAAAGTTATAATCCTTGACTGCAAAACACATCAACGGATCAAAGCTTTTTTTCTTCTCTACCACACTTTATCAACGGGAAAAATACATATAGAGATGTACATGTATACACTACCGATCCCGTACAAGCACTCCTTAAAGATTTCTTTCGAGAAAAGAGGGATGTCTTAAAGATACATTTCATAGCACATTGCTGAAAGGAAATAGTCAAAGTGATTAGCTAGTAAGAAGCACACGACTGATACATATGTATTCACAAAAATATGAAATATTTTAACCTTTGTATGGTTCATTCTGTATGAGTAAACTGACGTATTAATTCCTATATAATGAAAATTTGAATAATGAATTATATAATAAAGGTATATAAATCTGCGAATTTTCTTATATGTCGCTGCAATTGGCTCTGTGTTACAAAAAAAAAAGAAAAAAAAAAAAAACACTGACCAATGCATCGAAGACGTGGTTCTATCATATAGATACGGAAAGACGAAGAGAGCCAAAATGGTGCAATTCTTACATCCGAATAGGAATTATCAAAACCCCAGATTGCGAGTATTTCCATAATTAAGTCGCACGGTCAGCTCTGCGGCACGAAATTAAGTTAACAAACACCGGACTGACCAACCGCAGTCGTTTCATATCTAAGGTAGACACGGTATACAGATGAAGAGTGAGTCAAGACGCGTTATTCTCACACAGTATAATTCACAACTGATGAGAATATGAAATCTGAATAATAAACATTAGAACCGATCTGAAATCTTCTTATGTTACCTCATCGGCTCGGCAAAGAAGAATTTGAGTATATTCGTTTCTTCATCTTAAGTATATATACAAGGTAGAAAAAGATCAAAATACGAGTCCAATGACTCACTATATTACAGACTGAGAGTTTCAATTCAAATCGCATCATAAGCTCAGCGACACGAAATTGTGTTAACCATAGTGCTGACCCACAGCACACGTTTCACATCTACCTTAGACACGGTAAAGATAGCGTGAGCAAAATCGTGTCAGTCTCATAAAATGCTTCACAAATTTTCAGACAATTTAGGGGAAGGTGAATATGTTGTTTCAAGTCGCATTATGTAATCTCTGTGGCATGATATTTCAACCAGCAGACGTTTCATAATCTACCTTAGACACCATATAGATGAAGAGAGAGAGAGAGAGAGAGTAACGGTGCACATTCTCAAAAAAAAACTGCACTACATGAGAAGGAGAGGAAGGGGGGGGGGGGGTGCTGGTGGAGAGTACAAGAACCTGTCTGAGCAAAAATAATGAATCGACCATTCATCTCTGGGCGGTGATATTACGCTTGAAATGAATTGTAAAGAGCGATTGTGTAACGTCTAGCAACAAATTATCAAATTGTCATTCTGTATGAATCAATGGCAGTCAACCGGAAACCTCCTTCATGATAACAAAACATATGATCCAATATTTTACCTTGGAAGTGCACGTCTACCCCTTTCATCACTTTTGGTTATCATTCCACTCCCACGCACACTTTCTATAGTATTCGAAAAAGGGGGATATTTCTTCGGCTGTTTTTCAGTTTTACTTTACTTTCTGCAAGAAAGGGGAATGACTTGTATCCAGCATACAGTGAGAGAGAACATGTCACATCTTTTCTCACAGTTAGGGCTCATGTTTATGTTTACCGATCGGTCAGCGACCACTTTCTTCCGCAATATTTGGTATTACACGTCATTAATATGGATGAATAGATGAGTGTCGTAACCTTCTCCATGGCCTTTTATGGTTGGACCAGAAATAGACTGCTCGATAGGCAATATTCCCTCCTCTGCCTCTTTCACTGTCCACTAAATTGCTCATTGATCAATGTTCGCAGAAACCAGTCTCTGTTTCTCTCTCTTTCAGCATCGTTCATGCTCTCTATCAATCGATTTGGAGGCACTGTCTCCGCCATTACCCTATTCCATCTCATAAGCTTAAGAAAGGGGAGCCCCACCCCTGTCCTTATCTTTCTTTCACGCCGGTGAAAAATTCTGTTTATGCCGTCTTCCAGTGGCGCAGAAACGGTTGCCTCTACTGTAAACACAGTGTTGTTTGATCAGTATCCCCTCATTGCGGCTCCCCGTGCCCATTCCACGACCGATCGATCAGCAGTCATTGTCTCAGCTGCTATCTCATCCAATCTCTCCCACTCTTCCGACATCCTCTGGGAGAGCCGTCTCTATTATCTGTTGCATGGACGTAAAGGTGTGCGGGGGTAACCGCCACTATCCCCGCCCCCATATCCCTACTGGTGAATACATTGCAAAGATCACACATTGTAGGTGCGGTATTTAAGTATATGTTGCAATGGTGCAACTACAGGATGCACAGGGGGCACATAACCCCCAGTCGAAATGCGAAAGGTGAAAAAAGAATGGAAAAGAGAGAGGGGTAATGCAAAAAGAAGATTATCGCACCCCTTTCCACCTTTGTCCCATGTACTTCAGACTTTCACATTTCATTCACCTTGTTAGACCAGTGTACCCCCCATGACACCAGTGTCCCCTCAAAGGCTGGGCCCACGCTACACCACTGATACCCTGCCTCAGTTGTCATTTGATTGGTAAAACCCCTCCTGCTCTTAGATCTATGGTTAGAATCCTAAATAAGAGTTTCGCATGGCTATGCCCCTCTGATCACATGCGCTCTGATCAAACTTTGGTTTGAGTAAACTTAAGACCAGAGACACACTTCCACAATGTGCATTTCTATCTAATCCTTCTTTAAATGAAAAAAAAAAGTATGTTGCCTTTGGAGAGCAGAGTTTACATTGTCAAATTGAGTTATATGGATCTGCTCCACAGCTAGATAGGGATAGGGTAGAAAATGTTTAATTTGGTAATTGCGACCAGACTTGTTTGCTTATGGGTCTGTTATTCAGGAGCAATTAAAATGGAGTGTGTTCTTTTATCTTTAGAGGAAGAGGAGTAAAGCCGAGATATTCCATTTTGTAGAATATGAGTTTTCATGAATTACTTACGATAATAACTCTACTCTTCTTCATGCATATTTAGTGACACAAAGGATTAAATGAATACAAAGACCTCTACAAAACATATAATCATCAATGGTTTGCAGTCACTCTGAAAGGTGTTAATACTGACTGAGAATAAAATAAATAAAACAAAATAAAATGAAAGAATATCAAATGATAAAAACACATGAAACTGGGGAGGATGGCTACATGCTGCGAATTAGAGGAACATATTTTAAAACACTCAGTCAATATGCTAAATAGTTACGGCTCGAGAACTACATCTCTTGTTTGCTGCGTCAAACAAATTTAAATTGGACACGTGTTAAAGTCTAAATGGGAATGAGTTGAAGGGATTATAATATAAATTCAAAATATTTCCAATTTTTGCATGGACTTACTCTGATGGCACTATACGACATACTATAACAGAACATTTGCATTTCATCACTGTGCCCACAGCAATAAAACCACAGAATTGTGGATATGACATTCTTCAATCACAGTCTCACATGAATTTGATAAGGAAAGAACATGATGTCCATTGAGAATCAGAAGGGTATTGATGTTAATGAGTTAATGCCCTTCTGGATCTCAGCAGACAATAGGGTGGTCTGCCGGTGATAACTCTTCGTGTTACGTGCCTAGTAGCTCTCCGAGTTGCACGATTCGATATAAAAGATACTATCCACACACGTAAATATTTGACACTCAATATATATCAAACATACATAACATGGGTGAATTGATTATCATTTCTTCTGTTGAATTTGTGGTAATATAAACATAGGGCTGAAGCACAGGGCATCTCCAATCAGAGCAAATAAAGCCTATCCACTGTGTTTATACACTCTTGGTTATAGTGCTCTCCCATTAGTCGATACGCCAGGGAGAGAGAGAGAGGGAGAGAGAAAGAGAGAAAGAGAGAAAGAGAGAAAGATGGAAAGGGAGAAAGAGAGACAGAGAGAGATTTTAAAAAGAAGATAAATCAAGGGGTAGGAATTGAAAGGGAGAGATCAAGGAATGGAGAGAGTGAAACAGAGAGAGAGAGGAAGACCTCTGCTTTTATACTAGTATACATGAGGAGACATAATCAAATCAGAGTGATAATATCAGTCATCATTTGAGATCTAATGAAAATACATAGCACCACTGCCTTGACACTCCAAAATAGCTTTCAAACTCCATTAATTTGGCCATCAGTACTAACAGACCACACATGCATAATCTCTGCTTACCATTCAATACCCACAGTAGATCCCAGCTAAATGTAGGCTACACTCTTACGGTTTATTCAAATGTAAAACCTTACATACTCTCGGCTACATTAATGATGTGTATGGTTACTTTCATTACCCATTTCAGGAGTAATGTAATGACAGATTGACCTTAGCCTATTGGTCTGCATAATACAAAGTAGGGGGCTGAGCAACATTCACAGTGAAAGGGAGCTGAGGTGAATAAAATAATACAGAGAGTAATGGCAATAAAAGGGAAAGAGGGTCACAGAGAGAGAGAGAGAGAGAGATGCTTTTGCTAACATTATTACAAGGACACTGGATACTAAATGTAAAAATTACCAGGCAAGATCAATGTAATTCCAGAATGTATCATGCATATTCTGTATTCGGCGTTGGAGTCAGCGACGATCAATGCGAGTTAAAGCATCTGGGTAGTATTCCAATGGGACGCAGGATACGAGTTACCATAGCGATAGAGATGTTGTGGCCATCATTCATTGTCCAAATGCATGCAGCGTCAGACAAAGGCGGTAGGCTTCATAAAGTAAGCTTTATTGATCGAGCTACACCCACTTAAACAGAATTAGTCTTTAACAATGTTTTGCATCTAGGGTCTGTTTTCAAACTTCGGGTAAACACTGTACTGTAACATATTTCTGTTAAAAATAACTGTCATTTTAAACGGCACTGCAATAAAGACAGTTTTGTTTTGCTTCAGGAATAGATAGTTTGAAAGGTGCTATTCAACTTTCGAACATACAATAAATCAGTGCACAATGTGATGGAAAGCAAGATGATGTGTTTGGCGATAATGGTATGGAATTTCTTTAAAATCGCTCCTCTTGTATGATGGTATCAGATATCAATGATTATAGCTTTATCCTACTTCTTGAGTATCATCCACAAATGTTAGATGGGATATTGTTTTCCTATTTCCTTACCTGCCAATTAATTCATTATGTAAAAGGAAAAATCAATAATGCAAGGAATTGATATTCATGGAAAGCTGGAAACATCCAGCAATAGTTCTCTATGGCTTGAAGTAAAAATACTTTAAGAAATTGAAATTACGAATAGACAACGGTGTTCTGAAATCAAGAATTCAGCAATGTATAAGGTAGCTTTTGATACACATGCAGAACAATATCAATAGCAATTTCGAAAATGCGTTTTGGCAATATCTTCTCAGGCAAGATTCTGACCTGACCAAGAATGATAACATATTGCAAACAGCCTGTAGGCATTTAATTAATATGATTGCAAAATGGACTGTTGCCCCTGAAGCAGGTTCATATTATTTGAGCTTGAATTTCCTATCATGTTCAACAAAAGGCAAAAGAGAGAGAGAAATAAGAGAGAGTTTACTGAATAATGTAAACATTTAAAACATTAAATGAGAACCTCTGAAATGACAAGCTACAATTCATAAATTGTAAACTAATGGTATTGCCTTTTAGAACCGTCTTGCTGCGGCAAGTTTATGTCATCATGCTTTTGGAAAAGGATTGACTTTGCAAGACTTCAGTTTTGTTATTCATTTTCAAAACAAATGAATGAGAAAATTGTTGATTAACAAGATACATTTTACATATGATGAAACTACACAAAAAATTTAAAAAGTATACTCATCTGAGGCAATGCAAAGGAGGCAGGAATTGTAGTCTAATCAACCAAGATAAGATAGTATTCCATAAAGACCAAAATCAAAAAATAATATGATCACTCAGCAGAGTTATAGTAAAAGCTAAAAACCTGGTCAGTCTACATTTATAGCAACACCCTTTTCTGTAGAAAACATAACTTGTATCAACAGTGCAAGAAAAGTTTTACACACAGAGTCCAAGAAAATCTTCACAGAGCTTTCCACTTTGTACAATTTTTCTAAAATACAAAAGAAAAACAAGTTTCTGTAACAAATCATGTCAGAATATTTGTCAACTGAAGCATAAAATAAAATGGAAACTTTTAAAGGATTGACATTTTGGGCACCGTCCAAGCAGATGCCCTTTTCATTATAGTATCATCAATCAGTGAGGGGCCTTATGCCATCTCTCTATGGACAGGGCGAGGATTCTCTTGAAGCTATGTGTTTACTGGGCTGTGAAAATCTCAAACCAGGCAGAAAAAAAATTCTTTGTACAAACACAGAAAATGATTTCTATTCCTCGTGGTGAAGAAGAGCTGTCAGGGATCAAGAAAATAGCAATCACCCCCAGTCAAAGCTGGTCAGGGGAATTGGAACAAAACCACTTCTGACGTACGTAGGAGGAAAGAGCTAGGAGAACAGATTTCATATGCCTAGAGATTTGAGAGAAGTGAGAAAGAGAGAGAGAGAGAGAGAGGGAGAGGGAGAAGCAGTTTGAAGCCTATTAGATGGAAAACAGAGAATCGTAGAAAAAAAAGAGAGAGATAAATGAGGGGTAAGGTATAAGTCCTGTGTGACCTACATCAAATAGTAATATGGGACAGCTTTGAGTGTTTTACTTTGCAAATACAGAGGATTAGCCATTCTGCTGGTGAAATTTCTCTCCAGCATTACCTCTTGGTAAAAACATCTTTGAATCTGTCTGGTGGAAAATTCACAATGCTGACTCTGTTCCGTAACATAAAGCACAAGCCTCAATCGTTAGGGAGGTTAGGTGTGGGATAAAACAGTGAAGCTGAAATGCTAAACGATACACAAGGGAGTCGTAAGATAGAATATGCTTTCGTGCCACAGAATATTTAGTGGCAAGGATGCTGATTGCTTTAGTGATCTCAGAGTCACTTGCTCAAACATCAGAATAAATACAGGCTCAGCCATTTTGGAGTGATATCTATTCAGTACTTTCCCCCAAGTCTTTCCAATACTGAATAAGCCAGAGTTGAAATGAAAATATGAAACAACTGACTAAGTTTTTTTTCCCCCTCAAGGCAGGAAAAATAAGTTATTAAAAAAGGGTTGCATTTAGTTCAGATGCTTGGAAAGTAATGGCAAGTTTTTAATGTGACAACTTAAGGACAATCCTGTAATGGGGTTTTAATAGATTAATAGATATTCTTTCAAAATCTTATATTACAATCCTATTTGAAATTTCAGACAAAAGAAACAGTCATAAGTGATAAATTGCAAAGGCTGTTGAAATTGGTTGGTTTCATATGCAAGGTACACATACTTTTTTGGATAGCTACTCTTCATAAAAGAAAAATGAGGGTAAGTAATTCTTTTGTAAATTTATACATGGAGTTTCCATTTTTACTGTCCAATTGTCCAACTAAAGATACCGCATGTAATATAAAAATACCCCTCCTTCCACATCTGTACATTTTGTAATGAGTAAATAATGTCGTCATGCATCAACATACAACACCTTTGTGTTAAAACTCAACTCCACTGATCCAGTATGACTACAAATTATACACAACTAAACAGCTTGTTTTGTTGAAAAACAAAACTGACCTGACATGGTTTTAAATGAATAAAATTCCAAACAGATTAATCCTTTTTCATACCTGAGAAATAATACTATCAAACATACCAGTAGATGTTTGTTTCATGATATCTTTTGGAGGTGAAGTGGATGATAGATGCAACAGATTGAGAAGATTGTCTGTGATCAAAGCAGATAGAGACCTCATGAATATTCCATAGTCCCGCCAATTAAATAGAATGAAACATAATGCTATCCCCAAGTTTGTGGTTTTTAGGTCAGTGATCATCATCATTCTAAATGGAAATAACCATCCAATGCACTGGGGTGGAATACAGAGTTGATAGGGCTTGATTGATTACTAGATACTGATGGGGATCTTCAGTCCGCCTTTTCCACGGCATTGGATTTGATCTAGCGAGCTTCAAGTGTAATTTGTCATCATTCAGCCATCTCTACTATACAAACATTTTGGTGAATACTGATTTCATTAATTCTTTGACTTTGGTCATTGATGAAGTCTAAAAAACTAAGGACAGGGTAAAATCACTATTAAAAAAACATCAATAATGAAAATAAACCGCAATCATGGTAAAGCATATCATGTCATTAAAAAGGATCATGATATTCCTTAAAAAATCATCACACACAAACATGTAGTCATCAAAACAAAAACAGACTGAATATGGTAAGAGAAAGAAAAGGGACATTATTCATTACTATACTGGTAAACTATCCATGTTGGCACAAAATTCTGGTAATGATCTACTTCTAAGTGTTGCACTATTCCCAAACTCTGGTACACTAATAGCTCTGCGACTCCTTGTGTGAGCATACTGTCTGTCTACCTGCTCGGAGACACTTGCCAATGGATGCACGCGGATATTTTGTTTGACTTTGGTGAGGTTATTTGTCTTTTTCCACATCCAGTCTGTGATTGTCTCCTCCGGCGGTCGTTCCTGCAGCACCTGTACGATGATGGCTTTCAGGATCTGCGGCACCTCCTTCACATCCGGTCGGCGCGTGAGGAGTTCCCTGAAGCGTGATATGATCCTCCCTGTTTCACACGCCTTCACTTTGCTGCACAGATCCTCCAGCTCAAGTTGCTGAAGCTGGGGGATGATATAATACTTGGGTTGGGTGCTGACGAGCCAGCTATAGTCTACTGTCTGTTTTCGCTGCTTCTCGTCCTGATCGTGCTGCCATTGCTGGTGCTGTACCTCTTTCATCTGACTCTCAAGTTCGTTGAAGATGCACTCTCGCACCACAGCACCCTCTGTTTTGGCTGGGATCCGAGGATCTTGCCTGAAGAGACCGGTCAACGACATCTTGGTCATGTTAAGTACATCCTGGAGGATCGGCAGGAAGTTGCTGAGAAGTAAAATAGAAAAAAAATAAGGTCAAGTTAATTTTGAGGGTGCATAATATTCATATGAGCACCTCTCATATCATATATATGTTTTGTGTATCTATGGAATATCTATTAAAAAAAAAAAGAGAGAATTCTTTGTTGACTGCCAGAAGGGTGTTAACCCTTTTGAGACAATTGACCATGTTTTTGTGGTTTGGGTCAATAATTTTTAATTCAGGGGAGCGTTTCATCAAGCGTTTTGTCAGTGATTTTTACCGACAAATTTGCTCTCAGCCAATCAGATGCAAGGATTTCAGTAGCTTATAACAGTCGTCGGTAAAAATCACTGACAAAACACTTGATGAAATGCTCCCCAGAGCTCTAAAAAATATACCAGATGCATGAGTAGAAATAGCAGAAATTTCTGCACACACTATGTCCATTTTTATTGCATGACCATATTGCATTTGATGCCAGGAATTTTAAAAACGAGAATAAGCTTTAAGATCCTTAAATTGGCGACACATTGAGAGGTTCAAAATCATTGTTTTATTATTAAAATTGGCAGTTTTTTCAAGTTTTCAACAAAATTCCTAACCATGTATATTGTTTTCAAAGATATTACACCTTATAAAACCATGTAGCAGTAAAAGAAAAATATTATTATTGCCAATTTGAAGAAAAAAATGTGATCAATTTAGCTCTTAAATAATTCCTGTCCTGAAAGGGTTAAGTCATCTCATTTTACATGAAGTAAACAACCTTAGCTCTTAGCAGACAAAATAAAGGATGATGAAGAAAAATGGTGTATTACAAAACACAAATGAAACACATACAAGATACATCTAACTACTTAAAATATCAATTCAAGAGAAAAGGCATACACAGATCCCAATAAATACATACTTCAACATAAGTACTGCATGATTTTTCGTTTTGCTTTTCACTTTTCACTATTTTTTTAACATAGAAATTGTTGATACAATTTCCTAGTAGCCTGGTTTCTTGTTACTATTCCATACCATGTTCAATTTTCTTTCCTCACAACGTCAAACCTCATTTATCAATTTTTCAATAGAATCGAAGGACAAAGAAACAAGTTGAGAGCAAAATAATGCTATTGCACAACTTCTAGAAAACATACAAACATGCAGGTGGCAATGAGCTATGCCCTACATTTTCCTTTACATTATTGAATTGCACTGGAGAATAAAATCTTTCCTTCACAAATCAAACATAAATTGACACGTAACATGACATCTTTTTATCTATCACTTTGATTCATTTTAAAAATATGACTTCAATTTCTTCCTGTTTTTGGTACAGAGCAGTCTATCTTCATTTGGGATATAATTTTTGACCATTACTGTGTCTGTGAAACTGACACTGTTACAATGCATCAAATTGCTTTCATTTTTTCATCACAATACGGAAGCAACTTATCTGCCCAGAGCAAGCAGAGTGCTAACTCATGTACTCTAACACAGATTTAAAGGGGAAGTCCACCCTGATTACAAGTTGCTTTTAAAAGAAGCAGAAAAATTAAAGAGCCAGATCAATGAAGGTTTGAGCAAAATTCGATAATAAATAAGAAAGTTATGAATTATTGAAGCTGTAATTAATCAAACACAAATTGGCAACTCCGTGACAGATCTAGCGAGCTCCCCTCCCATTTTCCCTGTACCCCCAAAATCATTAATTTTCATTTTCTCTAAAGAAAATATTTAATCATACATGCATCATAGGTATAATCATTGCTCATATGTTTTTACACAAAACATGTTTGAAACAAATCTATTCCTTCATCAAAAGCTAAGAAAATGAAAATTTATGAAATTTTCTGTACTGAGCAAATGGGAGAGAAGCTCGCAAGATATGTAACAGAGTTGCCAATTTGTGTTTGATTGATTACAACTTCAAAAATTCAAAAGTTTCTTATTTCTTATTGGATTTTGCTCAAACTGCCACTAATCCGTTTCTCTCATTTTTCTGCTATTATCCAAATAAACTGAATACGAGGGTGGACTTTCCCTTCAATGCCCTTTTAGCTCTCAGCAGCTGATGTGTAAAATAGAAATAGATGGCAGGTGCCATATTCTCACCAATTCAAATGTTATTCTAGAAATACCAGAATATAGCATCACAAAAGTATCCTGATGCTGTCTTGCCAAGAAAGTACTTGCATGTGCCTTTTCTGTTATTTTTCACACATTTTTTTCACAATCATTAGTCCTTAAAGATCACATAACCTTGTGTACTATTCTAATCACAAAGGAAGTGGGTCATGCTTTGGTATGATTTGTATTCTTAGTGAATACAAACTGTGATTCTAGAGACTTAATTAGCTTCCTTTTTATAAGGTTTCATATCAATCATTTACATTTAATCTTTCTACAGAATATGTAGAAAGTGTGTATAAAAACATACATATCTTTATAATACATGACAACATTCCTGAAAGGTTTAATCAGTTGAATCATATAAGTTAAGAATCTATTTCATCCTTTATACATGGACATAACTGTAGCTGTGTGTGTGCAATAGGGGTGAGGTAGAGGTGGGTTCAAACAGTCACAGCTTAGGTTTGTACAAAATCATTCAAAAGTACATTTTAACATACCTCTCCAGTATCTGGAATAACGGAGATCTAGTTATAACTTTAATGAATTCAGTCTCCACAGAACAGGTGTCTATTTGAAATTACCTGGCCCATTTTACAAGGTTTGCTATTAATAGCAAACTTGCCTTTCCACGTTTCCTTTCACCAGTATGCAGTAAGACAATAGGGCAGGTGCTAACTCTGACAAGTCATTTATTTTCCTATTTTTGTTTCTCTTTGGATTTATTGGCGCAGTCTCTGAGAAGGGCGCAATCTCTGAGAAGGGGTCAACAAACGCTGAGTTAACTGATGCAGGTATAGGGTCTTACTTCATTGATCACAGAGTCAACACTGCTAAGATGTTATTCATATTCACTACAGAAATGACAAGACCTATACATAAGTGACAATGGCCATATTGCTTAATGTTTCATCTGATTTGTGACTTGAGAAATTTCATGAAACTTAAAAATATTCCTTTGCTATATTTTTTAAGCAAGTCCCCAACTATTCTCAGATATAACCTTAGTACATACTCATTCATATTATTATTGATTTTCTGATAATAGCAATAATACTAAATGCTTATAAAGCGAATAATTAAACTATCTCTCTAATGATTTTAAATAATATTATTTATATTAAAAAAAATCTTGTTAGAATCATTTACCATTTTAGGAGCTAATTAATTCAGTATTTGCAACTGATGATAGAAACATACCTTCTACACACAATTATGTTCCTAACTAGAAACAAAATGATATAATTCATCAAATGAATTTGATTAAAGGGAAATCCAACCTTAATAGCAAGTTGCTTTGAAAGAAAGAGGAAAAATTAGAGAAGCAGATTGGTTAAAGTTTGAATGAAATCGGACAAGCAATAAGAAAGTTATGAATTTTTGAAAGTTGTAATCACTATGCATATGGAATTTCAAATTGGCCGAATTGGTAATGTCACTGTGATGTAGCTGTGGACAACTCCCCCATTCGCTCTAACACACAAAATGACTAAAATGTCACTTTTTTTCAAAATGCATTACTCAGTAGGTTCTTTTCATTCATGAGGACCTAAACAATATGCTATCTCCAATATATTTTGAGTACTGCCCCGAGGATAAAAGCGCCTCGAAGAAAACTGCAAATTAATGATATTTTTGTGTACGACAAATGGGAGAGTTGTCTACAAAAATGTCACAATTGACTCACCAAATTGCCAATTTGAGATTCGCATAGATGTAGTGATCTCATTTTTCAAACATCCATAACTTTCTTAGTCCTTGTCCGATTTCTTTCAAACTTTCACCATCCCGTTTTCTGCTTTCACACAAATCATCTTATTACTAAGGTTGGATTGCCCTTTAAACGCAGAAATAGCAAGTGATTAACATCTATCTCATAATCAGCTTGTGTCCTGTAATCACTTGAAATGAGTGCAGACATTCCACAGAATGATGTTCCGGAAGTAATGGAAGTTATCAAACCAAAAGATGGCGGATACAAAGAAGGTCACAAAATAACTCTTATTACGTCTCTCCGAGCAGTCATGAATGAATGATAACATCCAGAACCTCCTGGTTATCTCTCTTTAAAGACTAGAAACACAAAGCCAAGGATCTAGAGCGTCTTTAGGGTTCGTAAGAAAGAGACGTAGGGGGAAAAGTGGTTTCTATCCCGTATCTGAAGTTTCTTGAGTTGTCAATCAACCTCCTTCTCACCTGCCAAGACCCCTTCAAGCGTGCATTGAGGTAAGCAAGTGAATGAGAAGATCATATCCTTATCTCACTATCTAGGAGTTACAGTTTCACCCAGCATCAAGAAGTGCATTTGTAGGTCACAGGGGTGTTCATATTCATCTCAAAAGGCATGCAGGGTCAAGAGACCTTGTACGAACTCATCATATACTCACAGGTCATCCTATTTATATGACTTTATAGGCATGTATATTTTTATATTGACAAAATATATAAAATGTGTGAGAACTTTGTTCTAATACTATAGCATCCCCTCAAAGAAAAAGGAATAAATCAACTGCTAAGGAGTTGCAGGGGCTGCCTGTCGGTGTTTGTACCTAGTGTAGCTGAATACCACTCAACCCGCCTCTGTTGTCTAGTGGTTAAGGCATTTGGCATACAGTGCCAAAGACCCAGGTTCAAATCCTGGCGGAGACAGTTTTTGCAACCCCTGCAGTCATTTCCACAAAAAAGGAAGTCAGTAAGGAGGAACAATGAATTTAGCTATGCAATTTATTTCTCTCATTCAATTCAACTGATTTCTCACATTATTTGGTGGTATTTCTAAATATACAAATTATGGTAGGACATTGAAGCATTTACAATGCTAATGTTCTGGGCCCCGTCTCATAAAGAGTTGTGATTGATTGCAAATAATTGGCAATTGATATCAAACGCAATTCTGTACTTAAGAGATAGGAGATTGTAAATTTGCGATTGATTGGAGGACTTGCGATCGATTCGAATCAATGGCAACTCTTTATAAGACGGGGCCCTGGAGTCTCCTAGCTATCAGTTCAAATGTTGTGTTTGGTTGCATATAGTATCATTACATGTAGATGATGAAAAGACCTTCTCAGTTTCACCGCTTGTACTAAATATTATCCTACAAAATGAAAAAAAAAAATCTGAAAAATATATTCCTCCTTGTTAAATGTCACTGTAGTTTACAATACTGTAAATTACAGTATCTACATGTATATGACTATTATCAACAGGCATGATGAAATCTGTAAAAAATAAAGGGTTATAAAGAACAGATAAGAAAAACTGCCTCTGACATAACTTGAAGGACATAATCAAAACTGAATTGGAGAGTAACAAGAAAGAGAAATACAGACAATGAGTTAAAGAGGGCAGGGGTAAGAAACAGAAGAGAGAGTGTGTGCGTGGGGGGGGGGGGGTGGGGGAGAAGAAAGAGATGAAACAAGGAGCTTTTATTCAGATGGTTTAAACATGTAGGGTAGGGATGTATATAGGCAATATAGTGTGGGGAAGAGAGAGGTGGAGATGCAGAGAGAGAAAGAAGGAAAGAGAGACCAAATTACCAAGCCGACTCTATAGTCCAGAATTTGTTCAATTGGTCTGCAAATTGCGGAGAAAGCAATATTGCTGTTCACCCCACACAACCTACGGTAATCTAAATTGCATAGGATCCACACAGCTAAATTGATTGAACTTTGTGCAAGGAGTGCATGGTAGTGCAGCCATTCCTATTTATAGGAAAGTTTCATCAGATCAGGAGAAACCAGAACAAATCACATTAACTCATTTATAGTACAAAGAGTAAGTGCACTAACTCCAGTGTAAACAAAACATATATATATATATATATATATATTGCAAACTTTCCTTGTATCCTAAAATCATGTATCTAGCTTGAAATCAGCAATTTTACTGAGTTACTTCTCTTACAAGCTAAGTGCCTAGGAACTATCATATTTCTCAAATTATATTTGATAATAATAAATGCATTTAAACAATTCAACATGATGCTGCAAACGTGTATTGTTAAAATCTTCAATTACACAGCAAATGGGTTGGCAAATACGCCTGTTGCACATATGATGATGCATCAGTTTTCTTTCACTTAACCTTTCAGAAAATGATGAGAGTTTGTTCAGGAGGGAAGTTCATGTTTGTGAAGGGAAGTCTTTCAATGTTCTGGTAAAGTATCAAATGTGTTGTGATTGCCAGGAAACAGACAGCACAGCGCATTGATCTTTGGGCTTTCACTAACCGCTGCAGCTGGAGGTAACCAAACTGTCAAAGGGTAAGTTCCTTCAGGTGAAGTGTGATCAATTATCACCAAATAAGATTCCATGCGTCACCAAACAGATGAATAAAATACTTTCTCCACGTAGACTTTATAAATGCTTTTCCTAGCTTTGATTAGAGGTAGTAGCCCATTCTTCTCACATCAGAATTTTCAATGATTCTTGAAAAGCATGATTTGTATCATTCTTGCTGTTTATATGGTGTGATAAATCTCAGCATGCTAAGAAAAACTGTGTGATATCTCACACATTATGAACACCAAAATGCTGCCTTATGCCCTACAGGCAGTCAACTGTCATCTCACTGTGTATGGACGGCTTATTTGATTAAAATCAGAAATCACGCGGAATTCTCAAGAGCAAGAACACATGGTGCCTCATTTAAAACAAGTGAATGAGTAAATTACGCAATGCGTAATAAATGTCCCCGCCGGAAGTGCAGATCTGTGGAAATTAACTAGCCTGAACCTTAAAACTTCAGTGAAAAACTTTAGTGAATAAAATAATAATGTTACTGCATGCAAAAGAAGAGAATACCAACAATGCATGTATACAACTGAAATATAAAACATGAAAACATTATGAACCTTCAGCCATTTTGAATAAATTTGCATAAATTTGCATGAATAATGAATTTCAAAATTCTGTGTAGAAGTTTGGAAGCCCCCACCCAGCCCTATCAGATAAAACAATCGGAATCAAAATCCGATGTGAAATAGAGGAGAAGTAGCATTTTTCGTCAATTTTGAATAAATTTGCATAAATTTGCATAATTAATGAATTTCAAAATTCTGTGTAGAAGTTTGGAAGCCCCCACCCAGCCCTATCAGATAAAACAATCGGAATCAAAATCCGATGAGAAATAGAGGAGGAGTAGCATTTTTCGTCGATTTTGAATAAATTTGCATGAATTTGCATAATTAATGAATTTCACGATTCTGTGTAGAAGTTTGGAAGCCCCCACCCAGCCCAACAGATAAAACAATCGGAATCAAAATCCGATGTGAAATAGAGGAGAAGTAGCATTTTTCGTCAATTTTGAATAAATTTGCATAAATTTGCATAATTAATGAATTTCAAAATTCTGTGTAGAAGTTTGGAAGCCCCCACCCAGCCCTATCAGATAAAATAATCGGAATCAAAATCCGATGTGAAATAGAGGAGAAGTAGCATTTTTAGTCAATTTTGAATAAATTTGCATAAATTTGCATAATTAATGAATTTCAAAATTCTGTGTAGAAGTTTGGAAGCCCCCACCCAGCCCTATCAGATAAAACAATCGGAATCAAAATCCGATGTGAAATAGAGGAGAAGTAGCATTTTTCGTCAATTTTGAATAAATTTGCATAAATTTGCATAATTAATGAATTTCACGATTCTGTGTAGAAGTTTGGAAGCTCTCACCAAGCCCTATCAGATAAAACAATCAGAATCAAAATCGGCCAAGAAATGACGGAGAAGTAGCATTTTCTAACATTTGAGCACACACGGACAGACGGACGGACGGACACACACACACACACACACGCACACACGAACGGAGCCCGTTTCATAGTCCCCTCGCGAACTTCGTTCGGCGGGGACAAAAAAAGAAATATTTGGTATGCATATAAGGCTGGCGACTTCATGTGACCATACATGTATGTTTACAGTACGCATCAATGTCTTTCATTTGTCAGAAAAGAAAATCATCTTCTGAGAGCCAGAATGGCATTAAAAGTAATAGCATTTGACATGACTTTATGTATAACTGCAGTACGCATCAATGTCTTTCATTTGACAGAAAAGAAAACCATCTTCTACGAGCCAGAAGGGCTTTAAACGTAATGGCATTTGACATGGCTTCATGCTCTTCTAACTCTCAGCTGATGAAATCAGTATTATTTGATGTTTAAAGGGAAAGTCCACCCTGGTGTGAAGTTGATTTGAATAAAAGAAGAAAAATGAGAGAAACAGACCAGTGAAATTTTGAGCAAAATCTGATAAGAAATAAGGAAGTTATTAATTTTTAAAGTTGTAATCAAATAAAAACACAAATTGGCAACTCTGTGATGTATCTTGTGAGCTCCTCTCCCATTTTTTCAATACAGAAATTTTCATAAATTTCATTTTCTTAGTTTTTGATGAAGGAATAGATTTGTTTCACACGTGTTTTTTGTAAACACATATGAGCAATGATTATATCTAAGGTGCATGTATGATTGAATATTTCCTTTAGAGAAAATGGAAATTAATGACAGAATTGGGAGTGTGTATTATTTTCTAAACCACTTCTACTGCAAATCTGAGAACACAACAGATTTTTTAAAAAATCGAAAACATTTTGTGCCGGGAAATTATCTGCATACACTATTTCCTTCAGTTTTCTTACTATTTTTGTCTCACAAGCAAAAGCTAAAATAATATAAATCACAGCATGAGACCATCAGTGTACACCTCTGTAACAGAATCTAATCATTAATTACAGGTACTGAATTCAGTCTCCAGAGAGCAAAAATCTGTTTTACCCGACCTATTTCACAAGAATTGCTTTTAATGGCAGAGTTGCCATTTTCATATCTACCATGGAAGTCTTTTAATGTTCTCTTATTACGCAAGCTAAGATTTGCCAGAGAGCTCTTTACCGACGACGATGCATTGATTTAGGGCTTTCATTAAACCGCTGCAGCTGGAGGAATATAAACAGTTCACCTCCTTCAGGTGAAGTGTGATCAATTGACAAATAAGATTCCATGCATCACCAAACAAATGAATAGAATCCTCATCTGCAAATAAATTGCCCGCTGTGCTCTTGCTGCCTCTGTTCAGTATATGTAGTTTTCAGAACTCTACACTCAACACTGCTATTTAGATAGAAATTCACAGAACTAGATGCATCTGTGACAATATTTAAATACATCTAAATGTGCCTCATTTTTCTGAATAAGAATGGCCGCTTTCAAGTGATTTGCAATCCATTTTCTAATATAGATTCTTGCATTTACCAGAAAATAAACTTATGTAAGCCGCACCTGCTAATGAATTTTTATCAGACACGCACTTCCTGTTTTAGTTGGATAATTCCTCTTTCTTTGTATTGCTTTTTGAAGAAAACGTAGAACAGGCGTATTATTTCATCAAAGATTTGTGTATTTCGTTAATCACTTTTCAGATACAGATTTGATGCATTAATAAGATTTAGTAAATTGAAGCTGCACCTGCTAATGAGCTAATATGTAGTCTTTAGGGGGGTTACTCGTTTTTCCGAAGGTTCGTTCTTCCCAAGGTTTATCAATCTGAAGGTTCGTAATTCCAAAATGCAAATTTCCCATAGCAAGGGGTTCATAATTCCGAAAATGAAATAGGGTTCATAATTCCGTACATTTGATGCATTACTCCGAAGGTTCGTTATTCCAAAGGTTTGTAATTCTGAAAATGAAATAGGGTTCGTAATTCTGAAAATGAAAAAGGGTTCATCATTCCGAAACTGAAAAATGATTCCTAATTCCGAAGGTTCGTAATTCTGAAAATACAATACAGCCCTACATAACTTTTTGGAATTACGAACCTTCGGAAATATGATTTCATTTTCGGAATTACAAACCCTATTTCATTTTCGGAATTATGAACCCTTTTACACTTTCGGGACTATGAACCTTCGGAATTATGAACAGTTGGAGTAACGAACCTTCAGAAAAACGACATGTAACCGTCTTTAGAACTCTACACTCAACATTGCTATTTAGATAGAAATTCATAGAACTAGATGCATCTGTGACAATATTTAAATACATCTAAATGTGCTTCATTTTTCTGAATACATCACTATCAGATGGCCTCTTTAAAGTGATTTGCAATCAATTTTCTAATATAGACTCTTGCATTTACCAAAAAATAAACTTATGTAAGCCACACCTACTTATGAATTTTTATCAGACATGCACTTGCGGTTTTAGCTGGATAATCCCTCTTTCCTGGTACAGCTTTTTAAGGAAACATGCATATTTTATCAAAGATTTGTGCATTTCATTAATATATTTTCAAATACAGATTTCATGCATTAAGAAGAAAAGAAATGGGAGCCACAAGTACTGGTGAATTAATATCAGCTGTGCACTTGCTGTTTTAGTTGGATGGAAACCATTTCTTGAAACTGCATCTTGCAGAAAATGTATAGCATTGCATATTTCCTCAAAGATTTCTGTATTTTGTTAATCAATTTCAAATACAGATTTCATACACTAAACAGAAAATAAACGGAAGCTGCACCTGCTAATGATTTTTTGTCAGCCTTGCCCTTCCTGTTTTAATTGAATAATCTCTCTTTCTTGGTACTGTGTTGAAGGAGACATATGGATAATTCATCAAAGATTAATGAATTTTGCTGCGTGCCCAGCAGAAGAGTACAAACACAAATTTGGATCAAATTTTCACTTTTTTACTTTTGTATTGAAAGGGTATAGAGAAATACATATTCATGTAATAGACTACCACAGACAACAACTAAGCTTATCTATGGAGGGATATACCCATTTTGTAGATGTAGTTTAAAAAAGGTAAACAGTGTATAGTATATGTTTTTCTCGAAAAGAACATCTGCTGTCTTGAGGATTTTATTTTTGTCCTTCTGCCAGGAACACAACAAGTTATCTAAACTTAGGAATATATGTCTTCAGAAAATCAATATCTTTCAACAAAAATGAAAGAGAAACTTTATTACGACTCTGGAAAACAGCATAGGTTTAATACCCTTTAGCATTTTCCAATATGATCTGCATAACATAGAGGTCAGGTAATATGCTGGCGCTCATAAAAGCATACAACAAACTATCGTCCGAGTGCAATTTTCCTTCAAACTAAACAGTACTCTGTGATTCCTTAAAGTTCAAGGAGAACTTTTATAGGGTAATTGAGGGTTATGGTGTAGCTTTTGATCTGGATGAGGCTTTTAAAGTAATGAATATTGCCCACTTTAGAAGCGATACCTTCCATATCTTGAAAATGAAAATGTTTTGGTAGAGCTCTGCTTGTGGAGAGGTTTTATCTGTGTAAAAAAATTGAATAGTGATGTGACCACAGATTTCAAATTCTATAACACAAGTTGAGAAAACTTCTTGGTCTTGAATTATATGTAGGTCATATTATTTTACAAGTTTATGCTTTCTTATTTCTTAATTATACTAAAACCTTAACCAGATACTCTACACGTGGAATATTTCATGGTGTGAAAATTTTGGCGCATTTCACACGGCATGAAAGTTACGCGAAAATAAAAACACACAAATAGTTTTGTATATGTATTCTTTTACCCATGAGCCTAGCGCTTTGGTGAAATTAAAACGTGAAATTTACCTTACTCTGCTGAGCGCCAATAATTAATAGCGTGAAAATTTGCACTTTTACAGTATATCATTTGCTTTGAAATATTCTGCCAAGATGCCAACAATTAAAAATTACTTTTGGTGAGGAAGAGTGTTTCTTTTTTTCCTTGATTTAGCTGACCTTAAAAAAACTAATCTTTGTAACTAGTAAATTATTGACAGAAAAAAAAAATCATATTCTGAAATTTTGCAAAACTTTCTTTCAAACTAAATTCAATATGTATGTTGTGTTACATTTATGTAAGTTGTAAGCCTCTAACTTAATCAAAATCAATGTGCCTATGTGGTGGTCTGGAATAACAAATATATTTAGGGTAACTCGATTAATCTGTATGCATAAAATGGCATGACATTTGAAGAAATTCATCCAAGCAAATACAACAACTTTGGACATGGTAGTCATCAATGCATGTATGTGCTAGTACGGTAGTCATAGTACAAAATCTGTGAGCGAAAGAATTTGCTACCATGCCTGGATGGGTAGACTCCCAGCTCTAATCGAATCAGTGTTCTTTACATTACTGGGTACACTGGAATCGCAGCCCAGAGATGCACTTTTCAAGTTCAAACTACTTTCTTCTTTTTCATGATCAAACTATCATATCACATGCATCTAGGATATATATAATTTATATATATAAATACAGTACTGGTCAAGAGTTTTGGTACACCCTGGATTTTGAGATGAGTTTTTACTTGTCTAGGCCCTGAAAATGTCCTAAAGGTTTGGTTATACATTACGCATTTATTATATAATATGTTCTGATACATTAAGGTGTGATTTACTTTAACAGTGCTTGGCTGGATCCCTACAACTGATGAAAAATGACAAAACAATAAATGCAATTTTAGAGTACTTTTTATCTTCAAAAACAAGCAGTGCGACTTAGTCTGTCTTTAATCAGGGAACATTTCATACAACAGCACAGTAACAACCCTGAAAACATATATTTATTCAAGCTACATGCGCTGCATTCAGACTAGGTCCTGATTATCAGGACTTCCTCCGGCAAACCCATAGTGTGGACGCTTGCCGGGACTTCTCCCGGTGCTCCCACCAAATTTGATGGGTTCGGGGACAAAATTCTGAGGGGAGAGCAACCTTGGGCTAGAAAGTTATAACTAATTTTGTTATTTACTAGATAAATCTATGTATCTACCTATTTGCTAGTTTCCCAAACTATGCCGTCATTCGAGAAAAGCTAAGTCAAAACGCGCACGCCCCGCCCGCGTGTGTTCCCCGTCCACCAATCATGATCGCGCAGCCGCCATGCTCTTCCTCTTCCGAGCAGTCAGAGACAGAGTCTAGGACATGTTGTCAGACAAGGAGAGGGGCTGGAGGGAGGGACATAGGTAGATACATAGATTTATCTAGTAAATAACAAAATTAGTTATAATTTTCTTGATTTACAGCAATAAATCAATGTATCTACCTATTTGCTAGAATAGCACGGATAAAAACCCGGGTGGCATGTCCCAGGACGGGAAGAACTAACGAGGGGCAGAAAGGGAAGACGAAGCAGCTCTCAAACCAGAGGTAGCAAACCTAACCTCACCCGAAGGAACATCCTTAAGATAGAAGGATGTGAAGGAGGTAGGGGAACGCCAAAAGGCAGCCCTCAAGATATCCTCCAAAGGAATACCCTGAAAAAGCGCCCAGGAAGTGGAAACACTCCTGGTATCGTGCGCTCTTGGAGGAATCTCAGACAGAAGAGCCTCCGAACCCGCAGCTTGGATAGCCTCGACAATCCAACGGGAGATAGTCTCCCGTGATGCTGGGGAATAAGGGTGACGGGAAATGAGAAAGAGCTGATCATCCTTACGAAAGACCTTAGTCCTATCCAAGTACCATTTGAGCGCCCTAACAGGGCACCAAGATTTGTCCTCTTTAACGGAAGAGAATTCCGACAGAGGACTCAAGAACACTTCGATGGAGCCAGAAGCATCAGTCTGATTCTTGGCAATAAACGAAGGTCGAGGGACAAGACGTACACCTTGCCTTTCCCATCTGATATGCCCGGGCGCCGTAGAGAGAGCCTGAATAGTGCTTCTTCTCTGCCCAGAAGCAATAGCGACAAGAAAGGCAGTCTTAATCGAGAGATGGTGCAACGACGCTTTGCACAACGGCTCAAAAGGCGGTTTGGCCAAAGCGTCCAAAACCAAAGGAAGACTCCACGCAGGAGTCAACTGGCGATTTGCTGGTCGTTTTAAGAAAAACGATCTTAGCAAATGGGTCAAGAAGGGAGAGTTCGAAACTCCAGAACCATCAGAAAAACCAAGGTGAACTGCAGCAATAGCTGATCGGTATCCACGAATGGTAGAGAGAGATCTACCCTTATCGAAAAGGGAGATCAGGAAATCTGCAATAGCACCGACTGAGGCAGAACGGGGAGAAACTCCCCCCTCCTCACACCAAGCATGGAAGGCTTCTAACCTCGAGTTGTAAACAGCTCGGGTAGATTCTCTTCTACTCTGGACTATGAACTGGGAGGCTCTCTCTGAGAGTCCTGCAGTCCTCGCATCCTCCCCGACAGAGGCCAGGCGGTCAAATGTAGAGCCGCTGGACGAAGGTGGAGGATCCCCGATAGGGGTTGAGCTATGAGGTCTGCTCTCCGGGGAAGGGAGAGCGGCCGACCTTCCAGCAGAGAGAGAAGAAGAGGAAACCAAGGTCTCCTCGGCCAACAAGGTGCTATGAGCAAAACCCACGCCTGATCCTCCTGAACTTTCCGCAGGACCTGAGGAATTAAGGAGACCGGCGGAAAGGCGTAACCCCGGAAGTTCTCCCACTGAAGGGAGAACGCATCGAGGGCCCAAGCCTCTGGATCCTGCACTCGAGAGCAGTATCGCGGGAGGCGATGGTTGAGAGATGTCGCAAACAGATCTATCTCTAGAGGGACCCAGACTGAACTGAGGTAATCGAAGACCTCTTGGTTCAGTGTCCACTCGGAGGGAAGGCACATGCCCCGGGACAGAAAATCTGCAATCAGATTGTCTTGGCCGGGAACATAGGAGGCTATCGGAATTACTCGGTGAGACCGACACCACCTCCACAGCTTGGCGGTCAGATCGTTCAGAGTAGTGGAACGAGTCCCGCCTTGTCGGTTGATGTAGGCAGCAACAGTGGTGTTGTCCGTCAAAATCAGGACGGAGCGACCTACTATCATGTTCTCGAAATGACGGAGAGACATGAAGACTGCCATCAACTCCAACACATTGATGTGGGGTAAGGTGCACAGGTGTGACCAGTCCCCCGAGACCACCTGGTCCGAACAATGGCCGCCCCACCCCAGAAGAGAGGCATCCGTCGAGATGGAGACTGACGGAAGGGGCGTGCGAAGAGACTTGCCTTGAAGAAGGAACGACTCTTTCGACCAGGGGGTAAGCAGGCGTTTGATTTCTCCGGTGAGAGGAATCCACACCTTGAGAGAGTCTACACTGGGCTTGAAAAACTTCAGAAGATGAAGTTGGAGTGGCCTCATATGAAGCCGACAGTCTTGGAGGACATCCACAAGGCTCGATAAGTGGCCCAGGAATTGGAGCCATCGGCCTGCCCGAACTCGACGTAAGAGGCGAAGAGATCGAGCTAGTAAGACAATCGCTTGAACCCTCTCCCGACTGGGGCGGGCGACTTGGTTCGCGATGTCTATTTCCGCACCCAGGTAAATGGGCTTGCGAGTAGGAGTCAACTCCGACTTGTCCCAGTTGACTATGAACCCCACTCTCTGTGTGGTACAGAGGAGTAGGTCCATGTGAGACTGAAGGACGGACACAGAGCTCGCCACCAGGAGCCAGTCGTCCAGGTAAGTGAAAAGTCTCAGACCGCGATACCTGAGGAAAGCGGCTAGGGCAGAGACTACTCGAGTAAAAACTCGAGGGGCCGGTTTCAGGCCGAATGGTAAGGCTTTGAACCGGAAAGTTTCGCCTTGGAAGGTGAAACCCAACAGGTCCCTTGAAGAAGGGTGTATCGGTACGTGAAAGTAGGCATCTTTCAGGTCTACCGAAATGGCCACGTCTGACGGTCTGATAGCCGGAAGAATCGAGGCCAAGGTTTCCATGCGGAAACGCTCTCTTGGTATGAAGGTATTTATGACCTTCATATTCAAGATCATTCTGAGCTTCCCCGAGCGTTTGGGAATTACAAAGATAGGGGAGAGACACAGATGGGGGTGGTCTCGTACCCTTTCTATCGCACCCTTTTCCAGCAGCTCTTGAATCTCTGAGGAGATGTGCTCTTGGAAAAGGGGCGAGAGTGTAGGAGGGTTGCGGCGGATGGCACCGTGTGGGAGGGGCTCTGCGAGCTTTATGCAGAAGCCTCCTCGCACGATGGAGAGCACGAACTTGTCGTCGGTAATTTCTTCCCAGGCGGGAAGAAAGTACTGAAGACGGCCTCCAACCCTCTCCTCCAACGCTCGGGGCGCACCTTCAAACTCGCCGCGAATCGTGGGCCGAACCACGGCCCCGACCGCGACCTCGGGCCTTCTTCCTACCACGAGGAGAAGGCTCCGCCTTGGCTCCAAACGAGTGTGGAGCACTGGGCTGAACTTGCGGTGCACGAGCGGGCTGATAGCCAGAAGAGACACCGCGTCGAGGAGGTGGAACGTTAGCCTGAGCCTGCGACTTCGGAGCGGAGGACTTAAGGCGTTTGGAAAGTTCCGCCGCCCGCTTACGTGATTCAACTTCATGTTGGATCACCTCAGTCACCTTACCTCCAAAGAGGTGTTGACCGGAGTGGGGAACACTGGCCAAAAGGGCAGGTATGTCCACGTCCGCAATGCCCAGAGAGGAAAGAGCCAGCTTCCTCCTAGCATTGGTGGCTAGCGCTGCCGTAACAGACAGCTCCGACCACAACGAGCCCGTCAAAGACAAGAGGGCTTCGTCTAACAACAGAATGTCCGAGTCGGACATCTGGAGTTCCTGGCTCCTAGCCCGAAGGGAAAGGAGCGTACCCAAGTAGGCAGTCAGTCTCAGGCCAGACCTGGAATGGGTTTCCATCAGGTTCGGGAACTTCTCCGCTTTGGTGTAACCTGTACTCTTAAAGTTGACACCAAGCCTTCCACCTACATGAATGAGGTCACTGGAACAAGACTTTCTCGTAAAGAAATCGAGAGTGTCTTGCTGGGAGAAGGTGAAATCCCTGGCCAAGGGACGAGCCTTACCAAGAAGGGAAGGAGGCTGTGAAGAGAAGTCATTATAGACTCGCTTAAAGTCCTCCGTAAGAGGGATGCCCTTGGAGGGACGCTCACCTTTGAAAAGGAGAGACGGATGTCCCGAATCGACCCGACTCGGTAAATACGTGTCGGGAAGATATTTCTCCAGCAGGGCTTGAGTATCGACCGCCAGGGACCGAAAGGTCTGGGGCGTAACCTCAGCCTGTGAAGAGGCATCATCCTCCGAGAATCCCGACTGCGAAGCCTGATCCCAAGAAGGGCGGTTTAGGCAGTCCCAGGATTCCTCCCCAGGCGGAGCACCAAGTGCCGCTGGTAGGGGAGCAGCCCCGACCGGACGATCAAAAGCTGAACGTGGTCGGGAGACGCCCGAAGAGGGGCGGCAAGACTCATGTCTGTTGGAGCCCAACAGCACTGAGCCGGATACCTGAGCAGAGGAACCGGATCCCAATCCACTGGAACCAGTGGTGGAAACCAAGGGAAAATCAGCGTTCCTAACCGGCGGATAACCGGTAAAACCGGATTCGGGGACCGGCAAACCGGTATCCGAAACCGGAAACCGAATTGCATCCGGTATCCGAACCGGATCCGAAACCGGACCCGGACCGGGACGGGTACAGGTATCCCCCCCTCCCCTAGGGGGGGAGGGGTTGGAGTCAGGTGTGGTGGGGGGTACGGACATAGAGTCCGACCAACCACTCTTCTCCACAATGATCTTCAGATATTTCAGAAGTTCATGGGAGACGCCCGACTCGGAAGAAGTAGTCGACCTCGGAGGGCTAACCCGCTTCTTCTTGGCCCCCCCTGACACAGTCGGTGAAGACGCGGTCGATGTCGAGGGGAGAGAGTCCGCCCCGCCGGCCGGCTGGGCAGGACTCTGGCGCTTACGTTTCTTGGACAGGCGAGCATTTTTACCGCTCCCTTTATCCTTTGAAACGGGCGCCGCTTCCGTAGTAAGCCCTGCACTGGGTACATTAGGAAGATCACGACTCCTTTTACTCTTACCCGCCTTGCTTGGATTAGAAGCGTGCGGAGAGACAAAGGGAGCCGACCCCTGAGCGAACACATCCGTGGCTAGAGAGCGAGGAGTGTCACTCGAGCGAGACGAACTGCGGGTTGGGGTATTGCCCACAGTTTTATCGGCGAGAGGTATCGGCCTAGTGAGGCACTCACTCTCCCCGTCGCCTTGTATTGCCTGTAAAGGCAATACATTGCTCGTCTCTATCCCGGAGAGAGATATTGGCCTAGTGTGGCACTCACTCTCCCGGTACATCCCGCATGAGTTGGTTGTCAATACAGACGACGAACTCATCACGGGGCGAGCCTCACACGAGGCGGGCCCTAACTTACCTACAGTCGAAGCTCCGGGGAAGATAACATTGGTGCGAGATGAACCTCTCGCAGCCAACCCTCCCAAGGCTAGGCGAGTCCCCACGGAGGGGGAGGAAACACTAGCCGTACGAGACGGAGACTTCGACATGACTGAAAACAAAGACAAGCAAACAAATACAGAACTAATATATAACAACAACCAACTCACAATTCAGAGTGGGAATAAACTCCTAAGGAGAAACACAACGTTCTGATAAAACCGCTTGCCAATGCGCGTTGAATTGAACCACCTACAGACAGGGCAACCCGGGGATAACCTACGGGGGAAGAGCCCGACGTGGCGTACTAGACACCGTCTGTGTGTAATGCCCCGAAGGGGAAGAAAAACGGCAAATTAATTTGATTAAAATACCGTGAAGGAGGTGGACTTAGGAAAAGTCCGATACACCAAAATGCTAGTAAAAGGTTGGTGAACGGAATTTTAATAGCGAATAGCAACCAAAAAAGCTTTTGGAAGTAAAAATCTCGCAATTTAGGCTAAGACTTAGCTCGTAGATGTCACTGCTCTGACGGGCGAGAAAGGAAGAGGAAGAGCATGGCGGCTGCGCGATCATGATTGGTGGACGGGGAACACACGCGGGCGGGGCGTGCGCGTTTTGACTTAGCTTTTCTCGAATGACGGCATAGTTTGGGAAACTAGCAAATAGGTAGATACATTGATTTATTGCTGTAAATCTTGTAATTAATATCGCACAGCTGTTTTCATCACAAGTGCACATGCGCGAAATGTGGTGGCGAAGGCCATCAGGCGCTGTACACGGTGCCTCTGAAGTTGTAACCGCCTCTGCTGGAACATGCGACCCATTTGGGCGAGCATGAGGCCAAGAAATCCAATGAAATTGGCGAAGAATACCATTTCATTCATCATGCACAATCACATTTGAACAGGAACAACAAAATAATGGTACCCACATGCATTTCTTGAAGAGATCTTTGATAATTGTAGTGTACAGCTAGATCGTATACAAATTGCGACGATAGTCAGCCGAATTTGGTGTGCTACGTATTTGCCAGGGCGTACCTTTATATCATAGAAGAGTAACAACAACCCGTGATTTGAACGCCATTTTGGGTCCACTATTACGTAACATTTATATTGAATTCTGATGAGCACCTGGGTGTTCTCAATAGAAAGAATTTGAACGCCATTTTTATGTCCTGAAAAGTCAGACATCCATGTCGCTACTCTCTATATATAAAGGTACTCTACCAGGGCGCGCCCTACAGCACCACACACGGTGACCTAATGCACAGCCTAAACCACTCGAGCAGTGATTGTCCCCGGATAGCGGGAACATTCGAACACAGTGGGTAAATTCAAGTTCGGTGTTGAAAGCTGGTGCTGGGATTGACTTGAGCATTGATTGTCTCCGGATAGCGGGGGTATTCGAACACAGTGGGTGAATTCAAGTTCGGTGTTGAAAGCTGGTGCTGGGATTGACTTCACTAGGTGTTGAGCTATCAATAATGTGATTGATATTATTGTCATAAACCCGAATTCGGTGTTGGGGCTAGAATCAACAGCCCAATTCACACTCTTAACACCAACACCAACACGAACACCGAACTTGAAATCAACCTGTGTGGACGGTCGGTCGTAAAAAAGATAAGACCTCTCCAAACTGCTCCCGACAATCGGGACCTAGTCTGAATGCAGGGATGATATACAGGATCAGTGGATGACAAACATGTAACATGGCATAACAGCCTTTATAGTGAGCTTAGTGAGCTTAGTTTTCAGCCTTTACAGTGAGCTCAGTTTCTGTACCTGAACCCTAAATGGCATATGTTGGACGAGTTGAAAAGAAGTGCAAAGAGACATTTTTGACTGTTAATGTAAGAATACTTGATGGATATTTAAAGTTAATTACTAATTAATGTAATTACAAAGAAATGGTAAATGTATTTGATTTAAAAGGCTATTGCCCAAACAACCTGTGGTAAATCGTGTAGATCTCTAATGTATGAGTCAGTTTTCTATCAATTTTTGACCAAAAAGTGTGTTAAGAGGCAAGTATCATTAGGCTATTTTTGCCAGTTTAGGTTTTTAAGTCAAAATGGAGAAAGAAAAATACACATATAAATATCAAAGCATTATATGTAGATTATCTTTATATAGTATCAAAACCTGTAAAAATGCTTTTGAGAGAAAAGAGAAGCTCATTACATGGAAAATAAAAACTAACCTATAAACTCTTCACAAAATCCAGGGTGTACCGAATCTTTTGACCAGCATTGTATATATAAAAAAACAGATGTAATCTGTACATGTCTTATTGAGGTATGATGATTAAAGCTAATATTACTTTATTATGTTCCAACACTAATGTTCTTTGGCAAGCTATTAATCTACATTAGCCACTCTCCACATAGTTGTTAACGGGTACCTGATATGCTTGAGCGCTAGTTATTTTGGCCGCTCAGCTGTAACCGGGTAATAATGTGCAGCACCATGAGAGTCATGGCATGACGTATATGAGGGCAATTCCACGGTAATGGAAGGACACTCAGACACAGTTTACCAACTTCAAACCATAACTACAACCAATTTTGTAATGGTAGAACATTTCAAACATCAGAGTTGTAAGATTAGATCAACTGCCTTTGATTTTCACAATTTTTTTCTTTTCTTTTATTGCCCAACAGTAATGAAATTTGCATATTAATGAGGTTGGAAACAGGACATCAAAATGGACATAGGTTTTCGAGCTAATTAGTTTTCGAGCTAATTCACTTGTTTTGTTCACCTCGTGAAGCAACATTTACCAAGATGGCTGAGAAGGAAAGTACCAAGAAGGTCACCAAGAAGAAGCCAGCAACACACCCACCTTCTGCCGAAATGATAACTACTCTGTGAAGTTAATGAAACCATCCTATTTTAAAGGTATAAAAATTCATTCCCTAGAGTTTAGTCTATACTTCACTAATTTTCACTTTATATTTGCCAACTAGCATCTTAATTACAACAAATTGAATTCATTAATGTTTGGTAACAGAAGAACAGTAACAGAAGGACATAAGGTTTCAGTCAACATGCGTTTATGTGTAGTGATGAGTGTTTAGAGTATACTCAAGGTCACAATATATATACTACAGAAGCAAAACTGTGAGCAAAGGCATTTTATTAGACATGATTAGTCTTCCAATATTTTGATACCTGATATTAATTTCTACCTTACTGGGTAATCTTTTTTACCCGTTAATTAAACAATTAATGCTTCTGTGTCATCATGCAATGATCACTGTCCAACAGTGCGCATCACACACTTAAATCAGCGTAAGCAAATTACATGTAAAACAAACTGGTCCCCTTTCTAAGTACAAACTTTCAGTGTGCACATTTGGTTTAAAAGGTTTATACTGTACATGTATTAGGGCATAACAAGGAGTCAGTGGCATATCTAGGGATTATGGCGCCCGGGGCAAATAATGAAGTTGCACCCCCCCCCCCCCCCCCCCCCCCCCAGTGCCCCAACCTATCCAAGTTATGGTACAAGTGAGGGAACAAAACGACCGAGCAGCAATTTTTTTTTTAAACTCTAAAAAACACAATTTCTTGCGCATTTTACCCACGAAATTTTGCAACTGACCACTGCAATTGAGCGGTAAGAGAAGTTCAAATTCTGTACATTCATAAACGGTTTTCTGTTCACTGCCTTCTAAAATTGGGAGCAAAATTAACGAAAATCCTTTAGAAATAGTCAAGGAATTTAGCAAGTCGACTGAAAGTTGAGATTTCTTTTAAATGTTGAAGCTCTACAAATGCTATTTTATGCACTTTATCCTATATTGGGGGTGCAATATTTAGCAAAAGGCAGATAAAACTTACATGATAGCGAGCAAAGCAACGACAGTTAAATCTTTATGTTTCAAATTTTGAACTTTAAAAAAAAAGCTATTCAAGAACTATATACTGGGGACACGAAACTATGAGATCCTGAAAGAAAATAATAATTATGCGAGGGAGCAAAGCAACCGAGCTTTAGAAAATTTTCGCATTTTAAATCCTCAAAAACTGTATTTCTAATGCACTTACCTTACCGATTGGGGGGGGGGCATTATCCTTAAGGATTATGATTTTTTTCTTCATTCCCCTTTTTTTTCTTTCTCTCTTTTGCGTTTTTTGTGCCCCCTCCAAGTGCCGCCCGGGGCACTTGCCCCTCCCCTGGCCCCCCTTGATACGCCACTGCAAGGAGTTACTCTTTGAGTATTATCAGTAATTACTATTCCACACTCTGCTATTGAGCAAAAAAGCATCCCCCAAATTACATGAAGATGATCTAAGAATCTTGGATTTGCCACTGAACTACAACTGCTTCTGGATTTGTAGGGATTCAAAGCTATGTTCTAGTGCTCAAAGTGAACAAAACTGTGTTAATGAAGGTTTCTCTCTTTCATGTTCTGGGTATTATTGTTTTGTATTCAAGTCGAGATTGAAAACTACATGTACATGTTTCTTTCTTATATCATGAAAATGCAATTATATTTTATGTGGGTGTGCAGATGCAAGACACAAAAATGTACATTTTAGACTATTCCTTGCATTCCAGAGACTTCTGAGCCTTGGACAGAGGTTTTTGCAGTAAATAATGGAGTATGATCCTGTTCAAAACTTCTAGCTACAATGTACAATGTGGGCCTGATCAATGGTCAAATTTGTACAGAATTTTACAAAGCATACTACCCCTGCAGGTTTTTAGTCCAAACTGGATAAAGGGTCTAATGTTAATTCTTTTATAGATCTAGGTTTTGCAAAAGCTGATTACTTGCTAATGCAAATGCAATTATCTACAAACAAGTTTTTCCATGTAGAAAAAGCACATATCTTTGGATTAAATTTTGATGCCTCATTTGCCTGTAATCCATACCTACATGCATCTACGTGCAATGCTTTTCACGTGATTTCCAGCAAGATTGTAATTTCTAATCATTTTCTTGATTCCAAAAACTAACGTCAAATAATTAGCCATATCTACATGTACTACATACATGTACAGTACAAGTAATTTCACAATGTCGTCTTTCACAATGCCATCACCTGACCAGTACTCAACCTTAGTTCTAAAAACTGTCATTCTGCATGTAAACGTAGACCTACAGCACACCACTCACTCCTGCCATAAATTTGTCTGAAAGAAGACATTTGCATAGGAGATGTAATAATCAGACTATTTCTATGATAGAAATATTTACATCTGGGGTCATATTCGAGCTTAAAACACATAATGTTAGATCCTAATTCCTTCCGTTATACAGTGTGTCCTTCCGGTACCAGATTTAGTAACAGAAGGAGATTTTTAATTCTTTAATAATTGATTAGGATGGAAGTGCTTTGCAGCTACATGAACATCTAATTATAGACCTACCTGAACTCGCTTTGCATACAAATTTTCAGCCTTCCCCAATCCCTATTTTAAAAATAATATTTAAAAAAGGATTTTTTTCGGTAATGGAAGGATATTTCTGAAGGATTAACTTAAGAAGTCAGTGAAGTGTAAAAAATAATATGAAACATCAAAAAGTTCATGAGCTCATTTATTTTACACAGGTCTACTAAGTTTTAAACATGATAACTTAAGACTTTTACATAGAACATGTTGTGTAGAGGACATTCCAGTTTTGTTAGTCATTTTTCCCTTTTAGAGATTTAATTAAGTCAATTGAGAAACCTGAAATTCTGACCTTGAAATCTGGTAAAAAGTACTTTTTTTGCCAAGATCCTCAAAATATAGATATTATACTTTAATTTCATAGCAAACTTGTGTCAGAAATATGAATTTGAAATTTGAGTTGCAATGTCTACTTTGGCGTGGAATTGCCCATGAGCGCTATATAAGAAGTGATTATTACTTTCCTTCAGAAAGTTAGATTTGAAGACACATGCATGTCAACCTTATGATTTAAAGTTGTAAATCATTGATCAAATCTTATTTCTATAAGGTATAAAATCATGAATAAATCTGCAACTACTTACGTAGATGCACAAAGACATCTGTTGAGAGCCAGAAGGACATTAATTCTGCTGTATAAAAGTAAAAAAAGTTAATGCAATTCTGATGGCTATCAGCAGACGATATGTTAATATATTTTCCCCTAAGTAATGATGGCTTGATGACCCTTGAAATACTTGGAAAGACAAATATGTGGAAATAAATTAATTGGACAAGCTCCAAAAACTATATGTACAAGTACATGCACTTGTCAAACATTGTTGGTCTCAAACATTAACACTGAGGTAAAAGAGTATATCTAGTGATCAAGTAATTAGGCATAGATGCCGCATAGTGCATGGCCTCACCTGAACAGACAGTCAGGTAGCCTTGTGCATTGAGTATAATACGCTACCTTTTCACAACACTAGAGGTGACTTTTGAATGAGATGATTAGCTCTATATATTTGGGGCAGGCTACTGCAGAAACATTTACCTGCTGTGGTCGGCATACACTGCCAAATTTACCAGGAGGTTATAGTGAGGATATAATTCTGAAGGATTATCAAATGCTTATTTTGAAAATATCAGCCGGGGAATGATATTCATAATTAATGAATTTCAATCAAAAAGTGTAGGATCTATCAGTTGATGCCATATGAAGTAGTAGGCACATGGTGAGCTTTCAAAAACTGGACTTTACAAATGAATGCTGAAGCACTTACTGGCTCTATATGGCATATTTTAGCCCACTTTAGCAGAAGGTTGCAGGGAGGATATATTCTGAAGGAGTAGTAAATGCTCTTTTTTAAAAGTAATCTATTTATTTAAAAAATCAATCTGTAAAGACTGGTACACTTTACATGTACATATCTTTGGCTGCATGATGAGTGATGACTACAAATTCAATTTATTGAAGTGTACAGTAACTGTATTGACAGTGAATTCATTTTTCCACCCTTCATATTACATTCATTTGTGGCTTGGTTTCAAACTTACGATTTCACAATCCATAATCATCAATTTTAACAACAATTATCCTTTTTCATTCCCACAGTCTGTATATAAGTTTCACTAACGAGCCTCTAGGCTCAATAATCTACCATGTAATATATCATTCATAATTTCCAACAGCAACCTTCCCAGTGTGAGAGATGTTGTGTCCTAGGCATTTACAATGCCCCATCACAGAAAGGGATAGTCATTATATTGTTCCAGTAAATGAGTATGGAGCATTAGCAAAATGGATTTCATGAGTATTGACTTGTAATGAATCGTTACAGTGGGTACTTAAAGAAAGAGCAGTTAATCATTCATCAGACTGTTTAACATTCACAATGCAAAACTATAAATGTGTATATTAGGTCTTGGAACTACTCTATATACATGCTAGATATAGATAGCAAGTGAACAACAAGATACATGTAGAAAGAAATGGAGAAAGATAAATCTAGATGAACAGATGAACAAATGAAAACCAAATATAGATGGATGGAAGAAGAAAGATAAATCTAAATGAATAGATGAAAAAAACTGCATATACAATGGGTGATTTCACGCTCGGTGTTGGTGTTTGGGGTTAGTGTTTATTTTGCTGCGAAATCATGATCTAACACCGACTATGAAATGAGAAATAAATCAGTCGGTGTTAGGTGTTGACCTCTGATTTTCTGACGTAGTTCCGGCTATCGGTGTTTAATATTTGTCAAATGTTGTCTGCTGAACCGAGCTCGGCAGTCGGTGTTTAATTTCATGTACAAAATTCTGTTCACTAACACTATACCCCTAGGGATTAAGAAATTTTCATTTCACGTTCGGTGTTGGTGTTGGTGTTGCTACTTGAATGCTAGATTAGATATGGGAAATTTTGGTGATTAGCCGTGAGAAATAAAGTCAGTTGGCATCATTCGAAGTGTAATTTTACAGGTGTTGAGGAAGTATGTTCATATAGGTCTGAAATTAAATCTAGGCCAACATTTACTTGTCTAACGTTTGATCTAGAGCACACGGAAAGGAACTACCTTTGCTTTTTAAAGGGGCGGAAGGAGTGAATAAAAAATCCTACCCAATTTTTTTTTCCAGACTGATTTGATAAATATGGTGTTAGATATTCCGTAGTAAAAGACCCAGAGAATCCACATTATTAACTTTATTATTAATTATTGAGGATGAGCTCTAAATCAACAAGCACAATACAAAAGTAATGAAACTTCACAGCTAATCTGAGCCGATGCCTGAAATTTGGCCTTTGCCATGTACACGTTGCGCTGTCCAATCCGGCGTCTAGCTGCATTAGCGTACTGCAGTATTTTCTGCTGTAAGTGAGAAACTCGAGAGAAATGATATCTAAACTTACTGTTCCTGTCAATACTATCCATTTCTGTGAAGTTTCTTACCGGTCTCTAGATCAAATAAGGATTGCTTTTAGAATTAGCGGACTATTCGTGCAATTTTAAGAAATACTAGACCAATAATTCAGTAGTTAAAAACAAATTTTTCTTTTTCGTTGAAAATGGTGCTGACACCATTACCAGTGTTAAGCTATCAATGCGCTTTGTTAAGATATCGGTATCGGCTCCTTAATCTGAACAGTGGTGTTGAACTCAATTTTAGGAGAATTTTTGCTCTAAACACCAACACCAAACACCAACACCTGGCATGAAATCACCCATTTTAAACAAATAATAAAGAGGAAAAGAGAAAAGGGGAGAGAGAAAGAGAGGGGGGGGGGGGGGGGTAAAGGATGGAGGCCTGAAGGTTGCTCTTTATGTGGCAGTCTTTGTGTCTTTATCTTTCCTCTCCCGATTAGTAATTTGGTTTGAGAAGCTTGACAGACTGATACAGAGTGATTGATTGCAGGGAGTAACAATCGTTAATGGGTGTGTCATGCTTGAATACACTTGTGACCTACACACTTTGCCACTCCGCAGACACTATCCATTATACCAGAAAGTTTCCATACATTTCATTGATCTATAACAGATATGAACATAGTGAAATACCTGTGTTAAACTGCACTGCTCAAAGGAGACAAGAAATGTGGTCTTTGTGAGCAGGTGTTTAAAATTTTTTTTTTTTTTTACATGTAATGATAATAATAATATACCATATATATACAGGGCATATGACAATGTGTCCCTATGTGCTGTAATAGAGAGGAAGAAAAAAACATGGATAGAGAAGCATGAGAAGTGTGAGGTATGCTCAACATACTTCCTCTAGTTACAATTCAACATCAAAAATTATTTATTGGAAGAAATGAATATACAGATTGTTTTAGTACATGTTTCAATGAGAAACACTGAAGACAGGGAAACAAAAAAAAAAATATCATAGACAAGTGGTAGCTGAAGCAGTCTTCACTGTATGATGTATCATGCAAGGGCTAATGAAAAGCGATATTGCATTTCTGCAGAAAGAAAAGAAGAATTCTGAGTCAGGTTTTGTTCTTTTATGATAGAATGGATTATTTGGCTCAGTGTTTCTTGATACTACTGAATAACATACAAAGTACATGGTAAGCTCACAGTAATGCTGCACTACGTGCACTCTATATAAGATGTGAATTATTTAAAGAATATCATGATTGTACCTCACATTCTCTCCCAATAAATATTTCATTTGTGATGGAACAATAGCAGAAGTGACAAAAGAGAATGATATCAGAATATTTCAGGTCCATTACAACATCTACAAATTCATAGTCAGAAAGGATTGCCTATAATACTGGTACATGTACCTAAATACCACTTACATGTATGCTAGAAGCTCAATGCTTAAAATTCTTCATATTCCTCAATGCCACTATAAATGTTCAAACTTAAATGCTTAAAAGGCACAATCTTGGGCAGCCCAAATTTAACTTATTGTACATGTTCTAGGAAATATTTCAAAGCAATAGAACAAGACTTTTACTGTGACACACTGGCTCCACTTTATGGAATGATTTGGACTTGAGCATATTTAATATATACAATTTGATAATACATTTAAAAGACAATATAACAGAAATCTATTGAACAGTTTTTGATAACTTAGAAACAACCAGTTTTTCTTATTTGTTTCTTTTTGTTTTTAAAAGCTTTTATGTTTTAATTTCTGAGTTTTATCTTTATTTTCAATACTCAGTACTTGCCACATTCTCACTGTAATTATTTACATGATTCAGATGTTTTGGGTGTGTGCGATTTAACAAGCCTTCCTCTTGGTTTTTCCTGTTCATGCCTTATTTCCATTCATTTTCTTCAACTTATTATATTATCATTACGAACATTGTACCAACACTATTTTTAAATTTTTTATCATTATTTTGTTTGTTTGCCCATGTTAATGATTTAGTTGCATGTTTTTAACTTATTTTAGTTGTTTGTTTGTTTTTTTGCATCATTTTAAAAAAATGAATTGTAATATATACTGAATTGAATTGAAAAGAACAACAACAAAAAATAAATAAATAAAAAAAGTTTTCTTTAAACACATAATATATCCAGTTAATCAGACACCTGCATGGAGGGGGAAACTCAAGTGGACTTAGGTGTACATTAAATGTACATGTACTAGTACTGCATGATATGAGAGCCTCTTCTAAAGTTACCAGTTAATTTGAAAATTAATTAGAAGCTATTACTCAATAGCTTGTTATGTTAACTACATGTATCTAATAGGGCATCATTCTAATAATGGATGCCAGATTAATTACAGTGAGAAAGCTCCACTGATCATTAAAAATGAAACAATACGTCATGTACATGTAAGTTTCAAAGACAATGGTGCAGAGTGCTTTATTAATATGCTGTCAGAAACAAAATCTGACCCACAAGTAACAAGTACTGCCAAATGTCAGGCACTTTTAGAAGTAAAATAGTAATGCAGTTTGCAATTGTAGTCTGTATTCAGTTAATTTACATATGGTAGATCTGCACATTTTGCCTCCTTTTCAAGGATATATTGAATATATTGTTTTGACCCAATCACTGTTTATATCAGTAACATAATATTCCAATTTGATATATTATGTTATATGATTTGTCTCATGTTAGTCCTATTATGATTTTTGATTGCATTGTTTATATCAATATGATATCCAGTTTGATGTAGTGTTATATAAATTGTCACATGTTGAATATGAGTAGCAACATTATGATTTTCAATCTCTTTACTTATATCAATATGATATCCAATTTGATAATGTTATATAATTTGTCACATGTTAAACCTCAGTAATCTTATTATGATTTGCTACATTTGCTCTCTTTGTTTCCATATCATTTCCACATGACTGTTACTTCTCTTTATACTAATGCTTTGTATTGTAAAACAAAATATTGATGTCAATGTCAATGAAGTTTCTTAACAAAATACAAAAAAATACCAAGGAGCCTTGTCAAAAAAATTAAAAACAAACGAACTACAATGTACGTAACTTTACTAAAAATGTCAACATTTCCCCCCAATTCCCCCCCCCCCCCCCATTGATTGAATAAAAAGAAAAGAAAAAAGAGTTGAGTTGTTTTCTTCTGGTAGAGTTGTCTAGAAGTAATGTAATGGATTTTACTTGGTAAACATTGATCCCAAGGGCAGGGAATAGATCTCTAGATCTCTAAATGCTTGTGAATTAAATATCAGTTAGATCTAAACAAATCTAACTGTGGTGCTCTCCTGATTTCAAGAGCCTTGACCACTGAATGCTACATATTAACAGTTGCATTACAGCTCTGCTTTTCATCAGTTGGATGAAGCGACTTTTAGCCAAATGAGAATAAATAAATGTCACAATCAATTGAGAGTCAGAGTTTGACTACTAAGCTAAAGGCCCTGCAAATTGGCTTTGTCCAAATAGACAGGGAGAAGCTGAAACCATAGATACTATGCTAGGCTTGGCTTTCAGACTTGTCAGCATGGTATTCTGTTGGCTTTTAATCTTTCATAGGAAAGAAACAAAAATTAACAAGATAATAACACAAAATATATATCTGTATGTAAAATCTCTTCGTTTAAAACCTAAAATATAACTTTGGCTAAATATTTCCATGAAACATTGCCACAGTTCATCTTCATTATGACGGAAATTGTGATTTGGTTTCTTTTTTTTTTTAACCAACCTTGAAAAGACTGATTTTGATTCAGATAGGCTATTATACATGTACACAGTATTGAACCAAAAATAAACCAGCGAAGTCAAGTAAGTTGCAATGTATATGCACCATTTCAGTCTTGATTCAATGACAATTCACCTTGCTTCATTCACAACACTTCTTCAACTTCTGATCAAATATTCTGAGATCACTATGAATCAGATTTTAGCTGCTACATGTATATTGTCTACTAAATTTCCTATTGAATGAAGAAGGCAAAAATCTAGAATCACATGATCAAAAATGTGATGAAAGCATTAAATATGTGAATAGAATATTTCTTGCTATAATAGTAAATCATTGAAGCCATCACCCCATGCTCCTAAATTACATTCTGAGGACTTTGGCACTGACTGGAGCCTTCCCTAAGTGGTACTTGAGTGAAACCAGAGACGGCAGTTCGCCTTTTAAAGGAGCAAAGATGTAAAATTGGATAACAGGTTAGATATCAAGGCTTTCATTAATGTACGGTGTTTATATTAGTGGTTGGTGAATGACTTTGCCAGTTGCTAACAGTTACTATCTGAAGCATTTGCCTTCAAATGCTACAATACTAGTACTGGAGACAAGTACATATAAGTCTATGGCATAGTATTGCCATAATGGAATCAATATTAATTTAATTGCTTTATTAGCCCTTATATGGAGTCTATGGACATTACAGTGAACATGTCTGTATTTATTGCATTGCTTTTTATTCCAAATAGGTGTGTGGGAATAAAAGTTTGGTTAGCAACATGTAGTAGAAATGTTATGGATTCTATAAAGGCCTGCTATTTAGTGGGAAACCTGCTTTAGCAAGCACCTGTATAGAAAGACCACAATATCTCTTCCTTTGAATAGTGTTTCTCACTGAAAGACTGAAACATAAGGAACCTGTACATGTACATAAATACCACCTCCCTACTAAGACCGCTTGTCTAGTCTCTCGTGAGCGGTCTTTATGCACAGGTTTTACTGTATGCAACATTCACTTTGAATGAAGACTTAAAATTGTAGATGTGTACATTAAGTATGGACTGTGAGAACAAATACAGTCCTTGCACCGTTTCAATTGATATGCAGAGAGTGAATTCATCTTGAAATGCAATTGAAGCTCTACCATAAATCACGCATATAAAACGTGGCTGGCCTTTAAATTTTAATGAAATTCTATGGGAACCTTTGGCCGTTTGTCATTCATTGATTCAGCTTCTATCTCTCTCAAATAATGAAAGAAATTACATTCCAGCATAAAAGAGTGAGCTACCCACTGACAGGGCCTAATGATTCCTAAAGTCAAAACAAGCTACCAGTCATCATTTTCTTAAGTCTACATAATGATGTTGTCTTATAGTATATAATATATATATACACACAGGAACAGAATATCAGTATCAATTAATCATAATTGTCAACTAATATCATACACAGCAAAAACGCTGTTTAAAATTTCGCTGTTTAAAATTGTGTTGTTTAAATTTTAAACAATATTGTTTAAAAGACGGACCATGTATTTCAAACAACTGCTGTTAAAGACATCAATGATATTGTAGAATAATCTTTTAAACAATGTTGTTTAAAAAGATTGAAAATTCGCGCTAGACGGGTTTCCTTCTCCGCCAAACACGGCCGGGCTTTATCATGGAGGATGACCTTGTGGTTGACATGTTGCAGAAGTTCCAAATGCCAGAGCTGATTGATACATTCAGAGGTATTAAGCATTTAGACTATATTGTAATCTGATCGAGTTTATACTCAAGACATATTTGTGCTGCCATGACATCTATATGATATCTAGATCTAAGCCACAGTCACATAATTATGATTTAGACCTGCAACTTTGCAAGTCGCCCTTCCAGCGTAGCGTAGTGCAGTTTAAGCTGCACACAGTAAATGCGCGCGTGGGTCCGGTCCTATACTGTATGTGCAAATAACTTAAACTGCGCTGCGCTGCAAAGTTCCAGGTCTACATCATAATTTATTTTGTGGATGTGGTCTAGATCTAGACATCATGTACATGTAGATGTCACTGCAGCACAAATATGCCTTGAGTATAAACTCAATCAGATTACAATATTTAGTCTAAATGCTTACCTCTGAACGTATCAATCAGCTCTGGCATTTGGAACTTACTTGTGTACAACAGCCTTAAACAACCGTGTATGTTTAAACACATCTGGGCCCTCTTGCATAAAAAGTTGCGATTAAACGCAACTCAAAAATCAAACGCAACTTGATTTTCAACCAATCAGGATCAAGTATTTGGGACTTGCGTTTAATTTTTTGAGTTGCGTTTAATCACAATTTTTTATGCAAGAGGGGCCTGTAGGCCCTGTAATGTTTGAAACAATTACTTTGAACAACAACTCTGAATCAACAGTTGTGCAAAAAGTTTTAAACAACTTAATTTAAACAACCTAGATGTTTTAAACAATTTTTCTAAACAAAAAATATTTTAAACAATAGTTGTGAAAAAGTTTTAAACAACTGTGTGTACATTTAAACAACTTACATGTAATTTAAACAACCCAGTTGTTTAAAAGCTGTTGTTTAAAAAAATTGTTTAAAATTTTAAACAACAGGCTGTTTAAAGTTTAAACAACCTTAGTTGTTTAACATTTTAAACAATAGTTGTTAGAGTGACCGGCTTAAACAGCGTTGTGTAAGAATTTTGAAGAGTTGTTTAAAATATTTTTTACTGTGTACATAACAGGTCAAATGGTAATATGAAAATGGACACAAAAGGGTAATGCACTTATAAATTTATGATAATTTCAGTTATATTTCATTACATAGTTTATTTTTATTGTTTTTATTCTCTTGCTAACCATATTGGAAATTGGATAGCTTACAAAATGTATCTCATGTCAGTATACATGAAGGCCTTAATTCTCTCTAAATTGGTCCAAGGATATAACCTAATGAATTACTCCAGTATGGGATAATTCATTGTCCTTATGGCCTTAGAATGTCTATGCATCACTGGACCAACAGTACTGTTATTAAATCTATTTATCATGGCCAGTGGTGATCTTTTCCAATAATTGTACAGTCTCTCTGAATGCTATGAATGGTCTGAATGTACATTTTTAGCGGCTTTGATGACAAATCTTTTTCAAAGCGTTTGGCACTAATCAGTTCAAATGAAATTTTCTCAAATATATAAATTTTTAAAAGATTATTGCCATTTTCTTCCAAGCGCATTTAAGAAAAGTAAAAAAAACAAACAAACAAGGGAAATGTCCAGGGCAGTCTCGCCTGCATTGCGCAATCATCAGGGCAGCATTTTCATTTGGTGGAAAATCATGTGTACATGAACTAATTGCCATGGGGCACTTTTGGGGTGCTGCCCCCTGATCAGACCCCTTGAAGGCAATGTAGATCTACTATACTTGAACAACAAGTGAGGTCTCCTTCCCCTAAGAATGATTCCTACCTAGTTTGGTTACAATCTAGCATTAGGTTATTAAAGAAGGAGGACAAATCAGTCAATTTACTGTCAATGGGGCTCTTGGGGCACCCTCTCCTTAAGGGATAGGTACACCATCTGCATTAATTAAGATCCTCCTTGCCTAAGGATGATTCCTACCTAGTTTGCTTAGAACCCAGCCATGCATTTAAGAAAATATCCCACTTTCACCACTGGGGTACTTTAGGGGTGCTGCCCTTGAGCCCCCTTGTGGGCAAGGTACACTGTTTGACCAACTTTTTTATTATTATTATTATTATTATTACTTATACCGCGCTTTTCCCATAAGGCCCAAAGCACTTACAATAATTTCAATTACAAATACTTATGGTAAGAAAAACAAAGTTACAACTACAAACTGCTAAAGAGATGTGTTTTCAAGGCCTTTCTGAAGGCACTGACTGATGGAGACTGTCTAATTGTTAGTGGTAAATCATTCCAGTATTTTGAAGCAGACACAGTGAATGTCCTATCACCGGCCAAGGTGCGAGTAACTTGAGGTCTCCTTCACCTACATGTGTGTACCAACTTTGCTGACAGTCTTGCAATAGGGCTTAGAGAAGTTCTAAGCAAAAAAGAAGTATAATTTTTGCCATTATTGGGGCTCGGAAAAGCACTTCATGAAAAGCAGTGCCTACATAATTGTATGTCTTGCTTACGAGACAAACATTCTGTCAACACACTTAGTTTTGAAGTTTTTGCCTCATTACAAAGATATTATCAAATAAACACATTAAAACACTTATTATTTTAGAACTCTAACTTTTTGATCTTCTTTCCCAATAGATTTGGTCACTGTCAATGTTTCAGCCACATACAATTAACCAAACAGCAATTTTATCAGTTTCATTCTCATTGCAGAGTTTGCTCCCTTGCTATAAAAACAGCATCCTCTGCCTTGGAGACTATAATTCTTACCCCATTTGCTAGAAAAAAAAAACTTGCTAGTATGACTTTAAAAATCAATTTAATATATCTACGCTATGAATCTTAACAGAGAAAGTAAGCAGGTTTTCAGAATAATGACAAAGCATACTACAAAACTTGATTGATAAATAGGAACAATCAGCCTCAGGGAAACAATATTTTGAAGTGTTTTTGACATAATTCCTTTCCATAGAATGATGCATATCGTTTCATTTCTTTCATTTGTCAAATTAATGTATAGGATCTCCATCATTCATAGTGGGAAAAAAGGTAAAAAAAACTGCTCATTTGTTCCTCTTCATACTGTTTTCACAGTATGTTATCTCAATGTATTATGGAATACAGAAATTTTTTACATAGTTTACACGGTCATATATCCATAATGAAAGAAAAAGTTAATAGTAAATTAAGTCAGGAAAATCAGAAACATGTACATGTAGGCCATATATTCAGTAAGACTACATACAAATTTGAATTTTGAGTATAGGCCATCACAGAAAGTTGAATGGCAACTTACATACATGTAAAATGAAAACTTTTTCAAAACTTAGTCCTAACCCACTTATACATATACAAGCTTATCTGAAGATAACCCATGTTGCAATTTTACAAAAGATAGTATCTACTTTAGGTAGTTTAGTGAAACAAAGTGGCATGAAAAGAAGTAAATTCGATGACAGTTTTGGTAATATTAAGCCTAATCAAGATGGTACAGGTATTTTTACCTGCTCTGTGGCTTAATGATATGTTTCTAACTTTCTACCTTAAATTTTTAATGCAACAAAATTATGATTTACAGCAATATGTATTTTGCGCTTTGGATGCATCTTTTTGTGAACACAAAAGTAGTTCTATGAAAAGAATGTACCTCAACAACAGTAAACATTTTATCAACTTCAAAGTCATGAAAACAAATAACTTCCACTGAAATCAAATAAAATGTTATGATCTGTTATCATTTATCTGCACATATGAGTCATTTTGCAGGTAGTACCAAGTACATATTGAATGCAATATAGACTATATTTTAAAAAACCCTTTAATGAATGTAAAATTATTAACCTAGGCTATAGACTATGGGAACCAGGTGGCTCCTGTTGCGAGTTAAAGAATTCAGTAGTCATCGGGTTACAAAAGTGTGAAACATTAGAGATGATATACTTACACAAAATCTGGTTAAAGGTATCAGAGTGGAAGCAGCTTCAGCATCTCATGAAGTCATCCTGCTTCACTGCCTGGAAAAGTTGCATTCAAGTTTGGGATCACTGTCAAAAGTCTAGTCTAAGTTTTTTTTCAAATTATTTTGTTTCTTGTTGCAAGCTTACATCACTTCTAAAACGCTTCAAGTGTTTCATCAATCCTGTCGAGTAAAAACCTGGATTAATATTTCATCATCTAAAACTTTCGTCTGAGTGGCATCCTTGGCAAGATGGCCTTTATAGCTGAGGCAAATGTTGAGCACCAAAGTTCCGCAGGCAGGTACCTACCGTACTCGTATAACGATCCAGCAGGCGTCTGCTAGTAACGGCTGCCGACGAAGGCGGGTGTCCGCCGATGTACACTCCGTACTTAATAATGATAGTTCCCTCGAGATCGAGGAAAGAAATTTGTAAATCACTGGCTGAATCATCACCGCTCAATAGAATAGCTACATATTAATGCAATTCACTCTCCACATTAGCCAATCAGGTATCTCTCGTCATGTTTATGTTCATCCCCCAAATCCTTCGTCAGTGTCGGGTGAGAGAGAGATGGAGAGAGAAGACATCGGGGTGGTCAACGACATTGCCTAGCCTACTATATACCTTATGCTGATTATCGCGCGCGGTGTAGTCTCTCGCTAGCTCAGCGCGAGCTCGATCGCTGGATGGCATCATCCAATCGTTCGAGCCTAGCTCCCGCTCCCCGCACTTCACAGCGAGCATCATCATTGGAAAACCCGGAAGTTTCGAGCTTCCAAGCTCATCAAAACAAGGCAACAATTTTAGTGATGTAATTATAGTTGCAAGATTAAAAAATATATATCCTTAACAAAAAATTATTATTTGTAATTTCAATGTAAAATACTATTTTTATGAGAAAAATATTTTTTTTTAATGGAAATAATTGCAAATTATTTTTAAATCAATGATCTAACAATGAAAGCACTGCACAGAAGAGGTGAAATTGGCACACCACAAAGTCAAAATGTCTCGATCAATGCCTCAATCTACCGTTCGGAATCAAATTCAAGAGGACTGGGCGAACAGAGAATACATAGAAATCATCACAACTAATATTAAAAAGATAGCGGATTTTCTCAATTCCTTTGGTGAGTCAGAGTGCATTTTTTGAGCATTAATCAGTGAATATAAAATGAGTTCAAAATGGGTGTGACTCTTTGCGTTGTCCCACTCATAGGTTTTCGTGTGTGCTACACTACTGAAGAGTGATAAACTGTACAGTCAAACCGCAGGTCCCCCCAAAGTGCTCTATTTTATTTCCAGTTTTGCTTGACTGGGTCAGTCTCTGAATACATAATGAGCAGGAATCCCCGGGAACATCTGATTTCCAAATGATTGAATGGACTGGTTAACATTTACTGATTCTCATGATTTATACATCAAATAAAAGAGGAGGAATTAGAGATTCATGACATACTCAATTTGTCTATGAAAAATGTGACAAAATTGGTGAAAAATAATGTTATTTTATGACCCAAAAAAGGAAATGAAATGAAAAGTAAACCTGTAAAAAACTCACATAGTTTTATTATGAGCCAGGCTGAATTTGACATGAGTATAAAGGGCAATATCTATACTTTACAAATATTGAAATGATATTCATATACACTTAATGACAGGGTCAGGATCCACCAAAATGTATCCAAAGTACACATTGTGTCCTTCAAACAGTTGATTCCAGTTCTCTGATTGGTTACTTCACAAGCCCTTTCCCCAAAATAGATCAACATGTTTGTCACAGCCAGGACCATGTTTGCACAAGAGGTCAAGAGTTCACCCAGCAGGTGGCATGTGGTTTCAAATATCGCGCCATAATCTTGCAGGGTGGCCTTGCCAGCCAATCACAGTGCTGGGATTCTATGGTCTTGACAATTTCAAGGATAAATTATGTACTTGGGTTGAATATTGCTGGATCCTGACCCTGTCATAAATGTATGGATGTTTTGAATATGATAATGTAAAAGATGAAACTTCAACGCTTCCATACATATGCGTTTTAATAGTGGCTCATATACTTTTTATATGTCTTTTATTGACTTGAAATCTTATAAAGAAAAGTATTTTGTGTCACTATTTTATCACTAATTTTCAACTACTTATTCTTTGAGTTATAACTTAAACAGGGTATGTCTGCATTGATAAACTACCCATTTATCTTTCCAGAAAATTTGATGAGCATAGCATTAATATTTCTTGATTTAATTAACTTTGAATATGACCATGCAAAACAGCCCACTGGCTACAAGGAGAGTGTGCCACTTCAGGCACTGGAAATAAAATCAGCCCTTTTTGCTCATTTGCATACGACCTGCGGTCTGACTGTGTAGCATCTAGATTTTGACACTCATACTATAGATCTAGGCCCTTGCCTATGTGGGACTGTATCCAACATTTACTGTTGCAGCAGTCAAAAACAGACAACAATACTCTAGGCAAAACTTAATTTTCTTAAGTTTGCTAGATTACCTGATTCAGGGACTCTTCACTCTTACTCTTAGTCTTACTAAATACTAAGTAAGACCGAAAATTCTGTCTCTCGTTCATTAGCCTCTTAATTTTGACAGGGTCGGCCATTCACTTAGAGACAGAAACGCTCCTATCACTCTGCTGTGCAAACTGACTGAGAGCCGACGATCAGTCGGCATGTAGTTGTTATAATGTGAATATTACGATTTTTAAAAATATTTGTGTAGATCTAAATTAAATAGATTAGGCCTAGGCTCTATACTTAAACGAACATGTTCAACTTACTGATTTGACTGTTTTATTCCTTTTAATGCTCCTTTTTCAGGTAATTCAGGGTCCAAGTTGTTCTCGGTTTGAAAATCTTACGCTGCATTCAAACTGTTTCCACTGCGCAGGAATGCGCAGGAAGATGACATCGTAGCCGTTCTAGTCTACGTACAAGGGAAAATTATTATGAAGGAAAAAATGTGATGAATTCATTATGAACTCGCACACATTAATTTTTTCCCTTCATAATAATTTTCCCTTGTACGGCTACGATGTCATCTTCATTCCTGCGCAGTGGAAACAGTTTGAATGCAGCGTAAGATTTTCAAACCGAGAACAACTTGGACCCTGAATTACCTGAAAAAGGAGCATTAAAAGGAATAAAACAGTCAAATTGGTAAGTTGAACATGTTCGTTTAAGTATAGAGCCTAGGCCTAATCTATTTAATTTACACAAATATTTTTAAAAATCGTAATATTCACATTTTAACAACTACATGCCGACTGATCGTCGGCTCTCAGTCAGTTTGCACAGCAGAGTGATAGGAGCGTTTCTGTCTCTAAGTGAATGGCCGACCCTGTCAAAATTAAGAGGCTAATGAACGAGAGACAGAATTTTCGGTCTAAGTCTTACTTAGACCGAAAATTCTGTCTCTCGTTCGTTAGCTCTTCAGTTCACTTAGACTTAGAGACAGAAGCGGTTGTATCACTCTGCTGTACAAACCGAATACACATTGACTTACACACTAATAACAGTTTGAATACGGCTGCAAGATTTTCAAACGGAGAATACCTTGGACCCTGAATTACCTGAAAAAGGAGCTTTAAACGGATTATTCAGTCAAATTGGTAAGTTGAGCCGATTCCTTAAATAGTAGAGCCTAAGCCTAACCAATTCAATAATAATATGTAGATCTAGATGTAGTAAAAACGGGCTAATGCACTTCCCAGTAATGTATCTGTGCATCACGGCACTCACAGGTGCCGTGCATAGCTAGCTGAAAGAGCTACTTATGCGATGCCAGTATCTGTGCATCACGGCACTCACAGGTGCCGTGCATAGCTAGTTAAAAGAGCTAGGTATGCGATGCCAGATGTCCGGCGTGCTTACGATATTGTCTAGCTGTTGAATATACATAGCTAGATAGTTAGTGAGCACGTACGGGCGCCCGTTATTCCTCCGTCATCGGCACCCGCGGGAGTTGACGTGAGGGCTAGAACTGCACCAAGGAAGAAAAGCTGAAGAACTGGAACAAGACAAACATGGACATGGACATCTCTACAAAGAATACTGTGCCCCTGTTACTTGCATCCCTCTTCTCAGCTATCTTGATCTCCGCCGTTCTCGCTGGTTAGCATTGGCTATGGTCTGCTGAGCTATATGTAAGTCTCTGTGTATTTACTGTCATCATCTCATTTGTACTGTCGGGGTGTTTGTCTTGTCTTGTCTTTTAACCCTAAAGTAAAGCGTTGGTAACTCATCCACTCGTTCATCACATCATCCGTACATTTATACCAACCATCAGTTTTACTTTATAGATATGAGGAAAAATCAAATTATTGCGATTTTTCCAGCTACTCGTCGGCACGTAGTCGGTTTGCACAGCAGAGTGATACAACCGTTTCTGTCTCTAAGTGAAGAGCTAACGAACGAGAGACAGAATTTTCGGTCTAAGTTTTACTGTGCCACAAATTTGGGGATTCGGGCACTCATAGTGACTTTACTATACTTCATGTGTAGACTCTAGGCAGTCATACACCTCAACACTTTCAAAACACCACTGCCCAAAAGTCACCAACATTCACTCAAAATCGGCATTTAATTTACAAAAACCGACAACAACATATCCAGGAAATACAATAAATTCAACTCACAGACGTTGGAAAAGATAATTCTAAAAATGAAATCCGTAATTTACTGTCACTTCTGGCGAAACGGGGTATCGCAAGTCATTGTGTACATTTCCTGATCACCGCAAGCGCTGACATCTCCCCCACCCCCCCCAAAAAATTGGTCGTTAAAAATTCGGTCCCTATCGTGCACACGTAAAAGTCCCGATTTTCCGTGTGCGCGATCGTAGAGATCGATGTGCGCATGCATTACCAAGTTTCTCTGTGGAAAAAATATTATTGGCCGAGTTTAGTCTAAAACATGGGCAGCATGAAAACAACAAGCGATCGCGAAAAAAATTGGCGGGGATTTCTTAGGTTTTGGACATGATTTTGACTTGAGATTTTGCTGGAAATATCAGAAGTTCTTCCTAACAGCTATTTAAGGTAAGAGTGAGATTTTTACAAGCTGAATTTAAGAGGAAGTATTTCAAATATTTATCTTATTCCCCCCCCCCCAATACATTTAGTACATGCTATAGAAAATTGATCATTGATCAAAGAATGCGGGCATTGAAAACTATTAATGGTCCAGAAATCTTCCAACAACTGAAAAATAATTTTATTGAGATGCTGTAGAGTATTTTTATTATTCTTCCAACATTAATGGGGTTTATAATCTCAAATTTTCAATCTGTCAAAATTACAGTGAATGAATTGAGAGCTTTCTGCAAACTTTGTTCATCATGTCTGAAGGAATGATGTTTGAAGCATTTTAATGTACTAATTAATAAAACGATTCCCTTCTGTTTCAGATACATCTTGTAGGTCAAGACTTGCCATACTGAATGAAAAATTGACAGCGCTTGAGAGAAGGATAGAGTACCTGGAAGCTAGAGTAAGTTTGATTTGTAATTTTGTAATTTTGCAATGTTTGTAAATTGTAATTTTTCTCCTGAGCATTCCCAAGCTAAATCTCGGGTGCTTTACTTTAAGCTTGTATACCGATAGATTTGTGTTTTAAACCACACTATTGTTCCAAACAAGTTAGAAGTGGTCTGTAATGCAAGTGTATCTTCTAAGCTGTAATATTTGATTATCTATCTAAATCTCTTTTTGGTCTGTGGGAAAAGCTAACCAACTATAGTCAACATTCGTTGGAAGGACACAGAATCTATTATAATTCTCACTTTCTTTGACTTTAGCTTGCAACCTGCAAATAATAGTTAATCCAATCCTTATTAGTACATGCACATATATACTCATAGTTTGTAATTTGCATTGAGGTTTGTGTCTGCTATTTTTCTATTTTTTCAACAGGTGACAAGAGGGGACACACTAGTCTGAGAGGAGGATTACCATCATATAAATCATCATGGGATAGCTGGAGACCTAGCTGAGAACAAGTCTATTTGAATAGCAGCATGAAGGAAGGTCACTCCATACTAGATGTGGCACACACATCTTGTAGCATAAATCTATTGAGATATATTCAACATAGTGGTTGGTAAGGACATGTGCATACCAGTGAATGATAGTATTCACTTTAATTTACTGACAAACAATACTATTCTTCATTAAAAAAACCCCTCTGAAACACATTCTGACCACGTGTCACCGTAAATTCCTCAAGATTTCACAGAAACAATCAAAATATGCATGACATGCATGTGGTACTGTTTACACAATAAGGTTACCTGTATTCTATTAGTTTTAATGAAATATTTATCTTTTTGAACATTATCAGACACATGTAGTTCACAGTACTTAGACTGTTGCTGAAGGAGTGTTTGGGAGAAGGGTAGTTTTTTAATTGCCCATAAAGTCCAACGTTGAATTGATTATGGCAATTATCAGCATTAGGCCGAGTCAGCATCGATCACATCCTGCTATTATAGTATTTTCACATATATTCTCAGTAATTTTAAAGTAAATATGCTTGCAGATCATAAGATAAATTGCCCTGCTGTATGATCTTTTTATGTATATGTTTATATGTAGGCTACTCAGAACCAGTTTGGGATGATTTATACTATTGGTATTGAGAACACAATATGTAGGCCAAATTCTGCTTGTAAATACATATTTATAGTTATTTCACTTTAGATTTTGGAGACTTGTTGCTTTCTAAATATCACTATTTAATCAAATTTAATTTGTATTTACCAATGCATATTCAGAGAGTGGTAAAATTTGAATGAATTTTCAAAATATACTATGTACTATATTTTGGTAACAAACAGACCATTTGTTCTATAATCCACTAAAATGAAGGCTTTATTTATGGCTTGACACAAAATTTGAAGCCCTGGGGTGGTGTTCTGAAAGCTCACTTAACTTTCCTCGTAAGTCCCCTATTTAAATGAGTGCTAATAGACCTCCAAATCGGTATTCTAAAAGCTCACTTAGCCGCATATAGCGCTCAATGAAGTCCCGTTTATTCAGAATATGCTCCTCTTTTTAGTTCATTTCCACCAATCAGATGCTCTCTAACAAAGAAAAATGGTGTATACGCGCTCTAGCTTCAAGATAGCAAAATGTGTAATGAATTGCTGCCTGCCCAAGCCGCTGGAAAATAAAATCAGACTGCCTTGCAATAATTTGACTTCTTGATTTCAATCATCCACGAAATGTTGAAAATCCAATTTGAGACTTCTCCTTTGTATCAGAATGGATAAGGTAATTCTCATTTAATCAAACATATCATCCTTGTGATTGAAAGGGAAACATTAAACATGAAAGATACAATAAAAGAGTGCCACTCCATTAAAAAACAAAGGACTTAATTGACCTATTGGGTCTTTTATCTTTTGGGTAATTCCATGGGTACTCACATTACATTTGGAGAGGTGTTGGGTAAATCAGTTTTAGTTACAACAGTGCACACATATTAGATTACCTTAATACAGTATCAAAGCTTCAGAAGTAGAAACATACTTTCTGCCAACCCTGCAAATGTTTGGTTACTCACATTACATTATTGAAAAAGAAATATGTAACCAAACATTTGCAGGGTTGACAGAAAGTATGTTTCTTCTTCTGCAGTTTTGATACTGTATTTAGGTACATGTACTCTAATATGTGTGCATGTTTGTTACTAAAAGCTAACACCTATACTAAGAGAACAGAACAGGAGCTTAAGATGTAACTCAAAAGCTCTCCAAACGTAATATGAGTAACCATGGAATTGCCCTTTTTGAAGTTAATCGACCGCTAAAAGAGTTTTCAGAATACCCAAACTCTTTTAACTTCTGCGCGCACACTACAGGCATACATCCTTGCATGCATCACTGCATACTTGCAATGCACCTCCTGCCAGTGGGCACTTAATTGAGTTTTCAGAATACCAATTTGCTAATTGAGTGCTAATTGAGGGCTAAGTAAGCTTTCAGAATACCGCCCCTGTTGGGCAAGTGGCTGGGCAGATTTTGATTTTGGTCTCCCTTGGACAAATTTGGTTGTCCAAACTGAACACAGTAAGATACAGAACATCTTTTAATGTGTTTGTGTGTGGCTCTCCCTGTCCCTTTCTATGTGATGCCTATGCCTCTGCTGTTACACAGACAATGACTGTCAGTTGGCTAAATGCAATGTGTAACCATGTGAGATAATTTAGGGCAGCCAAATTTTCCTGTGATTCATTTTACTTGCCCAACAATCCATTTTGATTGCCTCAGGACATGAGGCAAAGGGTAACATAACTTATATTGAGCTCTACTTCTTTGAAATAGAAATATAGCCGAAAGATATTGATTGTCTAATTTAATCTATAAAAAGGTTTTATTTTTAAGCAATGTACATGGATTCGAAATGTGACACTGTTCACATAAATCAGTGTGGTTTACAAAAAGTGAAAGTTCAGTATGGTCTTGGCAAACTTAAGATCGCTAAATTGAAGATAACTAATGATGTAGGGGAATACAATTTTTTTTTTTTAAAGACAAGTTTCCTATTACAAACTATTTCTATTAGTCTTTCCAAACTCAGATGTGACTGCCATAATGATATGGTATTTGTCATTTATGTTATCAATATGTATTTGTCCATTTATGTTGCAATCAGTGAATCTAGAAATTAATCATAATATACGAGTAAAAGATTAAACTAATAGGAGCATTGAATTTGAAGTACATGTATTGGTGATGAAATTTTGCAAAAGTTAAACATATGTGTGTACAAAGATAAATTTGTTTGAATGAGTATTTATGTATTTTTAGCCAAATATATTTCACAACAGTTGACAAACAAGATAAGGGATTAAAGAATATTTTTAAGATACAAAAAAAAAACCATGACATAAAAAAAGAACAGATGAAATATGACCAGATATATTCATACAGAAGTTTGCATTGGCAATGGTTTATATGACCTTGCTCAGTTGCTCTTGCATGTAGATATATGCTTTTCTTTTATTGTACATGTATGTGCCATTGAATACTTTGTAAAAAGTGTACATGATGTAAACGCCATTATTTTCATGAATTCCACTCACTGCTGTCGTATTGCAAATTTTAAAACAAGTGCAAATAAACTGGCAATATATTTGCGAACATATTTTGTAAGCTACCTGTGTTAATGATATCAAAAACAGAAAGGTCAGTTTCCTTGTCATCCTCGAAAAATATCTGGACATGAAAATATCGGCTTACGCAGTATTTTGAGCAACTAGCAGTTTCTTTTACATCAAGTTGTTGAAAAGTTATATAGGTATTGCAAGCTGTCTTGTCACCAATATTGAACAGCATTGTTATGGGAAAATACTCAACTTATCAGAAAACTAAATCTGAAAGAACCCCCAATCATAATTATAGAAATAATATTCTGGATTTATACAGGGAATACCCATGTCTCTAAGCTTTTTACAGGTATATATAAAAAAAAAAAAGTAAATTGTTTCCTGAGGATACAAGGCTTTGGGTAAATATGCCTGTCCAACTTTATGTTTACAAGTTTTCAGAATATTGCGCTTCTTTGATAGTTTGTAAAGAATGGACCGGTACATGTATTTCCAACCAGGATATTTTGTGCAGGATAATCTGAATAGAAGGAATTACAGTTACTGATCTTCCTTTTCTAAAGCATTTCAGTAATACCCTGATTCACAGATAGATTTTTGCATAGAGATCATATAGTTAAATCTTCACCAAGTTCACATGCATTGTAAAAATGTGTAAACCCTTTTTGCATCACTTCAAGTTTTGCATGTGTATGTAGATATTTGGTAGATTTTGTTAATAAAAATGTTCTATACGTTGTATATAATGTATGCTGTCTATATGATTTGTTTATTTAAAGAGAAATATGTTGTGTCTTAAAGATGAAGTTGAGTTCTGGTCATGAGAAAGCAATTGGGAATGGTTGATCATGTGTACACAAGAATTGGCATTTAATGTGAGGTTTCAGCATCATCAAAATAATAAGAAATTGACCCAATCTCACTAAAAAGCACATGCACTGCACATAGAAATGGGTATATGAGACTGCACACACATGTGGCATGAATGTTCGGCCGAACACTTCAGCTACATGTATTTCTCGCCATATTTTGAATATGAGGGCATTTGAAGAGCAATCCTTTTCACGGGACATTTCTACTATGATGTTCTTCCAAACTCGCATAAAAGGAATGAGTAAGCTCAAAAATTATTTTTTTATCTTTCCCAGAACTCTTTAAAGAGAATGAAAACAGTCCGATTCCTGTTTCTAAAGTGACTGGAAGCCCTAATAGTCTCTTTCAATTTTTATGTACTTTCTTAGAAAACAGAAACAGTAGTATTCATTTCAGTTGCATTAAAATGTTATGAAGCTTTCTTTTAAAATTGCAGATATAAAATAGATCCAAGTCATGGGGATCCCACTGTATTGATGGTCTGTATACATGTATTATGAAAAAAGTGGGAAGCAATAGATCAATCGATACACCAATCCATTATCCTATCCAATCCAATCAACAAACTGACCAAACATCCAAATCAACAACAAGCAAGTAACCAACTGATCTACCGAGTGTATTTATTCAATCGTCTTTATGCATGATAAATATATTGAAAATGTAAGGCCAATCACATTAAAATCAACATGAATAATACCATTTCATATTTACATATTGCTAAAGTAGAACAACTGAAATACAGCTGATCATTTTTTTTTCTCTTATAAAAGTAAACAGGATTTTTTTTTCATTGTATGTGACAATGGACTGAAGGTTATATGATTGCAAGATGGTGAAGTCATATACCTATGGCCAATACAAACAAAGCATGATAACATTTTGCAATGAGCAAGCAGTCTGTGAATTATTGAAAATGCAATGGCACCTAAAATGAAATGTCACAGGTTTCTTGCAAAATCATTTATTGGCTAAACTATTAATAGTTGAAGAAGTTGGAGCTGTCATTTTTACCATGAACAAGTTCTGCAACTTTGAGCATTAACATTTACAGAATAGTTTTCAATATGTGATAGTTAATTTGAAATTCTGCCTGCATAAACAGAGCAAATGGAATCAATGATCTACTGGAAAAGAAGTGAATAGGAAACAAATAACAAATTCTCACATATACCCAGTAGCAAGCATGACAGAAAAGCTTGACAGTAGGATCAAAACAGGCCTGTTCACAAAGTTATTCAAATTTATGGATGTTTCTTTCCTGGGGACCAAGTAACGAGGTATCCCATTAACCTGTTATTAATGAATGAACCACAATACTTGGAATCCAGTTTACATACATTACTTGTTGCTATGTCTGACAAGCCTTTGAAAAGCTTTCAGGTTGTCAAGAACAACCTTTGTTTTAAAAGTATGCATAAAATTTGCATAAAATTTGAATACATTTGTGAAAAGGTCTATTGAATTGAACTGAAGTGAAAAGTATTTATTGAAAAATCCATAAGGCAGCTCAAGAGCTGAATTACATGGAAAATACATATATTTACAATTTTACATATAAAAATACAAGTTAAACACAATTTGATAAACAATTTGACATATATTCATATAATTTACAAAAATAAAGAGAGAGAGAGAGAGAGAGAGATAGAGAGAATCACTGAAAAAAAAAGTAGGAGAGAGAGAGAGTAAGAGAATAAGATAGGGCAAGATCAGAAAAAGAATGGGAGTAATAGCTGGAGGGAGAGAGAGAAAGAGGGAGAGGAGGAGAAGCAAAATGAAATATTCATCATACTATTACGTAATGTAAAATCGTTAAGTCTAAGTTCAACAGAGAGTAGATTCAGATTCATAAAACTTATAAGTGGAAAGAGAGGCAGGTGGAAAATGAAAGAGAGCAGAGAGATGGATGGAGAAAACAAAAGATGATACAGAAGAGGAGAAAGGAAGAAAACGAAGAGGGAGAGAGGGAGGAGGAGAAGACGTAAGAGCTAAAAGAGAAATGTACATAACTATAAGTATGTTATATAGTATAATATAACAGTGATGACATATTGATAATGCTGGAACCTCAATTACATGTACGTATATTTTTTCAGTCTCATAGTAAACAAAAGTCAGTAAAACTTCATTTGTGAAATTCCTATGAAAGGGATCTTTAAAACTGAAAATTGATAATTAAATCTATTCTAACATGCGACATTTGCTCCGCCGTCCATATCTCGAAAGGTCAAAGGTTAAGGTCAAGGTCATGATTTGGTTTTTTGTTCAGCACAATGTGAAGATTAGGATTAGGGTTAGGGTTAGGGTTAGGTTTAGGTTTAGGTTTAGGATTAACATGGCAAAGTTAGACCGGAGCAATTGTCACAGGAGCAAATGTCATGGAACTGATTTCTTTATAATTCGATGCGCCTAAAAGATAAACCCTTTCATTCAGAAAGAGCAATGGAAATTAAAGATATTATAAATGTACTGCTTTTATGACAAATTTCATTTGACTATACGAACAATAATAATTATATATAAAGATTCTAAATGCATGTGATGATAGTTATATTGCCTACCAACATCTCATTTAAAGTTAATTCACAATAGGCGGGTAAGGAAAGGAATTGGGCTATTTCTGTGTGTCTCTGTCCTACACCTCAAGTTCACAAATTTGTGAGTGCTTCTGGTATTGTGTTCTTGTGATCTTTGTGGGGGTAACAGGTGGTGGAACTTGGACTGCAAGAAAAGATGCATTTCAGGTGTAATTGTGCATAAATTTGGATAACTTATAATCAAAATATTAAAATACACAATTTCAAGTCAGATATACGATTACAGCACCAAAATGGAAGTAAATGGACTTGGCTACAATGCTATGACTTCATTAGTTCTCTGAGAAAAATAGTGGCATAACAAGATGCTGGCAAGTCAACTGATAAATTCAGAATTTTCTTTTGACATAGGATTGGGCAAGAGGATTGGCTTTCATTATATTGCCTACTTGTATAAGATAACCTATCTCTAATTTGACATGAAGATTGACAAATATTGTTATGATGATGAGTAGACGAAACTGCAGAGTTGGGACCCCCTGTTGTTTTGATATCTCTCGAAAGGGCATCGTCATGACTACTGACAGTGAAGTCATCTTCACTAACAGCCAAGTTAGAAACCATGTGGCATTCAGATACACATGCAGAACCCACCAAGGGCTGGACTGCCCTGATTTCATGGGCACTGTCGCGGTAGCCCACAGCATGGTTGCCATCAGATTCATTACAGCTCCATTCCATGTGGCGCCCAGATGCTTCCATTAGATTGGAGCACCCTGCAGTTACAATGCTACTGCTGCTCGGGGCATCACTGGTGTTCCCTACAGAGTTGGCAGCAGGGTTGCTAGGCAATGGAGTTTCATCCATTTCTCTGTTATAATCTTTCCCATCATCTCCACTCTCTGTATGCTCATCCCTAGAGACACCCCATCCCCACTCCAGGTTTCTTGGCTGAGCAACGACCTTTCGGTAGCCCCCTGGGATGTTGAGCTTGAGGGCTGGAATTCTGAAGTTACATTCCCCAAGTCCAGCCTCGTCAAGTCTTCTTTGATACTCTTCTCCTGCTGAGTGAGATGGATACTGGATGTTGTTACCTGGTAACGGAAGCATGACCTCCATGATAGAGTATTTGCCTAGGGTAATATCATCTCCAGTTACAGCACGCACCTGCAGTAGATGTATAAATGATATTTGAGAAATGAGAGTGATAATTAACGATGTGGATAAAATACACATGTTCATAAATGAGATGATAAGAAAAAGAAAGTGAGAGAATAGAGACAGAAAAAAGGGCAGATAAAGGATAAAATATCAATAAAATGACCAATATTAAATCAATTTGTAAAAATTACACAAAAACGAAATAAAACACATTTCTTTTTGAACCTTGATTTACCTTTGTGTCTAACTTGTCAGTACACACCAGGTCGCCCTCCACAACTTGGTAACCATAGTGATGCATCCTCCATGAGGCTATTTGGTTCCAAATTAGGCTGCAGAAAGCATGGATATACATCTGCCTCATATTGTGAGGAATGTTCATCAGAGCTTTGATATAACCTTCATCTTCAGTTCCATGTCTGAAATGGATCAAGAAAATAAATTATGTATTTCATCTACCATAAAGAGTAAAATTAATGGAGGTATTGATTTTTTTTATCATTCATATTATGGTTTTATTCAAAAGCAATTAATACATATTCATTTTTAGCTAACAAAACATTTCTTACAACACACCAGTATATATTTAAAACAGATTAATCAAATATAAGAGATACAAAGACAGAGACTTTTAATGCAACAAAAAAAATTTCTTTGAAAGTAGTAATCAATCAAACTTTCCATGCTGCAGGAAGTAATATAAAATAAAGAAAATGCTGCCGGAAGTAATCTAAGGAAAATTCTCCAAGACAGCCAAGTTTCTCTTTCAATTGCTTATGATGAAAAATTTCTATTCCTAATCTATTTTAAATGGATGAGATACAAAGACAGTGACTTTTCATGCAAAAAACAAAACTTCCTCTGAAAGGTGTACTCAATCAAACCCTTCATGCTGCCGGACGTATTTCCTGCAGCAGACGACAATGTTTTTCATCAATAAGATTAAATTCTGCATTGACATTGCCTAAAAATGATAAGTGGTATTACCCTGATATTTTAATCTGAAGAGAAATCCAATTTAAAGGTGTTATCAAAATCAAATGATAGGAACTATCTGAAAATTTTATTCCCTTGGAGGAATATTTTACTTGGTGTTTGCTTTTCAGTAATTATCTTGATGACCATAATGATTTTGACTGATTTCGCATTATAGCCCCATACACTACATGTAATTAAATTCTTTAAAATATTCGTGATATATCAAGGTCCTGTTTAGCCAACATATGTGCACATTAAACTACTTATGAGGAGTACTAACATGAGCACAGAGTAGAGTTAAAGTGTATATTCAGACCATAATTTCTTCATAAATTTTTGCATGCATGCTGAAATTCACAAAAGAGGTTTTCAGGAGATCAAGGTCTACACATACACCATTGTTTCTATCGTGCACTAAAATAAGCATAGTTGAGCTATTAGAGCGTATGATGCCTGTTCAATGGACATGAGGCAACATGCAAACTACACTTATGAAGGTTCAAACCATGATTTACATAAAGCCCTTTTGCGTAGAAAAAACTCTTATGTACAACCAAAACCCTTTTGCATAGTCCAGACCTTATGTACAACCAGTCAAAACACAATCTGCACATGACCATTCTTACCTATTAAGACCCTTGAGTAGGAGGCACTCTCTAGTCTTCATAGCTGGCATCTGTTTGAGGGCTTCTCTTGAGGAACCTGTCTCTTGGAAGCAGTGCTTAGCAATGTTAGTAGCATCAGATGGATCTGCACATGGTCCATTGTCTGGAGACAGAATCACATCAACTGCTTCTTTCTAGAATAACAACATGTAGTAAATGTAAAAATAACATATTAGGAAGGAGAAAGAAAAAATGAGGAAGGTGATGAATGGATGGATGGAAGGAAAAAGGAAAGAAAAGGAAAGACAGTAAGTCAAAGAATAAAGCTATGGTGCAAGTTGGAGACATCTATACAAAAAGGTATACAAGCTAAGCACACAAATGAATACATCTGAGAAGAATTAGATTGTAATCTGTCTCACCATTTAAAAAAATAAATTATAATTTAATGCCTACTACTCTAAAATGCATTTAACATGTTAAAAACACAAAATAAAGCTTAAAAAGGTCATACCCATGCTTACATGACAAATTAATTTCTCTAATTTCATAGCTACATGTACATTAATCTAATATATACCTTTATTACTGTAAGAAAGCAAAGCAACATTTGTACATCAAACAAAATACATGCACTGGCAACATGATAATTCAAAATAATAAAGAGAAGGTTAAGTTCTGGGAAAGGTGAAAAATAATCTGTGAGCTTTGTCATTCTCTTTATTACAGTTTGGAAGATGATCATAGTAGAAATGCCCCCTTAAAAGGATTGCTCTTCAAGTGCTCTCACATTAAAAATATGACAAGAAACAGCTGAAATGTTCAGGTCGAACATATGTGTGTAGTCCCATATACACATTTCTGTGTGCAGTGCATGTGACTCTCAGCACGATTGAGTCAATTTGTTCTCGCTTTGGTGATTCCAAAACCTTATAGCATACACCAATTCTTATATAATCAACCTTTCCCAATTGTTCTGAGACAATTTCTGGCGTCAATGTAATCGCATGACCAGAACTCAACTTTATCTTTAATAAAAAATCTGAATCTTACATATTTTCCCTGAAGCATGGCAAGTCCTACATCTGCTGGAGAGATAGTCGTTATTGCTTTGCTTGGGTCTAGGGATGAAGCTCCAAAACGTTGCTCTCCAAAGTAGTTGATAAAGCCTCTTTCCTGCATTAGTAACAATATAACGGACATGTGAAAATAGTGATATATGTTTCACCATTCTGCATACAATTGCTTTTTAGTTTCTGCAGAAGAAATGTAGCATAATTCAAATTGGATTGTTTTTGTTGTTTTGTTTGTTCAATAAATGCTTTCTACAACAGGCACTAATAATACAGCATGGATAGTACAGTTGTAGTTTTAAAAATCTTGAGATTTGGGATTCACTTTCATCATGTTTCTTTGGTGAAGGCAGTAGTAAGTGTTTATTTGTCAGGAATGTCTGTGTATGAAAAATGCTACAATTATGTTTTCTGAAAGCTAAGATTAAAGAAAAGAGGTTGACAAAGATTAAAAATAAACAAATCACATATGCTCCACCAAATATATGCGAGTAAATTAATTGTTATTTTAGTCAGTGCAAGGGATGATTAAATGCTTCATGCACCTGAATGCTCACTTGTCACAATTTCTCAAGATCCCAGCTGTTTAAATGAAAAAAAAAAATTATGTGACTCGCCTCAACACACTTGATGCATTGCTCAATACAGTTTTCAAGCTGCTTCCCTTCATCTTCTATGGTTCCAGGTTTCTCTTTGCTTGATCCATTTTTCATTTCCACATTCTTAAGTGTGATATCGAAGTGATTTCCCCAAAGCTCACCAACAATGAGAGGTTTGTTCCTAGAGTGCAAAGAACCCATTCTAAGCCACTGGGGGAGTTGCTTGGAAACATCCTGCAATCTGCATTCAGAGAATATGAATAAAAGGTGGAGAGGGGGGGGGGGGGGGCAATGAAGATGGTGGACAAGAGAATGAACAACAATATATAAAGAATGATGAAAAGGAAAATATAAATGTCATGTACAAGCAACAATGGGGGGGGGGGGGCAATGAAGATGGTGGACAAGAGAATGAACAACAATATATAAAGAATGATGAAAAGGAAAATATAAATGTCATGTACAAGCAACAATGCATAATAAATACATCAAAGTACTGTAATAAAGATATGTTCATAAGAATGGTATATTTTTACTTTGAAAAAGAGAGAAAGAAAAAAGAAAGAAGACTTATACAAACAATGCAAATAAATTACACATCAATGTCTAAAAACCAAGATATCATCTCCTATAAGTCAGAGGAGTGATAACTCAATGATTTATAATATAGTGAATGCTATCCTGGCTCCACTGCAGTGGAGTGAAATAAAAAAATGTCATTAACTTGATTATTTTGCATGCACTTCTCTTCTACTTTTGAACTTATCCAGGGATTAAAACACTATTAGGATGATCGAGGAGGTGAGTTGGCTCGGTCGGTAAAGTGTCTGCCTGTCGAACCAAAGATCATGGGTTTGATTCCACCCCGGGCAGATGACTGAAGCCTGCGTTGTGTGTTAACGTGCCCTTCTCCTGTACATAGACGCAGGCTATGTTACAGTGGAAAACACTCCGTCCCTCGGATAGGACATTAAATGGAGGCCCCGAGTAGAGGAGAGTCACCACCTTTGCACATTAAGAACCCACTGCACTATTCGTAGAAGAGTAGGGGGGAACCCCAGTGTAGTGATACACCTGTACATCCCAATCAGTTATATCGGGAGGAAAGACCAGATGGTTACAGCGATTCAATTCACTTTTCCCCTCCCAGGCACAGGTGACGCCATATCATTAATAATACTATTACTACTACTACTAATAATAATCCTGTCTATTACCTTGTGATGGTGATACCTTTCACAGCCATTTCCTGAGTAGTAACAGCCTTTTTGTCCTTGATGCCAGCATAGCTGAAGTCAGAGGTGTGGACTCCCACCAGTCTGGCTAACTGTTGAATGGCAGACAGTGTTTCTGTGTTGGTCTTCTGCAGAGTAAACCCTGCATAGTACAAACATGAAGTTAATTATTACAATCGATAGTGATCTAGCTTTTATTCATCTATAATTCATGTACAGTAAAATGGCTCACACACGTATCGAATCATGACTGCATTCAGACGAACTATCACCTTTGCACTTTCTTTTGGAAATTAGCTTTTCCAAGAGGAATCGCAGGTATACAAAGAAATCATCCGGTAATAGATTCCATTCTGGGATTGTTCGTGGATAAAGGGAGTATTTCAAGCAGTCCTTATTTGATCTTAGCATCTCATATGAAAACTGGCCATGCAAACGAGTATGGCGAGAACCCTTGTAGATGTACTGGTCGATATTACTTGGGATCAATTCTCAGCATGCAAAAATATAGATTCATGACCAACTTTGAATAAGGAGATGTGAGACCTAGATATCATGTGATAAAGCTCCTATATATCCACATATAATTATAATCTTTCGTACATGCCTATATCATAATAGAATATATTGTGTAATATACTATGTTTCCTTGTAATAAATAATAAATAAAAGACCATTTACATATATAACATATAAACTTTGATTGCATTTACACAACTGGCAGATCAATACCTGTAATTATTTCACATTTTGAATCCAGAGCATGAAGAGTTTCTCCCCCTTTTCTCTTCTTGGGGCCCTTAGTATTTCTGAACCGCACCACAATCTTTTGATGTTCATAAGCTCCATCTCCAAAGGTCTTGGTTTCGAGGAAAGTCCCATAGTGCTTTGCAACTAAACGATGTAGCCTGGTTCTCTGATCTTTGGATGCCAGCCCCTCATAGCAAAAGGTCTGCTGGCGATCTCTCAGCTCCACAAATTTGAAAAAGTCCAGTATTTTTAATAATGGAATTTGTAGGTCTTGGAATTCTGCTATCACAGGTTCCCTTGAAACGTGAATCTCTAATCCTTCCTGTTCAGGTACCTTATGGATCTTTGTTCTAAGATGGGGGTACAAATACCTCACACACTTGTGGATTATAGTACGGGACTCCTTGCTTGAGATCAAGCCCAAATTGAGACTGGCTTGATGTGGCCCTTTGATGTTTGAGTGAGCTGTATCGAAATCAGGACTATTCAGCAATTTAAGCTCATGTGAGGCAAAGTTTTCTATTTCAAGAAAAGTTTCCTTATCCAGTGCATCTTCAAGACATTTTCTGTAATCTCTTAGACCAGAGTCTCCACAACTTGCTTCCAATTTATTATCCTGGATTAAAGTTTGGGTGTTGGGGTCTGAATTGCAGGTGCTCTTGCTAGTATCCGAAGTCACTTTAATCTCTGTAGATGTGGAGTCTGTAGCAGATGTATCATTATGTTCTGATTGAACTTTAAATGGTAATTTGATGCCAAGCTTTGGACTCAGATCTATTTTGGTACCAGTCAATGATGCCAGCTTCCCTTCTGGTGAAATTTCAGTCACCTTGAAATCTTCAGGACTGATCTTCACATTCCCCTTGAAGCCCACATGTTGGGACACATAGCATTCAATTCCAAACATATTTCACCAGTATCTCCTCTTCTGCTTGTTATTCACCAGTGTCCACTGCTCAGGTCCAACACACTGTGTTCTGAAATGGAAAGGGAGAGGAAAAGTCAATTCAGTTCATCCATTTATAATATATTTGAAGACATTCATAATAGACATCTGAACCAGATCTACATTGACTCGTGTTCTTTTGTATATATTTTTTGCATCATACAGAATAGGGAACAAGTTATTGTAAAGTAGCCCTTATCTAGCTGAATGAAAGGTTTCCTATTCCACGATATAGCCAATCAATTGCCCTATAGATTGCAAGCCAGGCCATATTTGCAGCTACATGTATTTTACACGTAGTTACTTACAGTACTAATTATGTTATGGACCGAAAGCTTTGGCCTCTTGTATCGATGGTTGTTCCACTGAGACTACATGTATGTCCGGCTCCACTGATCGCCTCTACACAGAGACTGAAGGGCTGCATATGGAGTAGAGGTCTAGTGGTTTAATGTTGGTGCGTTGGAGTATGATTACCGTCTCATCGCAGTGCAGCAGCTTCATGAAACAAGATGGATTAGCTGAATCCTTATACCAGTAAATTGCAAATTTTTATGTTAATTTTCATTTTCGAGGTTAGATTACAGGAAATAATATGTATTTTGATATATTAGCTAGATCCACATCTAGTTATATTACATCAAAAATACAAATAAAGAAAAATCAGGAAACAAGTCAGTACGGCTGCATTGTAGCTGTCATCATGTTACGGCGACATGGTGTATGGGAAAATTTGGCAAATGTCAGAATTCCCCATAATAGACGGTTATTTCGGTCCAGACCAAACTAACGTTAAAACTATTGAAATATTTTGTGATCAAAGTGCATGTTAAATGAGGATATTTTGCAGACTCTATCTCTCATCTCATCCACTCATGGAACCCACTCACACATATGCAATATTATTGTAAATGGAACCACCGCTATGAGGGGCTGTCTCAATTTTGGTGGTGGTCGCGACCTCTAACTCTAAGTTGAAGAGGTGAAAACACCGATGTAATCTCTAAAATTTTGAGAATATACTTCCTTATACATGTTATATATTTCAGGATGATAGAAAACTTAAATCAGGAGAATTGTGAAAAATTTTCACAAGTTTGGCAGGAGAGCGGGAGGAAGGTCGTCGTCCTGCCACGACACTGGTGGGACGGCGGGAGAATGAGCGTGATGGCGTGAGACTCCCACCAAAAGTGGGATGGTTGACAGCCTTGATGCGAGTATGACTATGAGTGTCTCTCATCTAGATCTTTCAGTGATGGGGTGGCGCTCCCTGGAGTAAATCTAACATAACATCTAAAGTAACAGTAACTACATGCAGGTTAACTAATGACTGTCAATTTTCAACACCATATAACACATCATCAATCTCACGATTAGAAACAATGTCCAAATCACAGCTCAGTTAATATTGTTGGCAGCTATATTGTTTAGAAGAAAGAGAAAAAAAAGTCTACAACCCAAAACAAACAAACCAGTATTTGGTCTAACATTAAGTCTCACTTTACTTTACTTTAGTTTAGTTTAGTATTATTATAAGGGCATTATCGTGGTTGAGGAAACCACCACTCATTCGTTTATGCAAAAATGAAGTGCAGAGTCGAGTCTGACATATCTATCTTCTTAGTATCTAATCTAATGGACACGGGGAATGAGGAAATCAATGCATGTAACGCAATGAAGCGCATCTGTAACTGTTCGGAGTGAATGATGGTTTCCTCAACCACGATAATGCCGATCTAACAAGTTAGAACCTCGATTTAACACTTGGATCTACGTACCTAATTCACTTTCTATTCCCATGAGTCCCAGAAGCGAAAGCCCTCATCATGCATCAGTTCTGGCAGGATTTCCAGCCGCCTGGGCCGGCGTGGAAGTTTAGGCATCCGAGTGCGCAGGCATACAAAGCACACTCTTCCGAAAGCTACAGTTTTTGGGTAACCAGCTGCGAAAAGTGGGCGCGGCATATATAGGTGAGTCCATTATTGAAACAGGGTTTTAAATCTACGATATCAAAGATCACGATCTTTGACGATATTTACGATATTTCAGTGAAATAATAAAACAAAATCTTATCAATTAATATATATTTTAAAAAAGATTTAAAATATAATCACGACATTAATTTTGATCTTCATTATTTTAAAAGGCTATGAAAATTTATTTCTTTATGCTCATATTTTTTTTCAGTACTGAAAAAATACCCATGTTAATATGAACACGACCTAGCAACAACATTGTATCAAAATGGCGATGATGCTGCAGCAGAAAGCTGCTAAATCAGTCGCCCAACCATCATCTAAATACTATACAGGGGACAAAAATCCAGTGCTTAATGCTTTCGAAGAAGAGTACAAACTCTTTATCCAGTTCATGAAAAAGAGAGGTACTCCTGGCCATAAGAAAAAGGATGACGAGCCATTTGCAAGAGGGTAACCAATTTCTATTAAGTCCGATGCATTGAAGAATTTGTTGTTGATGATGTTGGTTTGTAAGAAATGTGTGTGGCAATGAATTGAAATTGAATGACACTTGACAGACTCAGATTCAGAATCAGAATCAGAAAAGAGAGTGTAATGTATTATGTAAGTGAGTCCAGTATCACAGTATTATATACATACTTTCTGAATTATTAGAGTCAGTGTCAGAATGGCATGATGCCTGGGCTGGGGGGGGGGGGGGGGTGAGAAGGGTGCGATTGCCCCCCTTTTTTGATGGGGGTGGGACCAAAAGATACGCCTACACAATTTATTTTCAGTACCCAGTGGCTAAAAAATCTCATTTAATTCAGTGGTTTATGTGAAGTTCTTTCATCTAACTAGGTTCTACAATTTTTGAAGTTGAATCAATCATTGAGAAAATTGAGGGAAAAGATAGCCAATAAAAGGCAATAAACATTTTCAAGTCGATATCGATGCCCGTGTCAAATTTTGTTCGAAAAAATGAAAGGGTCCTAAAGCTACGCACATGTGATAAATCAATGCAAAGCTGACTAATGTGAATATCACCCTGATTTCCAAATAATAGTAATATCACAAAACTAAGGAAAATTACTAATTCTTTTTGGTAAACCTCAATGATATTCTCATTCAACAGTCACGGCAGAAATTTGGCCCTTTGAATGCAATGCATTGCAGGGTACACAGCTTTAGGATCCCTGGCCATACAAGTTAACACTGAAAGTTTATGACTTTTTTTGTTTTTTGTTTTTGTTTGCTCATCATACAATTTTGTGATTAAAATAACATGCGTACAAATAGCCTGTGACTTTCTTTTTTTTCTGTTTGTCAGAGGATATTTGCTGTCATCCTCACATTTGAAGAGAGATTTCTGCCCTTGGCCATGACAAGTCATGAGCACAAAAAGTATTTTTATTGAATGAAAATGCACCTCCCAAATCCAAAAATCTTCTGAAGGCCCTGCAATGTTTATTTAATTTGGAATTCTATCATGATCCTGTGGCACTTTGGGGCTTTATTTTTCTTACTGTGGTAGCTTGAAATCTTGCCTGTGTATCCCATCAACCTTTGGGATGTATTGCTAAAGAGAATATTGCTGCCTTATATAGCCTCCCCTACTGCAGTATATATCAGCAGATACCTTGAGACCGAATGCTTGATTTCATGCTACTTCTTACAGGGGCAGTACTTCCATGTTCAGTCAGTCATAGTCAGTGTCAGTCTGCACGGTCGTGACGATTTATCCTTTTTCCCCTTAATTTTTTGTTTTTTTTACAGATCAAACACATTATTCAACTTGTGGAACAGTTATGAAGCACGACTACCTTGTACCTATTACCAGAAGAAGGTTATCGAGATGGGAGACTTTTTGGTTTCTATGAAGGTAAGTTTCAACAAGATTCAGTTTCAATGAATTTTCATTTCTTTATGAATGCGATAAGCATGTTTATTGTAATCTTGTTTGAAGGCTCAGTATTAGTGAAGATGCATAACAAGTTTGTCGGTGACACTTTGATCCCCAAAGGCATGATTCCATAACAGTCAGAATATGTGACATTAGTGAATGATTGTTCATGATTGTTCCCTTAATTTTACTCTTTTTTTTTTTAGTTCTTAGAGGATTATGTCCTGTTACATCCAAGTATAACATGAGTAAAAATTCAACGGAACTAAGTAGACTTACCGGTAAATTCATTCAATACATGTACTTAGGAATACAACTTAGCTGTATGGCAGTGCTATGGACGCTACCTTGATCAGTTTGGTGATCGGCACATCGAAGACATTGTGGACATCAAGACAGTGAAGGCAATCTTCTTCCCAGATGGTCTCGAGACAGACAATGCAAGTTTGACAGTAAGGAATCTTCCTCCATATTACTTGATTTTAAGAACAGTGAGATTTTTAAGAATTTCTACCATTACAAATGACTATCTAACATTTGTCATTAACTATATTTGTTAATTAAGGTTGACTAAGAGTTGATACTAGTACTAGAAAATGTCAATCCTAGATTGAGAGCATACTTATTAATGATAAATGATTTGTTTCTTAATGCAGAAAATTATTTTGCATCAGTAGTTCTAATTTTCTTGTGAGTTGCTGATGATATTCTGATTTAACATTGACTTGACCTTCCCTGCTACCCCAAAGTGAAATATCTCTTTCATATCTTTGGAATGAATGTTCTGCATTTCTGCTGTTTGTTTAAATTTCGGATTTTCAGCATTTTCACTTCCTACGCTATCACTTTCACCTTTGAAAAGAGCTCATTGAATTTGCATTAATATCTCCTCTTTTTTTTTTTGTAAACAAAGAATAACATATCTGATGTCTGTTTGATTGTTAAGTTCCGTGCATTGTATGGGAAGAGCATCTGCAACTACCAGCTGGTATTAATGACAGATCCCAAGCTTCAAAACACCCAGTCTGTTGGCCAATGCCTCAAGATCCTAGCCTTTCTCAGGCTCATCACACAAGTGATCCTACCAAGAGAGTCACTTTGCTGGCTGGTCTACAATGGTAAGATAGTGTTTTTCATGTTATTGAGGCAAAAAGATTATACATCATATCTATTTTCGGTATTCAATCTGAAGTTGCCAGAACTTTGACCTGGTCTTTAAAAAAAAAAAATCTATAATAAGCTCGAAGATGCAATTTAGTTTTACTGCTCGTATAAATACATGTAATGTTTCGTTGGCTCACTGAATTCACTATTCTATAATCTCAGCCTTTGTCATAAAGCATTTGCTTTGCTTTTGCTCTCTCTGTCCCCTTCCTGTAAAAAAAAAAAAATTGTACTCCTTTTATGGTCTTTTGTGAGAGTGCAGTTTTTTTGCAGTCTTAACATACATACATATCACCAAGAAAGCAGAGTATACACACTTGTCCATTTTGGTGATAATATCTATGGGGCGGAAGTCTAAGACGAAATATTCACGATATATCAGTAGGAATTGACTAAAATAGTAATCAGTGACATCTAAATATCACTTTTGCTTGTGACTTCTAGATTCTCTCATTCTCACAGGGTTTACACATGGAGCACCCATTTCCCGTGGGCAATGGGTTAATATTATCGTGTCTCTTTTCTCTTTTATCCAGGAACAATCCATATCTACAGTGTATCACGACATATGATGACTCTAGGTCATTCTGCCAAGGTGAGTTCTGCAACTTAATAGAATATGGATTGACAGATGAGGGCCGAGAATTGTAAGAAGGGGGAGGGGTAGGGGGTGTGTGTTAAGTGTGGCCATCCCCCCCCCCCCCCCCCCATGTCTATCCACCTATAAAAATGACATCAGTACAGCAGTTTATGTATTGTTCAGGAGCTTTATCATGTTGGAAATTAGCTAATTATGTTAAATTAATCACCATTGGAAAATGATGACAGACTTTGGATGTATACATGTATGTAGTTCAAATCCATTTGAATGCTATTCTCTAGCACGTAACCTCAACGTTCTTTTCACACAGCGTATGTGTTTACATACACAATTTTGTTTTGTTTTCATGTAGAAAACCAGAAAAAGGTATATTTTTTTAAAAATGTGTACGATTTATGGAAAAAATTGTGACACAAATTTTTCGGAAGAGCTAGTAAGAACTGTAAATTACCATCTAAGCACCAATAAATGTTGTCGGATTGATAAAAGGAATGAAATGATTTTCCTTTGTCTGTAATAGGTATTGGAGTTTCTACTGTGGGCCTGTATGTGCATGGAAAACTCTGTACCTCTCATGTCTGTGCGTTACCTGCAATGGAGAACCACTCTCTATTCTGCTGTGTGTCAGTCCTACTTTGACTGCAAGGCTCATCAACAAGCAGAGGTATGGCTAGAATATAAGTTACATGTATACTGTAAAGCCAGACACTTTCACATTGATAAAACTTTCAGAAATTTTGCATGTAAGTGAGATTCTGGATAGTTCCATGAAGGGAAATGATTTTAATTTTGACATATTTTTCAAGTTTTTTCAAGTTTCTTGCTGCAAAAACAGATGTCATTTGCAATTTGGAGTTTCATGTTGCAAAAGTTATGTTTTTTTTTTAGTATTATGTAATAAAAGGCTGATGCAAAATATGACTCTTTCAAGTAGGAGCAGAAGTCTTATTTGGGAACTGGGATACAACCTTGTTTCCTTAATTGAGTTAAGGTCATTTACACAACAGCAAATAACTCCTCACAGCTGTAAGAAACCAGCCCAAATTTAATGTTGTAATAATCATGGATTCTACATTGCAAATTTGATGATAACTATTGATAGATGTTAGAAATAAATTATAACTTGTGTGAATGTGGATTCATGTGATTTTTTAAAAGGCTTTTGCAAGACGTGCCCTAGGAAAGGTGAATGAATTGAGTCAGCTAGAACGCATCAGCTCTGCTCCACCTAGCCTAGAGATTGAAGCAGTCTTCAGACAAGCAACCGTCAAGGTAAATAAATCATGGTAATAGATTTATAGAACTTTGTAACATCAGTATATACTTATTAAAGTATGCTCAGAGACAACTCTTGAATCATATTTATAACTAGTCTTTCATAAATGTTATGAAACATATAAGTTTATGTCTATTTGATGTTAATGCTTAGAATATCCAAAAATATTTATGACACCTAATTGAAACCAAACCTTGACATATGAGGTAAATTTGATCATTGTTATCTTTGATCATGAATATTAATTGCCAGTCATTTGATTTCATATTAATATATGCAGTTATTATTATTTGTAACGGTAGCTTGGCATCATGGTGTACAGACGCTCAGTGTTTGACCGCAAGCGACCCAAGGGACTGCTACGTCCAAAGACAAGGAGCAATGTGAAGGACTCGCAATCAGTAAGTATCATTCATATAAAGTGTGCAAGGATATTTCATCACTGGTATCGGCTTGTTTTATTTTATGTCTTAAGGTCCACTAGGAAGGTAGTATGACAGACTAGATGAATTTCATAATAAGTTTGGTTGGCCGAACAGATGTGGAGCAAACTTCATTAAAAGTTATTTTAGGATCTAAACATGAGTCTATTTGATATGTGAGCAGCGCATTTTCTTTAGGATAGAGCACTGATATGTAATGAAGATACGATTGTCCGATGAAATAAATACTGTAGTCCTGCCCAATAAGTTTATAAAAATGCCATTCATTGTAGGCTTAAAATTCATACAAAAAGTATCTAAGAATACAAAGTAATTTTATACTGGTTTCTTACATAATGCACTCCTCCATTGCAATCAGCCTTTATGTATTTACCATTGTTTGTGTCATGGCACAAGCTATATTGTATAGGCTGTTGGAAAATGAAGTAATGAGCTTAGATGAGAGCAAGGAATTTAATTGATTTAATTCATAATGATGCCACACCCTAGCCTACCGAAGTACGAACGGTCACACTAGTAGCCAGTGATGGGCGACTCATCTGGCATAAAACCACCAAACAACGACTAGATGACCTTGTTAAAAAACAAGGAAATGTGAGTACAAGTGTGAGGTTCATATTCTGAGTTTATCATCCATCAAGTGTGTCTATATACATCTAACAAAGTTAAAATTGAAGACATTATCCAGTTTGCTGTGCACTAATTTCATCCATGCAAAATGAAATAGTCATATGGTTTGTGATACGAGCAACTAACAAAAGATGATAATGCGCATTAACTTTCAGTAAGGAATACAATCTTTAATAATCATTTGTTTGTTATAATATCTTTGACTGAAAATCTGTAGACATGAACTTGAAATTCAAGATAGGTTATAGTAGCTTTGCAAGCCACGCATGTCATTTTCTTATAATATTAAAAGTATTTTGCATGATGCGGGAAGATGTAATTGTTAACCAATATTTTTCATGGCTTCTGAAGCGCAAGAAAGAATTTTAAGAAAGTCTACTTCTGAGGGGTTGGTCTTGTGTTAATGTCCATGGTCAGTTCTCTGTATTCACCTAAATCTGACTCTGATCGAACCCAGGTACAAAGCTCAGTCATGTCTTTCGAATGGTGGCGTTAAATGTCGGTCCTAGACGTAAATAATCATATTTGATTTGTACACTCCTGTAAAAACCCAATTACACACACACATACACACACACACTCTAAGGCAATTTTAAAAATGTGGCCGCAGATTGCCTATGGAAATGTTTGATCCTTTCATTTATATGTACCTATTATACATTTATAACATGAACATAATTTCTATAGGCAATACAATTAAGTTATTAAATTTGTTATAAAGTGAATTTCTTGAAAGTCTTTACAATTGTAAGTATCAGAAAGAAACTAAAGATATGTGAATACTGCTGAATGCTTTGATATACCCTCTCCTTTTTTAGCTTTTCCACAATACAAGACATGTTCTTTAAAAATAGTTTTCAGGATTAAAAAATTGGAGAAAGTTGACTGTTAACATTATAAACATAAAGGTTTGATTTCTCATTACATGTTGTTCAAGTGCATTTCATTGAAAAACATCTTGTTTTGTTCAGCATATTTCATTTGTTTCATGATGCAGTGGTATTAAAGAGAATTTAATAAAGAATATTGTGCCCCGGCAATACAGTGCAGCATTGAAATATCAGCCTCATTAAAACTGAAGTGTTTCAAATCATTTCAGTGTATGTTCTTGTGTCATGCAGCTTGATTTAAAGTGTTTCATAATGCAGTGGTTTAACATGAAGTTGAAGGTTACAGTTAATGAACATTATTATAATCTCTTAAATATTAACAAAACCAAATGCAAAAGGTTAACCTTGTATAATCTTGTAACATTGTCGACCCTAGTCATTGCACCATTATCAAGAACAACTAATATTGCACTCTCTCAAATTTAATTTTTAATTTTCATATATATATATATATGCAGAAATACAGGTTCAGCCAGTAATGGCAGTATGACTGCTATATATTTAACCTATAGAGCAGTACTTCATGTAGTGATGTTTTTTGCATTATCTTCTGATCTGAAATTACATGTTATACATCATGAGCGAAAGAGCAAAAATCACAGAAAAAAATTGAGTTTATATCTTATTGCAGTACATTGTGACATTTACGAATAAGAGCAATTTAATTAATTGCTAATCATTAAAGTTTCTAAATTGGCAATGCAGTGTGAAATATATATAATCACTATTTTGTGTACAAATTGGCAATTTTCCGTTAAATGTTGCAATTTTCATTCACATTGGTTCATTTGATATACATTTTTTCAAACTATGTAGGAGTGGAAAATAAGTATAATTCATGCCAATTTGAAGAGTGAAAGCTAATTAATTTAAACCTAAAGAAAGCTCTGAACTGCTATGGGTTAATGTGTGTAATAATATTGTTTGATAATTTTTACCTTACGTGCAATAAATTTCTGCCTGAAATATCTAACATGTAACATCTAACGAACATAAGTGTAATTCTGTGATGGTTGAGGATCACTTTAAAGACATGACAGAATTTAACAAAACTTGTTTTGAGGGAAAGGTTGCGGCCGAGATTTTTGTTTTTTTTTTTCTCTGAAGTCTTTGACTGCTTGTTCTTTACTTTAAAACCAATTCAAAGGACCTGTCATGGTCATATTAGTGATATGCATAACTTTACTCAATAAGTGATCATATTTTTCCATTTAAAATTGTCAGCATGCATTAATATCATATTTAGTGTTTTGTTCAGTGTCTGTTTTATTTCATGGATATTTGATGGATTGTGACAATGAAAATTTAGCATTTAGTAAATCATCCATGATATGTTTGTGTCATCATATTGTTTACAGTGTCACCAGTTAATATGTAGGTAATGATTTTGAATATCTGTTTTCCTTTTTGTGCAGAAGAGAATCATGCAAAACTTTATAATTTTATAATGTGATGGAAAGCATGCTAAAAAAAAAAGTTTGTGATACTACATGATTTAATTTTTACTTATTAATGGTTTTCCAATAGAGTGTTGTATAGCTGATTTTTATATGATGAGTATGCTTCGTGACATACATGTAATATTGCAACATTACTTCAAATAGACAGTATAATAGTATAATCATTTCCTATTTGTTCATACATCCATTAGGAAGGATTTGCCAAACGAACAGGATATACCTAGTACATGTACCTAACCTTTCTTTATTTTCACTCTTCTAATGTTTTATACATGTATTTGTCTGACATTACAAATAGATTTATTGAGATAAAGGTATTTTCTGTATTTTCTGCTGTATTCTTTCCATTCAGCTTGATTTTTTGTTTATTATACTTGTACATACTTTCATTCAGATGATCTATTCAAAGAGATTATTAAATATCTTGTTAATGATGACTTTTCTTTAAATCTTTACTAGATCATGTGGCCTCGCACACCAGTGGAGAAGTTACTATCAGACATGTTTGAAGGCAGTGCTGCCCAGTTCCTAGCCATCTTAGAGACCCTGACCGATAGTACTCGCCGGACACTGCTGACTAGTCCTGCTGCACCAGACACAGAGGATTATATCTTGGATACTTTCTCAGAGTTGTTCTTTGCTGGCATGGAGATCATATCTGGTGAGACTTTAGCTTATGTGAGAAATATAAGATTTTAATAAGGTCTCCATATATATACTGTATAAGTGGTTATTTTCGTGGTGGTTTTATTTTCGCGATTTTCGCGAGTCGGTCCTCGCGAAAATTTCCACTTCAATATATGGCTGTTTATAGTAACAAAAACATCACAAAAATCGCGAAATTAAACCCTCGCGAATTTCCCTACCTAGTCCAAAATCGCGAAAATATCTGTACGCGAAAAAAACAGCTTATACAGTACCGTATTTTCCGGTATATTAACCGCGGGTTTTTCCTTCTGGAAAATGTCCCAAAAAGGAGGGGCGGTTAATACACGGATATAAGGAAATAAATCATTACAAAACCCAACATTTTGACCAGATTTCTCAGTTTAACGATTGTTAATCATTTTTTAATGTCGTCTCTACATGTCTTTGTCAAAATGATGAAATAAAACTCACTTGTTTTGCATCATGTATCTCTCTTTGTCGTCATTTTCCGCGTTATGATTCAACAAAATCAGCGCGAGAAGCGGGCACACAAACAGTGTCTCCGCCGCAGCAGCCGCGTAGAAGATGGCTGAGGTACCGGCCGGTAATCACAACATTTTGCATGCAAAATTTACCCCCTCATGACTTTACAGAGCTGCTGTGATTTTGCCCCTTTCATTAAACAGCGAGACAATACCCATGCCTATTGTTTTTAAAAACAAATATTGTTTGCTGACCCAGATTTGGTTCCACTGGTAACTTACGTAACTTGGCACCTTGAACAATAGCCTGGGAGCTTAGTACCTGCGGTATATTGAATAGGAGACCTCTACTGTGCACTAGCTTACAGCCAATTGAATAGGAAATCAATATTTAAAGCCATGGAGAGGGCATTTTTAGGCTGTGTATAATTGAGTCACTGCATATCCGGGTATGAGCATTGTCTGATTTTTGTCCCTTAATTAACCTTTCTTCTTTCTTCTCTTATTTGTCTCCCCCCCCCCCCCCCCCTCCATATGAACATATTAATGAATTTCAAAAAAGTCACACATGAAACAGAAATTCATTATTTCCTTTGCCCATATTCCTAATTAGCTCATAACCTCAAACTTTTCACTCACATCTTTCTCTCGTTTTCTTCTTTAGAACCAAGTTAATATTACACGTATGGTAGTCCTCCCCTTTAAATATCAGGTGCTAAGACCATGAATTTCCCTCTGTATTCAATAATTAAACACACTAATTTATATTTAATATCAAGCTAACACGCCCCTTCAAATTCCTCGTTAGAAGACCAGCGTTTGAAGATTTACGACACTCGTAAATTACACAATGGCCACTAGTTGAACACGTCCACGAGAAGGAGAGAGAGTGCTAGACTCAATGGCGCACTAGCAGTAAACAAACACGCGGTCACTGATTGTTAGGACATCGCAGGCACTGACCTCGACGAAAAAAAAAAATTTCCATAGAGATCAGTGATTGCAAGCCACGTGTGTTTATCTTGTGCATGTGCTGGGTCACAACATGACGCCTTTCATCAAGTGTCTTGTCAGTAATTTTTAACGAACACTGTTATAAGCTACTGAAATCCTTGCATGTGATTGGCTAAGAGCAAATTTGTCGATAAAGATCACTGACAAAACACTTGATGAAACGCTCCCCAGTCTCTTGTTCTCTCTCTCTTTCCCTCTCTCTTCTCTATGCACGCGCTATATGCGCGCGCGCTTGGTACAATTTGATTGGGTACACTCATGAGATCAGGGCCTAGGCCCTAGGGCCGGCTGGCCGCGCCGCCGCCAGGCTGGGGGTATAGAAAATTCCAACTTTCTCATGACCGTTGATCAGGCCGTTGATTCTTCAAAAGTACTGTAAATTCTGTGGCATTTATTGGATGTATAAAATAAGGAATATTTTCGGCGAATTTTCTACAGAAAAACATAAATTGACACAAACAGGTACTTGGTCTGTTTTGTAATTTTCCAGACATTTTGTAGTAGACTGAGATATACGATTACGATCGTGTCATGGGTTCTGATATACATGTAGCTGGCTGTGCGACACCCTGTGTTGTGTGTGTGGCGTGATTAGGAAGAATGTGAAGATTGGTTTCTTTCCCTAATTACAAATTACAATTTACTTCTCTCGCTCCTTTTTCATAGAGCATTATCAACGAAGCTGCCAAACTCTAGAATTCACATTTCAGTGTGCAGTTGAAATCATTTGTTTTAAATCTGCTTGGATTTTTTCTTTAGCTTTTTTTTTTCTCTGGATTTTTTTTTTCTCAATCAAGTGTCAAAAGTTGGGGGTGCGGTTTATAAACGGCTGCGGTTTATAAACCGGAAAATACGGTATATATATGCAGGATTTTCCTCACACCTCTCTCTCTCTCTCTCTCTCTCTCTCTCTCTCCCTTCCTGTGTCTCTGTCTTCTCTCTTTCTCTCTCTTTCTGTCTGCCTGTATGTCTGTCTGCCTCTCTGTCTCTCTCTCTTTCTCTTTCATATTCTCACTCTCTATCCCTGTTTCTTTGACTCTTTGTTTTCTTGTCCATTTTTCTTGCAATATGTCTCTCTTTTCAAACATCTTTCTGTGTAATATCATCATTTAGTAGTCTCAATTATAATAGAGTGGTCTATCCATCCATTAAGTTTAATAAGAAACTAGATGAAAATATACCCTTTGAAATGTATATTGTCAAGCAATTTCAAGCAAGTGTATTGAATATGTGCAAAAAGATGATGAAATGGGATGATACATTATAATATGGACTTTGTTATTTTTAATTTCAGGTGGAGGAGGAAACCAACCTCGTAATCCTCAGTTGGTCAATGACATCAACCTGTCTGGTGTAGTCCTTGACAAATCTCTCATAGAGCTGGCCTCCGCAGCTGAAGATGGAATCCCAATATCAGCCGTTGTCAAATTCCTCAAGTCAGCCTACAACTATGAGCAATGGGAGGTGTATGAAACACTTGTTCATCCAACCATTGAATTTCTGAAAGTGAGTACTGTTCATGGTCTTTTTTTTCCTTATGTACCAGATTTATAATCCCAATCTCAAATGATTTCATTGAAATATTGTGGGTGCCTTTCCATGAAAGAATATTAAATGGTAGCAGAAAAATGATGCAGGAAAATATGAAATAAGAAGAGAAGATAATTGAAAATGCATGTAAGAAAATAAAACAATTATAGAATTGTAAAAAGAATTGTTAAGCATTAGCTATGATTTACATTCTTTTCAATTATTGTTCCATTTGATATATCCATATTTTTCAATGAAAATCATGTCATTTTTGTTATTTAGGTTTTATTGCTCTTGCAGTGTTACTTGGTAGCTATAGCACACTTAAAATATAGGTGTAATAGGCTTGCAATTTAATGATGCAATTGTGCATTTTAGCTCGTGACCTGCCCTCCTTGCTGATATTTACATATTTTGAATCAACAGGACAAGACAGGAAATACCTTGATGTAATAGACATCCAATTAAAATGCCAAAGTGTGAATGAACATGGAACTTACTAGACAGGAAATACTTTGTCGTAATTGACGTAACAATTCTAAGGCGGAGAATTTCTTGAGATGTAAAGTACTATCTGATAAGTGCTTGTGTTTGTAGGTTGCATTCCACCTGTCAATCAAATTGTTTTTTGGGGTTGACTCGTTCTAGAATGACCTAATTTGATAGTAGTAGATAGAAGTCAGAATTGTAATGTCCTCTAGAGAAGGCATATTGAATAATTTGTGTTTGAGGAAAAATTGATTTCATATACATACTAGATGACAATTCAGCTTGTAAGGAAACTTATTTCAGTGTCAACAAAATTTTAAGAAGAATGAGACAGTGGCATATATACAATTCCTTTAGCATTAGAATGCCCATTTGTAATTGTGTTATCAATCAATGAACTAAGAAAACAAAAATAGAGCATAATTCATGGAAGAAAACAATTTCAAGTTGAAATAGAAATATAATAGGTGACAAATCAAATTCATCCTAGGTTCTTGAAAACTGAAAAGTAAACTGATAGTTTGCAGGATATGTGGAACTAAAGCTTTAGAAATCTAATTTAGAATGTGAAAATTAGCTATTGTATGTGCACTTGTTGGCTGAATTCTATAATGTCTTCTTTGTATTTCAGAACCAACCGGATAATCGATACACCCATGAACTTCTCTCTGTAGAGATCATACAAGCTATGGAACCACTCAATCCCAACAGAAAGTCTAAGAAGTCTCATGCCCAAGTTGAGGAGACTAGCAATGAAACTGCTTCCCTACCTCTCCCTTCAGCTCCAGCAGGTATGATATCAGAAGAAAATATAATACTAAATTTAGCCTAATGATATTTTGTATTCAAACTGCCTTATGTTTCTGCACCTAGTATGTAACAGATAAGTATAAGTCAGTTTTAATTGTTGTCACTTTTGATGAAAATTTGCATTCATTGATTGTTGATATGCTAGACAAGCTTTAGGCTGGTATGGAAGTATTTGTTAGTTATCGTGTAAAATGATTAATTCTTGAATACAAGCAAAAGCTTTATTATATCATTCTCGTTCAAATTGCAAAACAACTATTCATTGTGTGGTCTGGATTTACTTTTATCTGTCTTTGGCAGTAGTGCCATACAACGTGTTAGCTTTGATAACCAGCAAGCACAGTAACACCTCTCGAATTTGTTTTTTGCATGTCCAATCTCTATTTAAATGCTTTTCTGGCAGGTTCCATATCATCACAGGATCATTGGGTTTATCTAGCAGAAGTCCTTCAGGCATGCTCCAAGGACCTCTCAGCTGTAAGTGTTTATCAAAGGAATCAACTAACTTGATTTGACAATGATAACTTCAGAACAAAAATAAACCTGTGATATTTTAAAAGTGCATTGCTCGACCTCTCAGGAGAACAAATGGCTGTGCCTAAAGTATACTTTTGTTAAAGAGATAAATTATGAAACTACTGTGCATATGTTGTGCAGAAATCAGAAGAAATCTGAATATAGCCCTAATGATTGTCAGCATCCAAATGTTCCAAGGCCTGAAAGAAGCTGTATTATCAGGGATATTTGTTGATACTTGCCTAAATGATTGCTATTCCCTGTGAGAAAGAAGCAATGTTCATCTATATTTTTGTTATGTCTCACCTAGGATTCTGTTGACTTGGATATGGTGGTTGATGCTACCCTCTTTCTTTGGGGGAGAGTGAAGGCTGTCTTTCAGCGAGTCCAGACAGGAGCATCGGACAGTGGCAAGTACCTGCAGAGAATGGACAATCCTAATAAGGTAGGAAAGAAAACTGAAGTCATGAAATCTTACAGCTAGTTAACACCACTTTAAATGTTACAGGCCTGGTTTATGAAGGATGCCTATTTTGCTTTAATTGTCTTTTCAGACATTCAGGATATTGTCAGGTTGATATATTTCTTTTTTATTGTCTGGTGGGAATGACCTGCTACACTGGCTACAATGCTCCAAAGTGAAATATCTTAATTTCAGTAGTCAGTTAGGGGAGAATATGAGAATTCTTAAAAGGAAATTCTTTGTACTTACTTTGTATAAAACCTATGCTGATCACCTGACTCGCAGTGAATCAGTAGAATACAGACCTTTATGTCCTACATTGCAGACATTTGACTGAAGTTTAGGTTTGAAATTCATTTTTATTGACAGACACTATTTCCTTAAATATTTTTAAAATTTTTAATAGTACTTTACTAAAAGAAAGCAAGTAAGTGTAAAAGTTTTTGTTTCAACTTTATTGTGGCAGTGGGTGCACATTCTGAGTGTCCTCCATGAGGTGGTGTATTGGTGTGGCATCGCTAATGTAGATCCAGGACTCACAGCTGAAGTTGGCATCAGACTTGCTCTAGTCCTTGAGAGCCAGGCTACCACAGAGATGAAAGAAACAGGTATTTTCATGATATATTGCATCTTTTGGGGGAGATGAGCTAAACAAAACTACTGATAAAAGGCTTTAATTTTTAAATTAAAAAAAAAAAAATATATATTGCATGATGAAAAGTGAGAAAACAGAAACAGAGAGAGAGAGAGAGAGAGAGGGAGAGAGAATGCATCTAATGATTAGATTAAGGAGGTGAATCAGCCAAATGGTCATTTTAAAGGCTAAGGTAGAAAAAAAATACGGACATCAAGAAAATAATAGCTTAAAGTATGGCCAATGCTGGACAAGCTCCTACTGAGATCCATAATCATGATAGTTAGCAGAACAGAGAAAAAGATTAATGTATGTATGATAGTAGTGTTGTTTATTTTCATTTTTTTTCCAGCCAAGGCACGGTCTATGGATGATCATCAAAGTGTTGAAGAAGAGCCATCACCATCTCCATTTTTCAAAGGTATATTATGACACTATTACATTGTCTGAATTGTTTAAAATGTAAAACAACAATGGCTTACCTCAATTTCATATAAGCTGCTATGTCTAATATAGGTTATGTGTTTTTGTCTTTGATATTGCTCCATAGGTTTGCTCTTCTCTTGATGTTGGGAATGCAAAGTCATGGGATTAAGAAATGAATTGGGATTGATGCAAAATGTTAAAATTAGAAAATTGAGATAATCTATTTTCTGTACTCCTTTGACTGTTAAAAACTGTGCCTTAATTGTGGACTTCTTTTATGAACAACTCCTCTCGCCTTTATTTTCAGAGTCACCGTTCAGGAGTGAAGGTCGTACCACAGGGCTGGGTAGAAGCAGTGGTATCACCATGTATGCTGCCTCTATCCTCCAGCAAGGTCCTCAGGAACAGCTTCTCCTAGCCAGAGAGATCCTGGAGAGGGCCTTGCAGGGTGTATCCTTCGCAAGGTCTGCTGTTGCTCTGACTGATGGCAAGTCTATTGCAGATGTGACTTGGGTCAAGGTAGGTTAACAAGAGGGAACATGTATTCAGAGTCAGAGGGTGTGGAGGAAAGATCCTGATTTATTTGAATAATGAATAAAAGAGAGCTAGATATTTCATAGTCTTCTTGATGTGACGCTCCGACTGCAAGATATATTTGAATTGTCTTTAGGTCTCATTTAGTAATCCTGTGAATATATTCACAAACTCATATGGAAGGATAATCTGTCATCAGTGACAACTAGTATTAGTGAATGAAAAAATCATTCTGTATATGTTCATTAATCTCATGCATATAGTGTTATTTGTATTGTATTATTTTTTGGGGTTTTCCCTGTCAGAATAATATCAGCAGCAAACTGTTTTTTACAAGTCCTACTTATGGTTTGCTTTATAAAGATATATATGACTTCACATTATTTTGATGGTCTTAACTTTCATGTAATTTTATCCCTTGTCAATAAAACAGGACCTGAACACAACTACAGCCACCACTGATGACCAGTCAGCTCCTCCATCTGACAAAACTCAGCAGCCCCAAACCACTCCAGCAGCTAACACTCAGGAGGACGAGGACAGTGCTGATGGAGTGTTCAACACCATCATGGATCTACACCTGGAGCTGCTGTACATGTACCACAGAGTCTGTCTGAAGCTTGCCCAGACCCAGGGGTCAGGGACATGGAAGAAGGCCTCTAAAGAGTCCAAGGGGTCAGCCAAAGCATCGGTCAAGGCATCAGCCAAAGGGTCAGCCAAGGGCTCGGCCAAGAGTACTGCAGTGAGCAGCAGGATTGCAAGTACCAGGATGAGAGTGGTAAGAAACAGAATAAATTGACTTTTTTAACTGGTTGACTACTGAATTTTCCCATTCACCTTGTCTTCATACAGAAATGACCCTGTTCCTGTAGCCCATGGGTAATTAGGTTAATGCATGTGAACGTATATTTGAAAGAGAGATTTGTTCAGGGCACAACATTACTGGTTAAACCACTGACAGACCTGAATGTAGAGCTCAGAATAATAAATAATCAGATGGCATCTTTTGTAATATGCAATCTACATGGATATATTCTGCTAGATATTTTCATGAAATATAGATGTTTCACATTTGGCAAAATAATTGAGTAATGAAAAAGATTTATTAGGGTACATCATGAATTATCAGGAATATGGTTTAAGAAAGCATATTTATAGTACAAGTGAAAAAGTAAATATCAGCTAGTTTGAAGAATGTGTTGAATGTGTTATCATTTTTTCCAGTGGTAATGATTAGAATGATTTTATTCTTGATTTACTCCTACAGAATGAATTGGACAGCATGGCTATAGACACTGTAGAGGAGCTGCTGGATTACTGTGATAAGAACCTTATTTCTAAGGCTCTCTTTGCTATGCAGCAGGCATTACAGGCTGATAAAGGTTCTGGACCAAGCCAGCAGCAGAAACAGCTCCTGCAGGTTAGACCTTTACCAGTCAATTTGAAACTCTTGTAATTAATGAATGTCTTTAGCACACTCTGTATTAGTAGTCCTAGCTTTGGTGGGTGTGAGAGTGATTACATCCATTTAGATTGAAATATGAACAAAGCAAATTTTAAGTCATTTCTGTTCTTTTTTGTGTGTCTATGAAGGCCAAGATTTGTGTACCATTCTTAATTAAAGTAGGCAATATTGTTATTAAAAAGCAGCTAAAACAAAGATCGTCTCAAAAATATTGTACTGAAATGGGGAAGTATAATCAGTGTTGAAAGCAAATCAATGTAGCAGAATGATGTACATACAACTTGGTAAATGTATTTTTATTATTATTTTAATTGAATATCAGTTTTTTGAATTCCTTTTTTACAAAATTGCTATTGAAATATAGTTGATGATACCAGCACGAAGCGATTCTAGGACAACTACCCCCTAGACAACTACCCCCGGACAACTACCCCCCGGAAAACCACCCCCTGGACGACTACCCCCCTAGGACATCTACCCCCCAGGACATCTACCCCCCAGGACAACTACCCCCCAGAACAATTACCCCCCAGGACAACTACCCCCCAGGACAACTACCCCCCAGGACAATTACCCCCCAGGACAACTACCCCTCAGGACAATTACCCCCAGGACAATTTTTCCGGGGGTAGTTGTCCGGGGGGTAATTGTCCTGGGGGGTAGTTGTCCTGGGGGGGTAGTTGTCCTGGGGGGTAATTGTCCTGGGGGGGTAGTTGTCCTAGGGGGTAGTTGTCCTGGGGGGTAGTTGTCCTAGGGGGGTAGTCGTCCAGGGGGTGGTTTTCCGGGGGGTGGTTGTCCGGGGGGTAATTGTCCAGGGGGTAGTTGTCCGGATACGGCACGAAGCGTCCCTTCATAAGAGGAAGTAAAAAGCAAAATGCAGAACAATTTAACAGCTAAACAGATGTCTTATGTACTGTAGATATTTCAAAGGAGGTGATATTCACAGGCAGATGAATTATTTTTCAGGATGCTATGAACTACATCACCAAAGCCCAAGACCAGGAGTTGAAACTCTTCAACAACAATGCAAGAGAGCGAGAAGGCACTGTACGGGATAGTGGCGTTCCACCAGCACCGTTGCTGGTGTGTCGGACTGATAACAGCATGGTGTTTAAACCTGCTCCATTTAACCCTCCTCAGAAGGTGAGTTTATCAGCATTATTTTATTTTAAATGGATTTTAAATTCGCAAGAGATAATAGAATACAAAACAAACATTTTGATACGATATGATTTTGTTATGAACACATCTACCAGAATTGTCTTGGCCCTGATATGCAACAGGTTCAATGGTCTGTTTATATGAACTATTGCAAATATATTCCTGTTTGGCTGTAATTCTTTAAATTTAGGTATTTATCCCGTATCGTATCGTATTGCTAGGTGTTCTGTCATTTATTCTGTCAAACATAAAAAAAGGAATTTTATGTGCTTTGAATATTTAAGTTACATGAAATAAGTATCTCTTTAAGGAAGTAATCATTCACACAATTTTCTTTCGCCCCTCCCCCTTCTTTTTTCAGGTCGCATGGTATCGTCTGTTTGCTCGCAAGTCAAGTGGTAGCAATGTAAAAGTCAGGTTGAATGACTATACTCTGCCTGGTACTGGTGAAGAGGTAAGTCTTAACTTCATTATGTTAGACCTCTTCCTTTCTCTCACACTGATTCTTGCCCTTTCTATTGCACATTCTCTCTCTCTCTCTCTCTCTATTCTCCTCTCCTTCCTCTCTCTGTTTCTCCCGCTCCCTTCTCTGTGTCTGTGTCTGTGTCTCTGTCTCTAAGGTCTGTCTCTCTGTCTTTCTCTTTCCCTCTTGCTCTCTCTTTTTGGCTCTGTTTCACTTTCAACAATATCCAATCATATCTTCTAAGTCTCTATGTTAGTTTTTTATTTCTTCACCATTTTCTCCCTCTTCTTCTATAACTCCTTTTTTAAAAACCCATTCCCTGCTCTTTTTTCACATAATATTTTAAATTTTAGTTTATTCTACACTATAAACTAATTGGTATTTTTGATATTGGTTTTTGTTTTTTGGGTAATATCTATTCCACTGTCATCCCATTCTAGAGTAATTTCACATCAAGCGATAAACATACCGGCGAACGTGAGATGAACATACCAGTAAACATGACATAAACATAGACATGAGTGTTAACTCCATTATCTTCTGTTTTTTGACAGGTGCCTGCCTATGACTGCGAGCTTCATGTGACGGGGTTAAAGGTCAATGAACGCTATGTGTTTGCTGTGGCAGCATACACTGATGATGGTCAGCTGATAGGAGATGCTATAGGAGATACCAGTAGACCTATTCTAGCCTCACATCCTCTCCCTGTTCTCATGACATGGGCATTCCTCGGACAGGTCAGAATGTTGCTCTAAATTTATTGTTGTTGTTGTTGTTTGTATCCATGCTTTAAAAATCTTATTTCCCTTGATTTGGAGAAAATGTTTTCCACTACTTAAAAGCTTTGATGTTAGGACTAACCGTTTATTTGATTTTAAAATTTTACAAAGTGACTTGCACTGCCAATTCATCATCAAGGAATAAATTGTGCAAGTATACAACATATTTCAGTTAAAACTAAGATAATTATAAAATGTCATTATGCGATACAAATATGGAATTAGAGGAAGGAATTTATAAGCCTCTGTTAGATATAGTCAGTTTAACACATCTCCTGACCACCAGACCTGCCATTTTAGACTTCCGTTTTTGCCAAGGTTAAACATATTTTGCTGTTCTTCTTCCTTTTGAAAGTGTTTACTATTCTCATTGGGCTTCTTTAATGAAAAGATACATGGTTATGAGTTGTAATGAAGTAAAGTCACCTTTATATATCTAATGCTAAAGAATACCATTTATCTGCCCTCATCCTCTAGACTTCATTTAACTCTTACAGTGTACATTATCTGTTTGACTGCCTATATTTGCTGTTGAACAGGCTGCCTACCAGGTGGGATGCTATGATATTGGACTGACAGCCAGTAGAGTTCTGTGGGATCACTTTGTGGCTCCGATACCTCCTCCGTCTGCAGAGATACAAACTGAGACAGCAAGAGAAGACTACAAACTCACTCTCAGAAAGTAAGTCATCAGAATTCCTTCAGGTTTTTAATGGGGTTGTCTAGAGATGATGGCAATCATGAACATTATGTCTTTGGGATGAAGATTACAAGGTTTTTTGTTTTTTTAGTAAAGAGCAACAAATTAAATGGAGATACAGTGTAACCTGTATATAAAGACTGTTCAAGGGAGACAAGAAAAGTGGTCTTTATGAGCAGGTGGTCTTAATGCACAGGTTCCTTTAATACATGTTTCAATGTGAAACATTTTTTCAAGGGAAATGAAAATTGTGGCCTTTCTACACAGGTGGTCGATAAAGCAGGTTTGACTGTATGAGGTATATATTTTGAATTTCAGAATTACTTTAAAAATGACAATGACAATTTAGTATAACTGCATTTCATTTTGCAATTGCATTAAAAAAAATGATTATTCTGCCAGAAAACTGTTATATTTCATTGATCTTCTTAAGAATGAAATGGTGTGTAAGGAATCTTTGTTAATTTCACCCCGTGTCAGATACTTTTTGATTGAAGTGTAAATATACATGTATGTCTACTGTACTCCTAAACTCATTCATCATTTACCCTATTGACAACCGAATTCTCTTATTCCCTAAAGTCTAAATACAGGAACCACCTATATCTTGTAGGCATAGGGATGAGATTCCTAATATGAGTTTTTATTGAGTCAGTTTTGATGATATGGAAATGTTTAAGACAAGGCTTGAATATAGTTTATTCATTTTGCTCACTTGCGTAGGTTGAACCCTCAGACAGCAAGTGTGGCCTCTCCCCTCTTGCTGAGGATGTTCCTGAGTAGCATCTTCATCAATGTGGACATCAGCATGAGGGATGGATCCATCTACTGTAACAAGCTGTGTGACAGTGGACCTTATTACAAAGGCCAGGTATGTAGATCACCATGGATGAAAGGGCAGGAAGTACATTGTCATTTAGTGAATGGAGTATAGAATTTAGAATTTAGAATCAGAGAGACCTTTCAAACAAAAAGGGCATTAGATACCTTAATCCAGTTATTCTTATGAATAGGAGGATTGAGGATCACATCTTCAGGTGTGAAAGACAGCCACTTGTCTTGTAGGGCAGCCTGCTTGATGATGGTATGATCAAGAAGAATTAGTGAACACAGGTATTCAACAGAGTGTTAAAAACCAGCTTGCTGGAAAATCGCAGGATGCCAAAGAAGTTTTGAAGAAATATGTAGGCATTAAAGCATATTGGTCACTAGCAAATCATTTTCAAAATCAGATGTAAATCTTTTCCATGTGAACTCTGAACTTTTTATTGAGTCAGATTTTTGTACTGAATTTTATTTCAGAAAGCAATTTTGATATTGTGCAGCTTCAATACGAAACACAATGTATTAAAAATGTCTAACGAAGCAACTGATTTAAGTGCTGACAGTTGACCACTTGTGCATATTCCCTTCAAAGGGAAAAATAATTACACAAGATTAAAAATCTTTCCTATAGAAAAGTATTATTATGTTCATAGCATACATGTAGTTGGCCTCTCCAATTAAAAGGGAAAAAAAGCAACACTGCTAAATATTGTGAATATTGGCTATTGTGAAAAATTGTTAATGTCATTGATGTGATCTTTGTGTTCAGACCCAGAGACTGGTGAACTGTGAGAGGATGCTTGTAGCCATTGAGTTAGCTGGCTGGTTGAATGAGACTAACATGGCTCTCCAGGCTGTTGTACAGTGCTATGGACTTCTAGCACCTGTCATTCACTACAAGATTCCATCTATTCCTGTAGTGCAGGTGAGTGATTTCACCAAAGTCTGAATTTAATGTTGCACTGAATTTGTTACTTTCAGATGGATATGTGTTCTCTACCTTTTAACTAGATGATATCTTAATATATTATGTAATTCATTGATGTCTACATGACATGAAGCACTGCATATGGGTTTGTAAACTTCATAAATGGAACTTATCTTAGTGTTTCTTGGCTAAATGGCAGCTTTTGCATTATGTGGGACAGTCTCTTACTGCTCAAATAGCATGCCTATTCTCCTTCTGGATTGTATTTACAAGCATAGGCATAAATATTTACCCTCAATCATATCAAATATAATGCTTCTTGATAGTCTTGAAAGTCACAATTGGTTTCTTATGAATGGTACCAAATTTTTAGGTGTTGACCCAGTGCTGTGCAGTGCTCCAGGACATTCCCAACAGCATGAGACAGCGTCGACAGCAGTCTGTATCTGACAGCCTTCATCACATGGTTGCTACAATCACCTTCTACATGGCCAAGGTTCTGAGGACATGGAAACAGAAATCTCTAGCTAACCATGTCATTGAGGCGGGCAAGAAGATGCTGGTTGTTGAGAAGGTAAGGTCAATCAAAGGTTGTTTTATTAGATTGTCATGTATGGCTTTTAAATCAGATCTCATTTGTTGAGTTCACCAGAAAGTTGTCAAATCTGTCAGATATGAGATATTGCCCTTGTGGCTTTCAGCAGAAGATCTGCAAGGTTGTCATAATTGTGTTTAATGATTATATATTCACTTAATAATAAAATTGTAGAATGTTGTCAGAGTTTGATTATCAATAGAAATGATCAAATTTACATGTAATCCTCAGTGTAATCTATATAATATGCTCTTTTTTAAGCTGATTATATAGATCTGAAAGAAAGTTGTTTTTGAAAATCAATACTTGGTATTGTTCAAAATGAAAAACATGTACATAAAAGTTCAGTTTGACCACTGTGTATAAAGTACTCATTATTTTAATGCAGAAGGGACTTTAGGAGCCAAAAAAGAAAACAGTGTTGAAGAAAAGAAACTCATTGCTGTGCTGGGATATGTTTTATAAGAATTATTCTAGCTTTTTCAACAGTTTGTCTGTGTAGGAGGTATCACTTTCAGCTCTCAGACCGATGATATTGAGCAATTCTCAATCATTTTCTTTCCTCACAGGATGAGAAGGGTGGGAAGTGTGATGGAGGTAACATTGACTTCATAGAGGATGGAGAAGGTGGAGGAGGCAATGTGACCCAGAAGAAACGCAGGGGGAAACGATCAGGACAACCAACTGTAGCTCTTGAAGGAATCCAGAATGAGGAGTTGAGTGCACTAGAAGCTCATATGTTGAGACTGTCTCGTCTAGGTGAGATGGAAGTCCATGTATATGAACTATTCATTACTTCCTACCTGTAAACAGTGCCGCGTAATGTGTATTAATTATGCCGTGATCAGCAAATCCTGTTTTCAGCCAACCTGGTCAATTGCCTAGTGAAATAATCATTCTATGAATTATTTATATAACAGGTACATGTATAAGATGTAAGTGAATGATGTTTTCCAATTTGATAGGCAAATGATATTGAATTGTTAATGGCTGGGCTTTTCATGCTTTCATAGAACATGGAGTGTTTTGATTTATTTCTTGATGACTGAACAAATATGAAATGAATATGATCATTGCTTTCTCTATCATCTAAACCAGATTTTTGAAAGACTTTGTTATTCATTTCATGCACTGTTAAGCTCTATATTTCTTCCCCCCTCCTTTTTTTCCTTTGTTCATCAGCCCACAATGCCGATGAGTTGACAGGTTCTGAAGATCCTAACATCTTGCATGCTTTCATATCCACACTGCCAAGCAGACATGCTTACAGAGAAGGTAGCAAACTCTTTTATGTTTTGTTTTCGTGAAGATTGAAAAGTTAGATAGGATTATGAAGTATTATATCATTGGATTAGATTGACAAGGGCATGAACCTTCATATCATCCCCAAGCTTTCTGCATTGTTAGAATCTGAGGAATCCCGGTTTTTATGAGATTCTTTCGGAAATATTGTATGAGATAAGCCTATACTTGCAGGAGAGTAGATATATCCTTATGATATTGTGACATGTATTAGATAATCAGCAGATCATCTGTTGAGAGCCAGAAGGGCGTTAACTCATATACTTTAACACAGAGTTAATGCCCTTGTGGCTCCATACATGAAAATGTGTTTTAAATCGTAAGAAGATTTAGAAATTTTGATTGACTTCAATTCAAAGTCAGACAAATGCTTTTGGTATAGTTTTTAAATTACAAAGGGGGGATTCTGTGTAGGGATTTGGTTTTGTGATATTTCCTATTTATTTTTACCTGCTTTTATTTGAATTACATTGCCATAGTATTTATGGATTTGATAGCAGTTTGGCCACAGGTTATGCTAATCAGTAGGTTCTTTTTTAAATCACAGGGAAAATCTAATTTTCTTCAATGTCAAGCGTAGAATTGTAAATCCTACTACTGTGCAGAATTTCACAGCTTCAAATCATTGTAATTTCAGTTATGATTGCAGTTTTGATTTTTTGTTTTTTTCACTTGCCAGTGGTAAAGTTCCGTCGCCGTGCTCGTTACCTTGAGTTCTTTGTTCAGGTGGTACAGAAAGCATTGAGTGAGGGATTGGTAGATGTTGCTATTGAATGGTGTGAAGAGACCATCACATGGCTTGTTAGGTAAGCCTAAACTACTCTTACCTACTTTGAAATGGTTCAAAAGCCGCTGTCATTTTCAGAATAGTACCTGTGACACAAATAGTCGGCAGCTTTTTTCGCTTCTGCATTTGGGTACATTATATCACTGTCATCCACTCTGATTTCACCCAAACCTTGAACAAACTTATACATAGTGTACGTACACGATTGTCCATTCCTTCCGTCAGTATGGATTAGCTACACAAGGTAACTTTACCAGTTACCAAGGGTGGATAATTATACTTATGCCTGAACATTATGATGTGTATTATTTGTTTTATAAAAGGTTTAGATGGATCCTTGTCATTTGAATAAACACCCTCATATCTAACAGAATCATAAACATTACCTACATGTAGGTTTTGTACAAGTGCGAAACACTGCCAAGTTTGAGTGCACACATTGAAATGCCTATGAAGCAAAAATGCGTAGTGATGTACTCTTGTCAATGCGCCCGGTATGGCATTAAATGACTAATGACCAGTCACTCTCTTAATGACTGGTCACTAGAGAAAATGATGTGTTAGGCAAAATAATTGCATGGTCGCATGTATGCTCTCAGTCAATCATTTGATTAGGATCTCCTTCACTGTTTTATAAAAGACTTTATTAACCCTTCCTGCATATAGACCATGTTTTGTAAAAAATCAACCATTTGTATTTACAGACGAAATGATCAGCTATCGGCAGTGAAAGCTACCCTCAACAAAAAACCAGGTGCAGCTATTGTGGCAGGAGATGATCCCAAGAAATATGCTGCTGCTGTCCTGGAATACTCTAAGGTAATGCCTAGCTGAGTTGCCTTTACACAAGTTTATGTAGTAAATAATATGAGATTCCATTTGTGTTTCATATGCCGAGAGAGATTATAATGAAAAATTCTGAATTGTATAGATTTGTTGTCTCAGAATCTTTCTTCAAACCTTGCTTATGATCAAATGCATAAATTTATTGTACATGTGTGCACCTTTAGCAAATATAGTATGAAACTTCTGTGCATTTCATAAACTGAAAGGAGTGTCGATTAGATAAGATATCTGCCGCAACATGAGTGCATTGTAGTGCAAATGTCAGAAGTTAGTTTTATAGTATGTTTGTGTCAACTTTCAGAAAGTGATCATGACAATTCTGCCATATTGAAAATTGCATTTCCCTTGTAAATTATGATTTCAGACTGCTGGTACTAAGCAAGCCCAAACCAAACAGCCTGAGTCCAAACCAGCCCCAAGACGGAGGAAGAAAGGGTTCCAACTCTTGGTTCATATGAGATCCAACATCCGTATGTCAGACTCTGCCAAGCAGCAGCAGGAAAATAAAGAACTTGTGGTATTGTTTTTGTTTCCCTCCGACTCTCTTTCCATCCCTTAAACTTAAGCTCTCACTATACCCCTCTCTCTCTCTCTCTCTCTTTCTCTCTCTACTCCTGTCATCCCTTTCTCATCTATTTCCTTAAATAGAATTTTAAGAGATTCATTGATAAAAATTACTTTGTAATGTAGATTTACCATGAACACGCATGTTAGAGTGAAATGAATGAATGAGTAAATAATTGTAAAGTGATGCCTGTTTGTGAAGAAAGAAATGCCTTGACCAGGCTTCTCACATTTCTGAAATTGTTCTTTTCTGACATATGTTGTGGGTATTTTGTATTGTGAAATTCTACCTGTAATGAAACATGATACGATGTTAAAGTTTTGTATGTAACAATTAAAAAAAGGTTGATGGTTTTGGGTAATATTTTTTATTTGGATCAGTCAAGGAAAATATAATGTTTTAGTGACATATGGTTCAACATGAAAAACCAATGTTCTCATCTTCTACAATATGATGTAATTGTTTAGTCATTTCTTAATTCTTACATGTACTTACATTTCTTTACATTTTGTATTATTCAAAAGGCTTTTGATACTCTGGAGAATCTCTACCCTGAGTTCTACCGCCTCTCTCGTAAGAAGCAGAGGCTGAGACGCATTTCTAATGATGAAATGCCCTGGAGATCACAGGTATAGCATTCTATTGGTATGATCTTTCTGAATGATAATCCATGTTCCACATGATAATCATATTGTGCCTATTTATAATTTACTTTTTAATATAATCACCAAGGAATTGTCTGATTACATAAATAAATTCATATAAAGTGACATCATGAGGTTGTAGGCACTTACGATGACATACAAAGTGTATCCCTTAATAAAAGATGAAAGAGGGTTAAGAAAATTCAAGAATTTTGATTACATGCATCAAGAGGTTTGCATTTAAAATGCACCCAGTCACTGCCAGTTTTTATATTTGTACTGTTGAGTGTAATTCAAACTGCAATTTCTCTTTCCATAGATGAATATCTTGCAAGGTCTGTGCCATTTTGGCCAGTTTCTGGACAAGGTTGAGAAGAGAAACAAACTTCTTGGACCTACAGTTGGAGATATCTACAGGTTTGTTGGCATGTTCCTCACGCTATTTATTAACATGCAGCCATTTGAAAAATATCTGGGTTCAAATAAAGTGAAATACAATGAGTGAAATACATAATTCTGTAACTAGATAAAAATATTTAAAAGTGCTTCCATGAAATTACTTTCTCACTTCATTTCCTGACCAAATTGATTTTATTTACTTATTATTACAGTAATTTATACAGAACTTAGGGTTGACATTTGGCCTTCCATAAATCAGTGGATTAAGTTAAACATGGTCCCTGTTTCATTAAACATGTTGTCAATAAAAAGTTACATTAATTGTTATAAGCTACTGAAATGGTTGCATCTAATTGTCTGAGAGCAGTTTTGATATAGAAATGCGACAGTTGTTATTCATAATAAGTTTCATGAATCAGGACCCAGGTTTAACACAGATCAAGAATATGGGCCACTGGCTTTTCTTGCCATACAAAAGTCCCTATTTCAGTAAAAGTTCAAATTGCTGCTGCTTCATTATATGTCCGTCTCTTACTAATTTTAATGTAGGTCTTCTTACCTAGACAATGAATGGTTTGCCTTTGAGACTGCCAGCACCCTTGTTGTAGGATGGGATGGGGGTGCTTCCAGGGCGGTGACTCGCCAGGGTGATGCGTCTCAGAGTGACCCTATCATCCAGCAGCTACAGCAGATTGACTCGTATGACATGAACCCGTACCTCACCAACCAACCATCGGGCATTGAGGCTGCTGCTCTTGCGTCTGTTGGTAAGATCATTTTACTTCTGTTGGAAGTTCTTAACCCGTTGTCTACGGCAACCGGGTTATTCCTGTTTTGAGCCTATGGGAATGAGAGAAACAAGTAATCAACGGGTCAAGTTCTTCATCATCATCTTCATTATGATCAAACTTAGGCCTCGTACGAAACTTCTGACTGAATGTCGTGATAGAGTACAGGCAACTGCATTCTATCACAACATTACACTCTTGATATCATTATCTTAATCTTAATCATCAGCACATCTAGGCCTCCTTGTACAAACATATGATGAAATGTTTGTTATAGGCAGTTTAATAGAATCTCTAGAAAATTGTTCAAGCGGGATCGTTGTTTAACAAGTTCCATAAGAATAAATTATAGCAAGGCCAAATGGCCAATACTTTTCATGGATTGCAAACTGCATTTATTCACTACAGTAGTGCAGTAGAGTCCTGATCACATATTTATAAATACAGAGCTTTGAAATGTGTTTGCACATGTATTGGATATACTAACATTTAATTCTATAGCCTAAATTTACACATCAGAAAGTAATGAGAATATGAACACATGTAAGATTAGACCACATGCTGGTTTTTAGAGCTCCAACTGATGAGACAAAGCTTCAATATAAGAATATAGTGGATTATTCCTTCAAATCTGGACATTGCAAGCATTCCCTATGTCCTTTTGGCTCTAATGAAATACTGATGAATGCCACATGTTAATTATACATGTATCTTACAGGAGAGCCTGTGCCAGTGCTTCCACCTCCTCCTGATGATAAAGAATCGGACACGATGAAGACATACCTGTCTACAGAGACTGAAAAGAGTGGTCCCAATGTCATTCAACCTTCAGTAGACATCAGTGGTTTTACTCTTCAGGCTACGATCGATAGTCTCAAGAAGACATTTGACCATCTTAGGAAAGCTGTGGTAAGTAAAAAAATTTTATCAGGAAGTTCTTTATTAGGCATACTCCCCCGTGGTTATGTATTGGTGGTTAGTAGAAGCTGCTTGATGTTTGATGTGTCAATAAAATGTCCATTATTCTTTTTCTACTACATTCATGGTTATACACATATGTAAAAAGCTGTATTATGTCCAACTTAGACACTTTGTTATGGTACATCTAGCTTCGTACATAGTGATTTACAGATTGCCCTAAGATGTTAGTTCCAACTTCTTTATTTCAAATCTAATTCTGTCTTCAGTAAGAAGTCTTGAGCAGTGTATGTTATGTTGGGTCAATGTTATAGCAATGGACGGACTAGCATTCTATTGCACCAGACTGGTATGCTGTAACACTTGGTCAGGTGAGAAATTTCTTGTAACATCCAGTTATTTTGTTTTTCAAAATAAAAGCAGTTGGTAAATGTACTTCAAATCTCAGTGTAGAAATTTATGCATAAATTTTCTGTGTACATTCCACTGAAGCATGTCTGTCTGATAACTTTCCATTTCAGATACTAGCCCATCGTGGTCACCACTGGTCTCTGCTGCAGAATGCCTGTCGTAGCATGTGGAACTGTGCCCACACAGCTATCCTCTACTGCTTCTCAGGTGGTCATTCTGCAGGACTGCTCACTGTGGATGCCTTGAGAGGAGTGGTGTGGTTTCCTTTCTTCCTGGCTGTTGACTGTCTGCTTGACATGCTGGTGCATCTGCAGAATGAGGCAGATAAACAAAAGAAGGTAATCCAGTCAATGGAGAAATAGAAATAACAGTAATACCATTTTTGTAAACTTCTTTGTCTAATCACATGAAACAGATCACATCTTTAAATGCATGTGCTTTATGAATTCGAACCATGGGTTTAGCTTTGACAGCCGCCATCAGTGGACAGTACATTTGTGAAATCTAGCAGATACCCAGCTTTTATACCTGGTATGAGGAAGAAAATTGTAGTTTATGTCTAAGTATACAAAGTTACAGGGCAAGATACAAGCTCTCACCCTCTTAAAGTTGAGTGAATGAAACACCATTGAATCAGATGTTACTCCATTTCAATCTAGCTTTATTTTCCACCAAGTGGAGTCCAGATGATTATTATTGTGATTGCCATTGATTATTTTGTGAATGATACATTCAGTAAACAGGCTTTCATTTATGTATATGACTCAGCTACAAGAAATCCAATATTCTTGCTTTATATGAAAAAACAAATTCCAACATCTTCCTTGTATCATCAGAAGAAAGGACCTCAGCCAGATGTCCTTCTCAACACATGGGTTGGCTCAGTTGCTGATGAGAAAGGCGGTGCCAGTCTCAAGTTTGAATCTCCTCTGGATGATGTGAGCAGTGTGGATTCCCGCTGGATCAGACGTATGGTACTCCGGGTCATGGAGATGCTCTACTATGAACAGAAGTGGGAGAGGTTGGCTGATGTGGCAATGAGATTCAACGTCCTGACTCAGTAAGATAGTTATTATTTACAAACCTTCATTTGATAACACAGACATAAAGAAATTGTATTTGACATTACAATGTAAAGTTATTTTATTTGATAAAAACACATAAACATATAATACTTGAACAGATTTTCTCATTGAAACCTGTATTAACAGCAATTTACATAATAACCACCTGTCAATAAAGCTTTTCTTACCTCCTCCCTTGAATGGATTCTAATTATGGATTTTGTTTTCTCTTCCTCTAGGGAGCGTTACTCAGAGGTGGTTAGCCCACTGTTAGTCCAAGCCCAGCGCAAGCTAGTCTCCAGGGTCATGGCATACGGAGGGGAGCCTCCAGTCCAGGCCCACTTCAAGACTGCTGCTGAGAAGCATGGTGTGGACAAGGTGACTGCAGATAACTACATGGACATTCAGCTGAAGGTAGCCTTTGATGAGACCATGATGAAACCACTGGACATGGGTGGCAGGATTGACCCGGAGGGACACCATGTGTATGGAGGTATGTAAATGGGTGATGGGTAGAGGATGGGTGTAGGTAATCTGTAAAATATAGCTAATAGTTCACTTGCTTAACAAATTTGATACTCTTAAGACATGAAAAAGTGTGTTGGACATAAATATCTTTGAAAAGTAAGTATTGGAAGCTTAAATGAACTGATGGATTCAAGGAGCCTTTCTATTGTCTCAGCTCACTGTCTGTCTGAAAATCCATCTTCAACAGGGTCATTAAGAGTTCATGACCCCTAAAGATGAAATAAAGACTGTGGATAGTTATGTAAATAGAAAAATACTCTTTGGAAGTAATAATTGTACTCCTTAATCACTGTCAACTTATTTTTTAGATATGGAAAAGGTCATTATAAGTCACAACAGTGCAGGTTTTACTTTATATAAAGTTTTATTCGACAAAATCATTTTGTTTTAAATTTATATACATGCACTTGTACTTTTTTGAAATTCATCACTTCTGTTTTCATATTGATCTTTCACAGGAGCATCAGATGCGTTCAAGGTGTCCAGTGTTCCTTTGGATATAGAGGACAGTCTGGAAGGATTCCGTCATGCTCTGGAGAAGTCTAATTACACTGCCAGAGCCCTGCAGCACAGCAGACGTCTCATGGTTCTTTATCTTGCTACTCAACAGAATGGTAATAATATTGTCTGAACTAAGATTCTGAAGGGCATTAGCTCTGTGTTAAAATATAGACTTAATGCCTCTCTGGCTCCCAGCAGACGATGTGAGAAACTTTAAGCAATGAAGGGGTGGGTGGGGGGGGGGGGCTGTTGGATAGTGTATGATAAAAACTAGTTCTTGCAAGCAGTATATTGTTTCTGTGACTTCAAAGTAACTATATTAACCATGCTGCAAACTAACTGGCAAATAACAACCTTGTCTTTGAAATTCAGACTGCTATAAAAATGCTGAGTAATTACATGGTATTACTCAGTTGCTTGAGCCATCATCTTGCATAAAATAAACAAATAATTACTATGAGATATTGTAGTGTGTGATCTTTGTATTCTTTGCTGAGCTAGTTCCTTTTCAGAAGTGTCCCATATTTTAGACCTTCCTTTATCAACATTTTTATCAACATTTTTTATCAAAATTTATAAGGCTAAACAAACATGCTGATTTCCTTTGTATTGCTTTTTTAGCTCAGCCAGGTATGAGCCCACAGGCAGAGCAGAGCAGAGTAGGCTTCTCAGAGACAGATGACAAGCCTCAGACACAGGTGCCCCCTGACCTTATGAGGTCAGAGTTCAAGTCAATGACAGAGGTCGAGACTGCTGCCCTTCCTACCTCCCAACTTGCTGTGGTTGTGTCCTCATATGATAAGACTATAGGTAAAGACCATGAAAATAAATCTTTATGAATTCATAAATCAAAAGAAAAGAAATGATCATTGCAGTCATCATCATTCCTTGTTTGAGCTGGACTGAAATATTTGGGTATAACAAGTGTGTTGAGGTTCTTCAAAATTTTAAACCCTTTTTATTACGGATGTATAATTCGTTGTGTCAAAACTAGAATTTTTATCATTGCCTTTGTATAGATCACTCTCATCATTGTAATGGTTGTGCTCATTTCACTATAGTATGTTATTTCTGTATATTCGTGTTTAGAAATGTTGATGGCTCGTAAGCAGTCTGGATTAGCAGCTCAAGCCATGCATGAACTAGGTAACATCCACTACCATGCATCTAACATCAAGTAAGTACTGACCATGGATACTTACTGATTCTTTGATATCTCAGTTATTGATGCCGACTTTTAGTGTTACAGTAATGTTTTTCATAGTTGTATTTGTTAACTTTTACTGTACATATAATTCATTTAGTCAGTATAGACACATTCCTAATACTGATTCCTATTTTGAAGACATACATGTATATTACAAGATGCATTGCCAGGTTACTTTGAAGAAGCCAGCATTGTTATACACTCTCTGTTTCTGCATTCATTCCAAACTGAACTTGAAATATAGTGGAATGCTTCTAATAAAATACAAATTAAAAAGGGAATGCATTATATTAGCAACTTGACAAATGTGGAAAGTGTGAGAATTTTCTACAGTAGATATTTATGTATTTAGTGTGTCCACTTTGCATTGAGCACACAACCAATGGAGATAGGCATTTGTGAAATAATCTTTCTAAATGCTAGATGTTTTTAATTCCATATCTTCTCAGGTGCACCATATCGAAATTAGTGGAAAAGGTACTTGAAATACTTTATAATGTTCAGTGGCAATCCATCAAAAGCCAATTTTCCAAGTGGATAGTAACTCATTCATGCTCTTTACTAGAACAAACTGTTATTATCATTACTCATTTTTTATATTTGTAGGGCTGCATACAAGTGGTGGAGTGAGGCCTTGGATCTGATCCTAGGAACCAATGACACACTGACCACATGGAGAAGGCTACTGAGTGATCAACAAGCAGAGAATGTTAGCAGTCAACTGCTTGATCGATGTGGCATGTGGGGATGTCTGCTAGGGGCTATGCTGGCAGCCAAGATTGCCCAGTAAGTAACAGACTCTTAAGTGAATCCAAGTTTGTTAGTTAATATGACTTTAAGTAATTTTTAAATCTTTATTTTTTTTCTTCAAAATAAGTATTTTAGAAGACCTTAGTTTGTAAGGTCTTGTATAACTTTTGTACCCATTCTTCATTTTGTTTTGATTGTTTAATGAAAAAAATATCTACCATTATCACTGATGAATGATGAGAAAATATTTTGAATGAGGGGAAGTAGTCTGATTTTTTTTTCAAAAGGAATAAAAACCCAGAATGGCTTAAGTTTTTATTATGTTTAACTAGTTGACAACTAAATTCTCCCATTCTCATATGAGTAATACAGGAATCACCTGGTACCAGTAGGCAATGGGTTAAGTTTGTGTTGACATCAAATGCATGCATTGTATTTGTTTCTGTTTAGGTATGTGTTAACCTCTGACCTTGGCATGAAACTGGAGGCCTGCTTCTTGTCAGCGTTCCTCTTCAAGGCCCTGTTCCGTACCACCCTGCCCCACCCCACAGCAGACAGGGACTACGCCCTCTATGAGATAGGCGAAGGGTGTGAGGTCCAGTACCTGGTCCCAGGGGTGGATCTCCTCTCAGACAGGTTCAGATGTGAAGGGAGGACCTTGATTGCTACCCTGCGCTGGGTGGCTGAAGAATTGTCAAGGGCCAAGCACAATCTCATGGTATGATCATGTTTAATATATATTTTCTCTGAAGGATATCACAAATTGATTACAGTTATTTTCTTGAAATCAATTAATGATTTCCTGTTAACGTTTTCCATAAACTTTAACATCAAAATATTATTTGAATTAGTGAATTTCTGAAATAGAACAAAATGCACATTCTACAGTGTTTAAGCACTTCCTTTGTATGGTTTACAGTTTAAGCATTTCCTTTGTATGTTTGTTTCATGGTTTATCGATGGATTTTATTTAAGAATATTTTACATGGTTTCAATGATTTTTCATTTTCCTTCCATAATGCATATAATGAGTCTGTATGTAATCTGTTCAAAAGCGAGTCCCTCCCATACTGCATTATGTTTTTACTCTCTCTCACTAGGTACTTCCATTGCTGACCCTCTACCAGTACATTGTCACCTTCTTGTGTCGTGACCTTCAGAGAGCTGTGGATGGCCGAATCCTGAAGGTGACTTTCAGTAACTCATTATTACAAATTAAAATATGTGTAGTTGACAGTGATGCAGGAGCTGTCCTAGCGAGCATTAAATGTACATGTACACACTTCTTTAGTATTGTATCATATATGATGTTTGTGAACAATAGAGTCTTGTGTAGCTTTGAGTAGTCAAAAAAACAGTTCAGTGGGGGAAAAAAAGAGGGGAAAAAAAGAGAGGAAAAAAAATTGAGATGTTTCATTGATTTTAATAAAAGATGACCAGCAAATGAACCCATCAGAGTCTAGTGTCACTTTCTCACCTTCATGTTTGCAATCAAAAATTGTTAATCACCACACAGTAACTCTTTAATTAATGGTTCATCAATAACTCTTTTTTTCTTTTTTTTTTTTTTAACCTCCTTTGATTTTCAGTTGAGGATTCTGACTGATCTAGGTTTGTACAGTGAAGCCTTCATTGTCCTTGGAAGGGTACTCCATGGAGAGAGACTTCCACAGACTGCAGACAAGAACTTTAGACAAGTGGAGTCTAAAATGGTAGGCCATTGGTTCTCTAGCATCCAGTAAATTTATACTGCTATTACAATATATCAATATATACTATGTCCTATATAGTATGTCACATCATGCCATGAAGTATGAAAATTGCATATTTCACATGATAAATCAGTAACATTAAATCAGTTATTATAAACTGGTGAGATTATGCACCTACTTCCTGATAACAGAATTTAAAAAAGAATCAAGTTTATTTCCATGTTTCGGGTTTTTTGGGGGGTGATGATTTTAGATAAAGTTAAGGTATATTGTAGAACATGAACTTCAGAAACCTAACTGAAAGTATTTGCACAGAATAGATGTCAGGACCTAAACATTGTGAACTATCTTTTATGTACATAATAATGTCCTATTGAGAGATAAACTGAAAGTGATTACAATATGTTATTCCTATGTTTGTTCCATACAGTTGTCACAGAAGTTTGACACAGGAAAACCTCTTACTGAGCCCTCAAATCTGAAGGTAAGTTTAACAGTTTGACACTGAGAGAAGAGTTATTGATTAATCAATCTTGACATACGTGTAATTACATATATCTTGTGTTTCTGCGCAAAAATATCTATTCTACGTGTATTAGGGATGCAATATTTTCCTCCATTAGAATATTCAGCCACGGTATTAATAAATCAAAGTTAAAGTTCAAAGTTGTTTGATTATCCTATATTATGTCATCTGTGATAGATGAAAGAGAACATTCGTGAAAATACACCCAAGTTTTCTTTTATCTTACATCTTATAGATGCTGGAGTACTTGATGGATAAGCGTGTGTCTCCCTCACTGGCAATTCTTTACGGCCCTCACATGACGTGTCACCTGTCCCTGGCTCAGGCTCATCTCATGGTGGCGCTAGCCTCTACAATACACGTCATTCCAGAGAAGGAAACAGTCAGGTATTGATAGGACTGATTTATACTGCGAATTCCACAGCCTGATGATATGGTGTAAAAGAAATTATCTTGATATTTATGCTCTGGGGCCCGTTGCACAAAACTTGCGTTTGAACGCAACTCAGGAAAATCAAACGCAACTTTATTTTCAGCCAATCAGAAGTGCGCATTCAGGACTTGCGTTTGATTTTAAGAGTTGCGTTTAAACGCAACTCTTTGTGCAACGGGCCCCTGCTGGTCATATATGAATAATCCTATGTTTTTGCATCTTCAGAGAGATTTGTATTTTTCAAAATGATCTTCTTATGCAGCAGCTTACATATTTGATGAACTTTGTAGGTTTGCATGGTGGAATAGTTTTAAAAATGTATAAAAGTTTTGCTGAAGCAACTTGTAGGAAAGTCCTTATGAGGACTGGTGTGTATTCATCTTTTAAACATCTTTTAGCTTACACTTTTTAAATGTTATTAGAATGGTTTCTCTATCTCTTCATGTATTCAGTATTAAAGTGCCTCATATGAACCCCAGGAACCTTGAATGAAGTTTTAATTCAACAAATTGGTTATTTTTGCACTTCAAAGTAATCATAGTGTTTTCTTTTTATCTCAACATGAATTGTTCTAGTACCTTGTATTCATATTGCATGAGTCAGATAATCATCAGACTAGAAAAGTTCCTTCATACCTACTTTATATTTTTAATAAAAGTAATATGTCATATATTTAACAACGCATAATTTGTTCAGCCTGTGGTTATTAAGTTTAAATGATCAGCACCCTGAATTGTGGTATTATGCCTCCATAATGATATGCCCTGTATGAAAGTCAGGAGATGTATTACACCAACTTCTCATCTTTGATCTGTCTTTGAAGTCAAAGTCCTCAGCAGCGTGCATCGCCTGTGACAGTGAGCTCAGTGAATAGACCAAGCAAGACAAATATCTCCAAGAAAGATGCTAAGAATGGCCAGAAAGTTGTCAAGGATGATGGTAATAAACCTCTTTTATACTATCTGTGGTTGATTTAGAAGTGTTTGTATGAATCATATCGTCTGTTTGGAGCCAGAAGGGCATCAACCCATATACAGTGAAACCTGTCTATAAAGACCACTCAAGGGAGACAAGAAAAGCGGTCTTTATGAGCAGGTGGTCTTTATAGACAAGTTCCTTTAATACATGTTTCAATGAGAAATGCTGTTCCAGGGAAAAGAAAATTGTGGTCTTTATAGACAGGTGGTCTTTCTATACAGGTGGTCGCTAAAGCAGGTTTGACTGTACTTTAACACAGAGTTAACGCCCCTCTTGCTCCAAACAGATGATATGTTAAATGTGTTCAATCATATAAGCTCAACATCATTTTAATCCTGCAGTCAAATAATGTATTTTTTTAAAAATACATAAGCACATAAACCATACATCTGTGTGCTTTTAAACCAGTCTTGGCTATTTTGAATAAAAAAAATAAATCATCTTACTTTTAATAAGAATTTCAAATAGGTTGATAAAAAGGCAATTTGAATCACTGATTTGAAAATAAATGATCATCATTTAAATCAAAATTATCTTTTGCCAACATTAAGATATGCTTTTTCAGAAGATTGTTTCTGTGCACTGCACTACCCTGATAACAATTACGTGGTAGTTCGCACTCATTTATGCTAATCCTCTAATTTTTGTCTCTTTATAACAATCATGTAAGTCAGTCATATGTAAGATTGTCTTTGTTTTTCATCCCATCCCTCACCCTATATTTTCTCTTTAATAAACTCTGCTCTAATTCTATTGCACATTTTCACCGATACATCCCAGGCATCACAACTGCTCTCCCTGCACAATCACCTCAGCCTGATCCTGAAGCAAGGGTCAAATTTGGTAGGAACATTGTCATGGTCATTCACATTCATAAAGTTTGTTTCACTTTACGAAGTGTATACCCTTCACGAACATGAAGATTAGATGGGAACATTCTCATGTTCATTCTCATTCACAAAGTTTGTTATTTTTTGCAATATATAATGTGTGATCAATACATGTATGCACATCCACATCTTCAAGATATAATAGAAAATGTAGAAATGGATTGACAATTGATACTTCCAATATGTTTTAAGTTGGTCGCCTTTTAAAAGACAAGGAGTTATTACAGAGCTCTGTGATAACTCCTTGCCATTATGCAGTATTTTTATATCACAAAAGCCCTATCAAGTTGTTTTTTTCCAAATTATTTTAACATTGTAAAATGTATTTGAAAGATTTAAAAATACTTCACTGGTATCTGATACTTTGCATGATATGTTGTATAATATGAATCTTCATTGAGGTACTGTAGTCAGAATGGATAACTTATGTGATTAATTTAGTTAGACCTAGTGTATTTGAAAAAAGTCACAACTTAGGGAACCTGGTGATTGTATCTCTGTACCACTAGACCTTTCCACCAAATGTTAGATTTCCATGAAAATGACTGGAGATATATATCAGGGATTTTTTTATATACATGTACACAGGATTAACTTCCTCTTATATACTTTGTGTCCTTTGTAGATGATAACTCACTACACAGTATTCCACTGAGTGAGGTTACAGTGAAGAAGTTTTCCAGTGGATCAAATCTACTCACTCTTGAGAAGATTAAAGTAAGTACACTATCACAATTTTATTATCCTTGATTTAATGAATATCTATCATAAACTCACCTCTTTTTAATGTGAAAGTTATATCTTTGCAGCAATATTTAACTTAACAGGTGCACTGCTCATTGCTAACATGATTATGCTTTGCCAGTTTCACAGCAAGAAATATTTAGTGAACAGGTCTGTTGCTGAAATGAATATTCATTTTTGAATTTATCTATCAATCATTATCAAGAAGCAGGATCTTCCACTTTTTGTTACTGAACTGAACTGAATAGAATTTTGTTAACCAATAATTCCCCCCCCCCCCTCTGTAATTGATTTTGTAGGGTACTCTTCTGAGCACTGCTGACCAGGTGTTGAAACTGATGGTAGAGGTTCTTCAAGAACACTGTAAGTAATTATACGATCAACTTTCCCCTTTGATTATACACGTTCTCTCACATTACATAGATATGAAGAATGATATCTTTTACTAAAGTACAAGTTGAAGGTCATAATTTTACTAGTGCACACAGTAAGATTGTTCCTGCCATATGTAGTAGAAATAGTCTTATTGTTGGTGGCTAATGATCTTAGGTCACTAGTCTTGATCCTTGCTCTGTGTAGCAATGAAGTTGACTGAATATATACAGTAATGATGTTACACTGGCTTCATCAACATTTGCTCTAAGCTTTATTTCATCAAAGATATCTATAGGGGCATGGTGAAGGTTGCTATTGTGTTTAGTTTAGGTTTAGGGTAAGGGTTAGATAGCGTGTAAAGTCCAGGGTCAAAGTTAGGAATTCAACTGGTATAAGAAATTGTCTGAGGAGTATGGCTTGTACAGTTGAGGCAGTATGTTGTAGTAATGGCTCTTAGTATGCTGAGATCTTCAACATAACTGGATTATATTTTCTGCTGTCTTTCATTCAATGTAGCCCCCAAGAACCTATCAGCATCTGAGTTAGAACTGGTTGCCCTAACCAAGCTAGAGCAGGCAGCCATCTTGAGAGAGTATCATCTTTCTCAGTCTGGTGCTGCAGTGGTTATCTCTGCTTTACATGACATCCAGGCCAGTGATCTCTTCAAGGAAACCAGGAAGTCCATCTCACCACGCAGGTCAGTGGTCACTTTCCTGGAATCCTCCTCAGCACCTCTTTAACTCATTGAATACTACGCCTGAGATAACTTGGGCTGTAAAAAATGCATGTTCCATCAAAATCAAAATCAAAATGTATCCCACTGGTTAAGAGATTATATTTACCTAGGATAGTTTGAAACTGCTCCAGAAGAGAGTCTTGCTCAGGATAGTTGTCTTTTAGTGCAGTGATTTAAATGAACTGGCATTGTATCACTTACTGAATAATCATTCATCTTCTTTTTATTCTCTCATTTTGCCAGACCCCAATTGTGTTCAAGATTAATAATTAATTAATCTGTTTTGGCAATTTTCTTTTGTTTGTTTTGTTGCCTGACATTTACTTCTGTTCTAAGTATACATATTTGAAAAGAGCCACTCCGCTTGATGCTGTTTAGGTGAATGTCTATTACTTATTGATGAAAAAAAAAGGATGTGGTGCAATTTTACTAATAATGTTATTTTCAGCTGTCCATGAAAGCATACTCCAGTCTTTTCATGCATTGTCTGTAATTCATGTTTTAATGGAGAAGTTAAGGGGAAATTTTTATCCCTCCGCCCACCGAAGGTGGTGCCGGAGGCATTATGTTTTCGGGTTGTCCGTCCGTCCGTCCCGCTTTCTTGTTCGACCGATAACTCAAGAACCGCATGAGGTACGAACTTCAAACTTGGTATTAGGAAGACAATCTGATTAGATTTTGGGGTACGTAGTTCAAAGGTCAAGGTCGCAGAGGCCAATTTGTCTGAAATTTCAGGTGTTAGGCTCGTTCTAGCGATAACTTAAGAACCATTTGAGGTATGAACTTCAAACTTTTGTGCTAGTATGTATCACCATAGGAAGATGATCTCATTAGATTTTGGGGTATGTAGGTCAAAGGTCAAGGTCACAGAGGCCAATTTCTGAAATTTCACGTGTTAGCTTCGTTCTAGTGATAACTCAAGAACCATTTGAGGTATGAACTTCAAACTTAGTGCTGGTATGTATCACCATAGGAAGATGATCTGATTAGATTTTGGGGTATGTAGGTCAAAGGTCACAGGTCAATTTCTGAAATTTCATGTGTTAGCCTTGTTAATGCGATATCTCAAGAACCATTTGAGGTATGAACTTCAAACTTGGTACTAATATGTATCAGCATAGAAAGACGCTCTGGTTAGATTTTTGGATACGTAGGTCAAAGGTCAAAGGTCATAGAGGTCAATTCTGAAATTGCAGGTTTTTGCTTTAACGTGATATCTCAAGAACCATTTGATCCATTAACTTTAAACATGGAACTAGTATGCATCACCATAATGAGACGAACTGATTAGATTTCTGTTCACGTAGGTCAAAGGTGACAGGTCATAGAGGTCATTATACAGGTGTATGTGAAATTAATGGGTTTTTTTACCTTTGTTATCACCATATCTCAACTATTTTGTATTCATGACTAGGAGGAGATAAAGTGGTCAGACTTTTGGGTTATAAGGTGTAAGGTCAAATGTCAAAGAGGTCAATTAACATGTAATTAGAGGCTTTTTATTCTGGTTATCACAAGATTTCAAGAACACTTTGAGCCATCAACTGAATTTAGGCAGAGGCATATAAGAGACGCAGTCGCATTTATCTTGTTATTTTTATACCTCCAATCTGCAGACCCTCATCAATGAAAGGCAGTCGCATGAAGCTCTCTTCCAACATCTTCCCAACCAACATAGAGAGTAGCGAGGAAGCAATTAACCAGCCTCAGTATCAGTACCAGAATTTCCAGAGCCGTTCCAGACTTGATGCTCGTCTCTGGCTTGATTGTCGTCTCTCACTTGTCAAGTGCTTGATGATGCAGATCAGAGGCATGGGCGTCTTACCAGGTTAGGATGAATATTGTTCATTCATTGGTCATTCCTGTATTTCTCCCATACTTTGTTTTATAGTGTTGATCCTTCTGTGTGCAGTAGTTGTTGTAGCAGATAAAGCTACTGGCTAATCATCAAGTTTCAATGGATGCACTCAAGAAGGTGTAATACTAGATTGACTTTTCACCATAATTTTCATGAAAAGTGCAGCGGGTTCTTAATGTGGTTCTCTTACATGCAAGTCACTGATTTAGTGTCATGTAGTAGTTTGTAATAGGATTAGATATAGAAGTAGGCCAATCTTCAAATTTCAATAGATTCAGTCTAAAGGATGGAGTATTTTAACCTTGTTTTCTAACCTCTCTCTGGAAACAGCATTAAAACTTGATGCAGTTTCTCAACTTGTGCCTGTGTTCAGAGACTACATAATGGTTTTATCACATCCTTCATATGCTGATGTTTATTTTACCTGATTGTTAATAAAGCAAGTATATATGCTTAGAAATAAGCAACCAATGGAGCTACAACTTCAATTCTATCCAAGGGACTTGGTAATCAAGGAATAATGCCTTACCAAAAGGGGACTAGCACATCAATTTAGTTGAAACCCATGTCCTCCCTCTTACTAGACCAGTGCTTTACCCAAGAGCTGTCGTGCCTCATATCATGTGACCACTTTCTCTACTTCTCAGGTGCTGGTGGTGTAGGTGATGTTGGTGAATGTCGTCAGTACTGTATGCAGGGTTTGACTGAAGCAGAAGCTTGTGGAGATGTTGAGATGCAAGCCGAGTTCCTCATGCAAGGTGCCTTGTTGGATATGCATGACGGTAGAGCATTGGATGATGTGCAACACACTATTAAGGTATTGACAAAACACTTAAATTTAGCTTTGACTATGTTTTTATTCTTTTGGCCTCTATCTTTGCCCCTTCCTTTCTGTTCTCAAATTTTATAAAATGTTTTAAAGATTTTTTGTCTCTAAAAACTGTTTGCTGCTTATAATTTCTGCTTTTCTTGATTTCTACCATAGCAACAGTCTGTGGTTATTTGGTATATCCTAAATTTATCAGATATCATGTATTCATTCAATGCTTTACAAATATTGTAACTGCAATGATAACTAAGCCTGTTTATATCTGCTGAGAGCCAGAAGGGCGTTCACTATGTATAATATGATATGAGTTTAGCATCCTTATGGTCCTCACCAGATGATATCATTGGAAATGCAGTAAAGTATGCATTTATGTATATACTCTATTGCCTATTTTAAGTGGAATCTTCAATGTCTCCCTCAACAACAACTTGATTTGCAGGAAGTGATAACTCTACTGAGTGGTCAGCAGACTCTGTCTCCTCCTGCAAGTCTTCTGGTCATTCTAGCCAAGGTCCAGCTGGCTGACCTAGAGGCCTTGACTGCTACAGCCTATCAGCAGAAGCATGGCTTCCCAGTCACAAAGCATCTACTCAAGGCTTATCAAGATACACAGGATATGCTGCTACAGCAGGTTAGTAAAATCTCATAGATATTAGTGATAATAGAAGAAATGTGAATTAAAATGTCCATATTTGATTGGCCTGTTTAGCCCCTCTAAATTTGTGTCTCATTCTATTTCAAAGAAAATTATATATTTATATTTTGTCCTTTCCATTTTGTCTCTCTATTTGGAATGACTATTTTAATCAGACACTGTCTTGGATATGACCTTGAAATTTTGTTGTGAATATTTGTTGATGCTAGATGCAAAAGTCTGAACAAGCTCTCAACTTAATTAAAATGGAGCATGAAAATATCAAATCAGTGGGGTACTATAATTAGTATGATATAACAGTTATCTAGACATTTGATGACTTTCCAAACTTTCATCTTGCATGATTTTAACTGCAAACATGGTTTTCAGAAATCCTGCCAAGATCTTATCTCTCATTACTTCAGTCACTCTGTGATACACAAAAATATTAATTATCCTCAATAAAGCTTCACTAAAATTCCCAAAGGTTAACTAACAAATCTCATTTGCTCCCTATCTATCTTCTATTATTCAGATCAAATTGCTCGGTGACTCCACATCTCGCCACACTGTCCATCCTGAACTGTCAACCCCTGCCAGCCCACTTCAAAACTTATATCTACCCCACCTGCTATACCTAGCCAAGATCAAGCTGCGTATAGGACACGCCTTGGCTCGACGAGCCACTACAGCGCAGGAGGTCAAGCCGAAGAAGTGAGTGGGGATAACGATATGAAGTCTTTCTTTTGCTAAAATTTATTCATCTCTCCCTTGCCACAATGTATTTGTACAGGTATCAAAAATGTACTTTTTGGTACAAACTTTGAAAGCTTGGGAAACTTTTTTCTGTTTCGGGAAGGAAAAACTAGCTATTCCAAGTCCAATCATACAGTATACCAATGATATTCGTGGGCAGCATTTCAGCATTTGTAGGTATCCTGTCTATGTATATTAATATTCTTTACAGTTGTTCTTATGAACATAAGTGCTTGCATCTTAATGGAAAAAAAAAATGAATGAACTAGTTTAAGCACTTACACTATAGTTGCCATTACAAGTACATCTTTGCATGTGCAATACATACATGTATAGTGGCAAACTAATCTTGTACATGTACTTGTACATTTATAACGTGTAAAACCACCTAATTTTGACGAATTCTGCCTTTTTATGTTATACCAGTACTCTTCTCTGTAGAGAGTTATGATCTTGACATTTATTTGTAAGAAAATTAGATTTTGAAGAGAATTAGACACATAACGTAACGTCTCTCTATCTGACAGGAATGCAGAGAAGGTGGACCCTCTGAAGGCATGGGCCATCAGTGCTGGTGTTCTTGGTACTGCCTTAGAGCTCTGTCATGTATGTGTGATCAAGGATGCTGCCGTACAAGCTGAAGTGCTTCTGCAGCTGGGCAAGGTTCAGAGTCAGCTACACCAGAGAGGTGGCCCACGTGGGTGTGAGGCGAGGGTGGTTGGTAACACCCTCATAGAGGCCATTACTACAAGCATGGGGGCAAACCAAGACCTTGGGTAAGTTCAGTAGAATAATTGTCTGTGAATCTCAAACTTTCCATAACTGAATAGATGGAAGTATCGAACAGAAATCATGTATCATTGGAAAATTGGACAATACAAAAATAATTACGAATATAGAGATGCACTTGTTATCAAATCATGAATGTTTTCATGTTGATTAGTGAAGCTGTCCTTTAAAATACAAGTTCAATATTGCTTTGTCAGAATCAAACTACAGAATATTATTAAAACAATCAGTTAATATGACAGGTATAGTTATTATTTTTCAAGAATTTGGATGGGAATATTTAGGCTAACTCTCCCTATTTAACAGAGAACCTTGAATAAGCTTGCAACTCAGAAAGGAGTATGTTAGCAGCATAGATCAGGACATTTTATGATTCCGTGATTGTACATGTATTCGTTTATTCTGTATTTCCTAGATCACTCATTTCCTGTGCAGGTTGATCAACCAAGCATATACATGTACTTTGAGATGGCAGTGGTGTACTTTATCAGTAGTGCAGACTCTGCTAATGGAGAAGAATTTTTTACCCTCTCTAAACTTTAATTCCATATGCAGGTTGATCAGACAGGCATACCTGGAGATGGCAGTGGTATACTTCAGCAGTAGTCAACAGCCAGAACCGCCTATGCCTCCACCAGACACTGCGACAGAGAAGAATGTCAGCCTCTCTAAACCATCCAGCACCAAGAAGAAAGTCAGAGTAAGAACAATGCGTCTCATCTATTCATAACATTTAAAATTTTATAGTTTGAATATTATATAGATAATAAACAAACAAAAAGACAAACAATGGGAATGGTAGGATGTGTAGACATGTATACTTGGAATCTTTCTGATGATAGGAAGTAGGAATATTCTAAGCATCCTATAGTGGATGAAAGCGATTTTATGAAATTGAAATAGAAGATAGAATCATTGATGGTCATGGATATGGTTTCATGATCTGATTTTGCTCTGCTTATCTCAGGAAATAGAAATGAAGTAGAATTAATATAAACACATGGTAAAAGAAATAGTCCTCTAGTTGCAATTCATGAATCACAAAAGAAATGACTGGTGTGAAAATAAAAGAAAAAAGAAAAACTCTCAATGAATGCGCTCATCTCTCTATGTAGACCCCATCATCAGCAAAGAAGTCCAACGTCAGTACCCCAGTCTCCAACAAGGCTCCCACCAAGAAAGAGGAGGAGCGACAAAACTTCATCAAGGATAGACAGAACGAGAGGCAAGCTGCCTGGACTGCCTTGCGTTGTGCCACAGCTATTGCTCTTGCTCAGCGGACCCAAACATTGCTGATTGGTGACTCCAGTGTGACCTCTTTGACCTTGACAGAGAAGGTCAAAGATCAACTGTCTGCTCCTATTCAACAGGATCTGTTTGGTGATATGAATGGTATGCTGCAAATTTCTGTGTAGATTTTATTACAAATTGACTCATTCTAAGTATCAATGTGAAATTTGACTCTCTAGTTATTTTGCACAAAAGTGTTTTACCTTGAATAATTAAATTATTTCAAAATCTTATGAAAGGTTTCTTACTATACATATAGATCAACCACAGCCTTGACCTAATGTATTTGACTGCATTTGTCTAAATTTTAACTCGCTATTTCATTTGGTTAAGTAGAATTGGTCATGGCAGTCCATGTGGTAATTTGACTGTCTCATTCACCTAAGCACATTGTGTAATCTCTGCAGGAAGATTACAATGAAGAAACATGTTGATTACATTTATCTATGTCATGTAATGAGGGTCATAGTAAGTACAGTATATTGTGTTGTTGACTAAATATTGACTAAATGATGAATCAAATGATATTTATGCTTATGAGAGTTATTATGGTTACCATAGTTCTTGATCCTGTCCAATGCATTAATGCACCTCTAGACACCCTTTCCCATCCTGTTCTTTTATAGAGTTCACCAAATAGATGCAGTTATATATATTTTTTTAATCAAGTAATCTCCATAAACCTTTTGATTTGTTTTTTTGTCTAGGTGACACAGTAGTGCTCACACCGCCTCCTACAGCTCTGACCAATACCCAGCAGCTGGAGCCAGTAGAGGAGGCTCTGAGTGGAGACAGACGTAGCCCCTCTGGTCTCAGTACCCCTGGTATGGTGAAGGAGTCGAGGGAGGTCAGGGTCTCCCTGACCTGGATCCATCTCCTGGCATACACCTCCATTCTGCAGAGGATGTGTAACCTGGATACCCTAGCACTTGGAGACAATGGGACCTCATCACCAGTGAGTGCTTCACGTCCTTGCAACACTCTTGAATCTTGCTCTGCTATTGTAGTAATTCCTGTCTTTTAGAGATCTGAAAATCATTCACAGGCTCTTGTTGAGCATTACATGAAGTTTAGAAATTACATTTTTTCTTTGACTCGTTTTTTACACTTATACTAAAAAGGAAACTCACCAAGTAATGAATAATATATTTCCCATGCGAAAAAGAGAGTGCAATTTGTTCTTAATTTTATTATGACTAGATCAAATACAAACTCACCTGCAAATTTAAAAAATCTTATCTCCAGAGGATTTAAATATTATGTAGAATCTGAAGCAGAACAAAGCTGCATGTATTCATTGCTTGTCAATTTTCCTGTAATAATGATGCATGCCTTTTTTTAATCCACTCCAGATAAATGGAGGTAACCTGGGAGGTAACTTTGACCTTGGTTTTGTGGACCACAGCGGATTGGACACAGGCATTAACCATGAGGTAGTACGTAGCCCTCTCTTGAGCAGCCATGCCTCCCTGCGCCTACAGACCATGGTGAGCTTTCTCACCAACAACCTACCCATCTTTGCCTCCTCCTGTCTGGCCATCACACCTCCAAGCATCCTCCATCTCCCCTCTCCTTCATCATCTGATCCAGCCTCTGAGGATACTCCCCTGGTCATACCGACCGTCACCTACCCAGCCAATAGTTACACCATGCCTGTCGTCTCTGAGCCCACAGGGCAGGCTGTTCAGGGGCGTAGTTTGGAGAAGCTGGTGACGGGGGCTGATGAGACTGAACTCTGTTTCCAATGGTATCAGCCTAGCTATGATGATATTACTGTAGGAGGAGGAGGAAGCAGCGGAGAGAAGCGGCGTGGAGTCTATCTGCTCTATGCATTGAGCCAGCTGCCTCCTAAAGGATCGGCTAAAAATAAGAAAGGTAAGTCGTAAAAGAGAGCTTGGATTAAATCATCCAACCACTTTTAGATATCAATTTCATTTATAATTTTGAAGTAAGAAATTGAAACGAATAAGTAGCCCATTTTGTTATTAGCTAATCAGCCACACTAAAAATCAAGAATTTAAAAGCATTCAAAGCACTACAATTTTTCATCAAGCCTTGGCAATTATTTTGGTATGACAATTTCAAGCAGGACATCGCAAGGGATGTGCGTTCTGTAAAAAAACTCATATGCCCATGAAGCATTATATTCAATAAATGATCTACCAGAAATGTTTTGGTTTTATTTGTTTCAGGTCCCTCGCCACCACCAACTTTGGGCAAGTTAACTCTGTCCCTCTCACAGCTGACTGAGCTGCATGACAAGCTGGCTGTGGTTCGACAACGTGCTGAGATCTCTCTGTCTGAGCAGCCCAAGCCTCCTAGCACCCCAGCTACGAGCTCTCACGGGGGCACAAACACACCCACGTCAGCTGGAAGCTCTGGTACTGCTAGCAAACCCACCAGCAGGAAATCTAAACGCACCCATCGCATAGCGCAGCTCTCGGCCAAGGTCAAGAAAGATGAAGACCTAGAGGTAAGAGCACTTGTAATGGTGCCATCAAATATTTGGTGGCAAAAAGGAAATTGGAAAGAAACATGTCCAGTATAGTCTCATGTTGTTCTCCTTGTATCACAAGAGGTTTGTACGAGATCATGTGGTATTCCATCAATGATTTCCAGTGAATTAAAGTGTGAATACCTGTAAGGAACACTAGATCAAGGTAAAATACTGTCCTATGCTAGGACCTTTCCATCCCGATGGCTCCCCACGAAGTCTTGGGGGCTTCGCGTGTAGATAGCATGTGTGTCACTGTGTGTGGAATAAACATAATCCTCATAGGTTTCTGCACACGTTATAGTTTATAGTGCAAGCTGCCGTTGTTGGGAGTTTATATCCCTGGCCCGGTATATCGGGCCATGTAAATTATTTTTTACCTCTCGTTTGTAAAATATTTCACTTCGGGAGGTGAAATCTTCACAGCATCTTAGTATTGCTAGTATCTTGCTATTTATCAACAAAAGTCCAAGAAATCTGACGAAAAGTTTTTGAGGGAGTACCAAAACTAAACATTGCCTTTCATGCCGTTTTCAACTAAGGTCCCTTTTTCATTGTTTTTTTTATAATAATAATGGTATGTCCATTACTATAGTGCAGCTACTATATACATAATTATACTGCTTTTAATACAAAATATCATATTACCCCAGCTTTAACTGAGCTCCCATGATAAGGCGCTAAAGCGTTCTAGGATTTTTTCGTACCAGGTACCCAATTACTTCACCTGAGTGGAGAGTGGCAAATGTAAATTAGTATCTTGCCAAAGACATATCATTTGTGTCGCAGTGGGACTCAAACTGTGAACCATGTGATCTTAAGTCCTGTGTCATATCCACTAGACCATGACACCTCTACAGACATCTTCATAGAAAATTTTTTCCATGACAAGGCTTGATAATTTGTGTTTTGAATTTCAAAAAGAAATATAAGCTCATCTCTGTTCAACTGTGAAATATATACAAATTTAGAATTTTCTGCATTTCAAATTGCCAGCAGCATTGTGGGGATTAATATGAGCTTCCATTTCCTCTTCAAACAATAGTATATCACATGAATTTTGTTCCCCTAAATGATTCAGCTGATGGAACTTGTTTATTTTCTTTTATTGAATTGTCTGTTTCTCTTTCAGGCTTTGTTGAAGCAATGTGCATTGATTGTTGAGCAGCTGCTGGAAGGAAAAGAAGATTTTGAGCCTAAGCCGGGATATAGTGTAAGTATGCATGAAGAAATAATTTAGAAGATAAATGTTATGTATTAGATTAGAGATATATGCACCATAATTTTGATTTCTTTTATTTACTCAAATGTAGTTTGAGATGTTAGATCATCTGACAATTTTTTTTTTTTAATTTTGATTTTGATTCGCTTTTGAAATTTTAGCCTCTATGTGATTATTAGTCAAGATAATTTCTTTGGGTCATTGAGTATTTACCGGTACATCTTAATTTCTAATATTAAGACTACTTGATAGAATTTATTTATTAATTTTTTTTTTTTTTTCACCTTCAGATCCCATTTGACGTGAAACTAGCAAGCATTCACTGTCTGGAGCAGCTGTTTGATCCAAGTTATGGCGACTGCATTGGTGATAACAAGATCCTCACTTGGATACTCTCATTCCTACAGCCAGCTCCTACCAGCTCTGAAGAAGATTAATCCTTATATACTCTGCTTTCACACTAACGCCTTTCATTCGGATATCATACAGAGTGGAAAGCAAATTTGTCACAATGAACCCCATTGAAGTTGCATGCAATGTAATTTAACTGATTATTTAATTGATTAAATTATTAGAGTGTTAGTATGTCAGGATACATATTTTTACTAGATGATATTTTTCCCCCGACATACTAGAGCTAATTCTTTCTTCTGTTGATTAAAGAAATTGTAATAATTGTAGGATTGAAATGTTGATAATCTTTTGGTATATCTTCATAAGTATATCTTCGTAATTAAGGAAATTAGGGTTAGGCAAATGGCTTTTTTTGAAACAATGATCAAAGGTATGCCAGCATGTGTACGGTGTAAAGCTATCCTGTGAAAGCCATGTTTTATTTTGTTACCAAAATTAGAGATAGACTGCCTAAACCTAAGATACTTATAAACTGTACTCTGACTTAGTATCAAGTAAAAAGTAAAAAAAGTGTTGAGAATTCAAGAAGTATTATTGAGATAACATACATGTTCACCAGATTGTGATGTGTAGTTATTGATGACATTTGATGACCCTGGGGATTTTTCAATTGCTGTCACATTTTGATTGGTGGGTGGCCTACATATTTGTACAATGTGGAAGAAAGAGAAGATAAATCCTCTCAAATTGCCTATCCACCAGAGTATTCCATTTTCTCCATGCAATTACTATTTGATCAATGGGACAATCAAAATTGTTGTTCTTAGTTGGAAAGACTGATTGATTGAATGTGACATCTAGTATTGAGTGTATTGGCATATCACACACAGTGCGTGAGGACATTTAGCAACGAAAGTCGTTTTGCTATTTTGTCCTTCCAAGTGTTTTTATGCGGGTAATTCTGAGACCTCAGTAATATGACATCTATGCAGAGTGCATCTTAGGAGGCATTTGATGTTCTGTGATGGATTGTAAAAGATATGATGCAGAATAAAAGTTCTGATCATTCTTCTCCTTTTCGAAAGAGTGTATAATTGAAGACTGAAAGACTGTTGTAAGAAAGATCAGAAATCTTACAGGAAGTTTTACGACAGCCTCTTGATCTTTGGTTGTAAGATTACGAAGTAAGAGTACAAAATTTATTGCAAGGGTCAAGGATGCTGAAAAAGGATCCATACTGACATTTCTCACGGAATAGAACCTCATAGGATTTTTACACTTACTATCCAACTCTTCCATTTCTTAATGATTTAAGTAATTATGACATGAACTTAAAGTAATAATTTCTTTGAAATGTAGCATCAAACATGCTTCAGTACATTGCATTGCAGGTGAAGGGATAAATACATGTATGTATGAATCTGTAGGGCAAGGTTCTGTTCCCTAGTATGCCCTTCTCTTGTCTTGTATTGTTGTTATCAGGTTGCTTTCAGTGCAGTTCCCAAGTTCGGTGCACTCTCAAAGAAAAAAAAAGGATGGTTTAATTATAGAATGTGCAGTATGCAAGCTAATAATTCAGAATGACATTTTTACGAGCGCGACAAGGCTATAAATAAGGTACATGTGAGGTGAAAATTTAAGAAACTACAGTGCCTTCAACCCTGTCTATGTTACAGGCCAGAGAGGAAAACTTTGATCTGATTTTCCACAAAATGAACTTTTGTAAATAATTACCCTAATGCTGAGGAGAGAAACGGTGATTTATAAAAAAAAAAAAAAAAAAGGGGGGGGGGGGCATTCTTTGAGGAGAAAGAAATGAAGGAATGGTTTTAGTTGTTTAATGTTTACATTCTAATTCAAGTGTTGATGGTTGAAAGATGATGCGAGTTATTGCTGATTTGAAAAAAATGATATTAGACAGCATAAATCTTTAGTTAATTACTTTAAAAAAACAAGACATTCTTCCCTTAAAAAAAAATTATCCTAAACAGATTCTGTTAAATATGCCTGTTAGTGTAACCAAGCAAGGCAATTATTTTTGTTACTTTTTCAAATTAAATGGGACAGGGACTGCATCCTTAGGGCAACTTTGTTTGCATTCTGTATATTCAAATGGAATTAATGATTACTTCTTGCCTCCATTGAAACAGTTTTGTTTTACTGTTGTATCACTTCCTTTAGTCTCCCAGCTGTTAGGATTACCTATTTCCTTACAGGCACTCTGCACATCCATTTGTATTAGTTACTACAGAAAAAAATGGAGAGACATAATTAATAGACGCCCTAGGACTCGTGTATCCCATAAAGCTACTTTAGTTGAGTCTCTATGCTGAGGAGGTTATTAAGATAGGTTATTAACAAGCCAAACGCCTTTAGCATTATATATTAGTCCTCAGTGATGGAACCTTTTGTCAATGGCACCCTTGGGATGCATTCCCTCCCCTCTCCCCATTCTGTTATTCCTTTCTTACCTACTCTCTTTGCCTTTTCCCCTTTCTGTCTTTATCTTTCCTTTCAGAGATTATCACTGTTCCTTTTCATTTCACTTTAAATCTTAAATTGTTTCTTGGTTTTTCTTCATTTAATTAATTTTTCTCATATTTTCATCATCTGCAAGCACTTTCATGGCCTCCGGTCTGTAAAGAACTGCTTGACTTTTTCCTCAGAGTTAATTCATTTTTTGTTTTCCTTACTCTTTCTTTCTCTCCACCTGTCCTTCTCTTCACCTTTCCTTTAAAAAAAAGATATCTCTCACACTCTCCCCTTTCTCTCCTATTTCTCTCTCTCTCTCTCTCTCTCTCCCTCCATTTCTCCTTTCCCTCCCCTTCTCTCTCTCTCTCTCTCACCCCTTCTGTCCCTCCCCCTCTCTCTATTACTACCCTCCTCGTTTGCTTCTCCTTGGATTATCCACACTTCTGTTACAACAGCAGCCGCCATCATCACCAATCTCATCATTTTCCCTACCTCTCTTCTTCCGTGCCCTTGTCTCCCCTTGTCTCCCCTTCTCTATTATTTCATCTTACCCATCCCCTTCCCGTCTTCTACACAAGATAAATTGGTAAACCCTTCCATTCGGGAAGTACGTGAATGAAGGCTAACTCGACACGACAGGAAGATGCATTACATCCAGCATAGCCTCCAGAAAACATTATCCTTTTTACAGCAGCAAACATAGGAGACATATCAGGTTTTAAAAAAAAATGAGTAATGTGTTGTGGCTTGAGTAGTGTCAAATTATAGATTTTTTCTCCCTCTTGAATCTCATATTCAAGTTTCCGCTCTTGATTGATATGCCTTTTAAAGGAGGATGTCGGAAGGGAAGCATGAAAAAGAGGATTTCTCATTTGTGATTATGGAGATGATCTGAAACGTCAATGTTTTGGGATGCACGTTTGGTGCAGTAATGGGTTTTCAAATAACATGCACATGTTAATTCTGCTGGGACTATGGGACGACTGACACTTTTGTTTGTCATACTTTGAACTCTAGTCTATCACTCTTGAACAACATCAAAAGGGCCGCGGAGCTGGGGGGCTGGGGGGTTGGGGGTGGCTGCAGCTCCCCCCCCCCCCCCCCCGGCCACCCACTTGTTTTAGTAGACACATGTAATAAAATAATGTTCGAAAATTGTCATTAATGAGTGAAATCAGATCAGCCCCCCCCCCCCCACTTTCAAAAATGCTTCGCGGCCCCTGCATCACATGTATATTAGTGTGAGAACGAAGTGTCCTTAAAGGAAGGATACTTGCCTGCGACATTATTGTCACCTACCATTGTAGTAGTCTTTTAAAAGATTTGTATTTGTATACAATATTGAATTGAAGATTTTTATTGGGTATTCACATGATTGTAAATTGTATGCAAGATATTTATAACAATCTTATAGATATGAATTTTAAAAGATAGTCTTTTGATAGCATGTGTTTTCTTTCAAATGATTTATAGCATGCCTCATTATATTTCATGCATTTCTAGTTTACCTATCCGTCCATCTTGCTGTGTTGAATAATACATAAAGAGTTTCAAACTTGTGATTTATGATTTGATTATCTGTCTTTTTTTCCCTTTGTATTTGAGACTGTCGGATAGGGTTTTGTGGTGCTTTGATTCCATGAGGAAAGTGGAATATTTTCCCTTTCAAACAAACAAGTAATTGATCATTACGAAAAATTAATTCATTAGTAATTAAATATTAAGTAATAGACTTGATTTTCTTTAAGATTGGAGTGAATTTAATGCATCACTAAGATAACGTCACTCTCCCAGAAAAGAATACTTTTAAAAAGTTTACAAATGTAAAGTAGATAAAAATAAAATATGAATTATGCATTATCCGAAAATAGGACTTTTGCTCTCCTTTCTGATGGTATATTTTAGCCCTTTTTTTTCTCGGCAAGATTCGTCAGCATATTCTGTCCGACACCCCTATTTAAGATATTCTGGTGACACCCTGGAATTGCGCAGTATTTGAATTTCCCAAGAGATTGGTTGAAAATGTTTACTACCGTTATGTGTAGCCCATTCACGTAGGATCAAGGCGAGGAAGAATAGTAGAAAACGATAAATGGGGGGGGGGGGGGGGGGGGGGGGGGGGGATGCAAGAAAAGGATAGGGAAAAAAAATAAAGTGAAAGAAATAACAGGAAGAGAAAGAGGTGTGCAAGGAGTCGGTAATAATGGTGAGAGAGAGAGAGAGAGAGGGTGGGAGGGGGATATGTTTGTTCTATGACAAACTTCGACTTTATGATAACATTATTCTAGGTCTCGTGTTCATGGGTGTCGATCCCGGGGGGGGGGGGATGGGGGTGTATATCCCCCCCCAAATTTGAGGTGGGGGGGATGGCTTGTATTATAATTCCCCTCAATATTTTTGAATAAAAATATGATACATTAACTTAAAACTAATAATTATCCAGACTCATTATGTTTGATCTTGAAACACTATCACATTCTTTAATGATTAGAAGTAAGGAAATAAGAAATGCCATAATTTCAATGCGAAAATATCGAAGAAAATTGGTTTGCCCACATTGTTATTCTCAATTAAGGGATCCGCCCATTGGCGTAGATCCGTGCATTCCTTCTTTCATTAAAAACCATTTTGAGATGCTCTAAAATGCAGGTTTTATAGACAGATTTTCGAAAAAGTCCCTGGTGTGGGAGGGGGTATCCCCCTCCCACACCCTCCCACACCCTCCCCCCGCTCGGTCGCTTCGCTCCCCCGCCGGTCACCCCCCCCCCCCCCCATCATGAACACGGATCGACACCCCTGCTTGTGTTCATTTTCTCACACCATCCACTCTTCTCCATCTCTCCACCTTCTATTCCAAACTTCTTTTAATTGATAGATACAAATCGACTGCTTTCCCCGTCTGTCCTACATTATTGTGACGGTTGCTGATCAACTATAATATGCACCTAACTCTCTTCCACCTCCCTGCTGATGACAGAAAGAAACCGTCCGCACTGATAACGTGATAATATCAATCAGCGATCCATATCAAAGAGTTTAAATACGAAGAGTGCTCAGTCCCGAAATAAAGCACGCGTATATATTGTGGTACATGTCGATCGGCCGAGAGGGAAGGTTATAGTCTTTATCAAGATGTTTGTATTTTTTATTTCCTTTATTTTTTCTTCTTTTTCTGTACATCGCTTTTGGTAAAGCCGTAAAGGGCATAATCTTGATATTGTCCCTTCAAATACAAACTTATGTCCCAAAACAGATAGGAATCAACATACTCTAACTGCACCATGGAGGAGAGGGAGAGAGTTGGGAGGGGGAGCTAGGAGGGATGTTTGTATTTTTGTTAAAGTTATTTGCTGTGAAATTTCTATTAATATTTATGTGATTGGGAGGGGGGGGGGGGGAATGGTCCAAACATGTTCCCTGATATTAAGCTCTATATGAGCAAACACTGTGATATCTGACGGGAATGTCGAGAAAAGTAAAAATAAAAAATAAAAATAAATAAATAAAATTTTTCTAAATCAGAATATTTCATTTGATATCATGATTTATGTAAATTTTAGGGATTATAGACGTATAATGTAAATCTATGGCCTTATGTTAAAAGTCAAGACAGAAAAGGCTTTATTAAAATGAGACTGCGTGCGAGCAAATCCTTAAATACAAAGATTAATTAAGAGTGGCGTATCCAAGATTCTCTTATTTTTATTGGTGGCGTATCCAGGGACGTACGTGCCCTACGTGCCAGCCAAAACCAAATCTGACATATCTTATAGTTACACATCGAATGAAAGGAATTGTGTGCCCCCCCCCCCCGGCATAGAAGGAACATGAAAAATGTGACTTTTTTTTTCCTTGCTTGTCTGAAAATTCAGAATAGACAGCATCTGATGATTTTTTTGTTCGTCAGGTGTGAGCCCCCCTCCCCTGCATTCCTGGATACTCCACCAATATAAATAACTTACAGTAAGTTATTTGTAATATTCTGCTGTAGCAGTTTGAGACGACAGGCGAAGAAAACAGTATAGGGCTATTTTGAATTGAATTAACTAGTAACCAACAATAGCAGCTGATGATATAATTTATTTATTACCAGTCCTATTCTGTCTTTGTAGGAATATCCCATTCCTTTTGCCCCAGCCCCCTTTGTCTCTCTCTCGCTTTCTCTCTCTCTCTCTCTCTCTCTCTCTCTCTCTCTCTCTCTCTCTCTCCCTTCCCTCCCCCTCTCACAGGTTTCATTTTCTAATAATCTCTTATTCTCTTATTCTCTCTTACAACCGATCTATAAAAATGACTCCAATAGAAATGAGGACAAAAATAATGATCTCTTATTGTTTTTTTTTCCTTCAATCGTTCAATTTAATGTGATCGACCACCAACACCATGCAATCCCATTCTTCACATCCATGACAGAATAGCAGGCGCGGATCCAGGGGGGGGGGGCGAATCGACCGCGCCCCCTTTTTGGAACCCAATTAACTGGCATACCTTAAGTACACAATAAAAAAAATTGCCTCTTTAATTGTGTACTTTTCGGCTCTGTGCCCCCTCCTCTACAAAATCCTGGATCCGCCCCTGGAATAGGAATTACATTCTTTTGAACTACAAACTACAGGTATACACGGACTCGGCCTAAAATGTAAATAAAACCGGATCGAGCACCATTAGTTTGGGAGCCTACGAGGCTAACAATGTTGGTCTATTAACCCTCAGAGAAAACTTGTAAAAAAGCCCACCCCGCAAGACTGACGTGACAGTCCGGGCATGGACGAGTGGCGGATTTAGGGGGGGGGGGCGCAATCCCGGCCCATGCCCCCTCCTCTTTTTTAAAGAAAGTCATACATCATTGTCCCCGGGCCCTTTTTTTTAAAAATTGTTTTGGAGGACCAGCGAGAAGAAAAAAAAAATCTTTTCTCCCTCCCCCCCCCCCCCCCCCCCCCACTGAGCAACTTTTCGAGGACTGGCGAAAAAAATTATCTTCCCCCCCCCCCCCCCCCCCCCCCCCACGGAGCAACTTTTGGAGGAATGGTGAGAAGAAAAAAATACGAATCTCCCTTCTAGCACTTCCAAAAAGTTGACAGCCCTGCATTTGTGCCCCCCCCCTTTTTTTTTTTTTTACTACATCCTGCATTCGCCCCTGTCATGAACTGTCAGTGTCAGACTCATATCCATAATAGGGTTCAGAAGCCCTCTCCCACTACATTGTCGGTCTCGTTGGCTGAAGCCAAAGTAAACGACGATCAGCAAGTAAAAAACTTTGATGAGCGAAGTTTGAGGAGAACACCTTTGGCAAACTGACAGAGTTCCATCGGCAACGTCACCACCTCGATCGGGATCGCAGATGGGTAGACCTAGCCTAGCTAGAGCTAGACACCTTGTCGGTCGCTATTCAGCTCAGCTATTTCATGCTGATTGCATGATCTCACATCAGTCATTTTAGCTAAGCGTAATTCGGTGGTAGAACATTGATTATATGAATTTATGAATTTAACACATTGAATTTTGCCTCTGGTACATTAGAAATATAATAGTGAACTGGAATTTAGTGAGAGTTTCTTCTAATACCGGCTAGGCTGGGCCCCTGGGCGGGCGGACATACGTCTGCTACATGGTCGTCTGCTAGCGCACGATCTCATTTGATGCCGTGATCTCACGTGATCGATACTACACGCCCACATTACGTCATCAATAACAACAAACGGTTTCACGTGTTATATGACAAATTATTTTTTTTGGTCAAAAGCATGCATATTCCCGGGGATTTATGGGGGGTTTAAACGACTCATCGAACCTTAATTATACACTTTCAGAGCTTTAAATTTCATGTAAATTACATTTTTCATAATTTCAAATAAATACTAGGGGAATTAAAGTCATTTCAAAATCCCTCTTTTCATGTGTTAACCTATGGGAGCTGGAAGGCCAAAAGCATGCATATTCCCGGGGATTTATGGGGGTTTACTGGACTCATTGAGCCTTAATTATACACTTTCGGAGCTTTAAATTTCATGTAAAATACATTTTTCATAATTTCAAATAAATACTAGGGGAATTAAAGTCATTTCAAAATCCCTCTTTTCATGTGTTAACCTATGGGAGCTGGAAGGCCCAAAGCATGCATATTCCCGGGGATTTATGGGGGGTTTACTGGACTCATTGAGCCTTAATTATACATTTTCAGAGCTTTAAATTTCATCTAAATCACAGTTTTTATATTTTCAAATAAAAACTATGGGAATTATAATCATCCCAATATTCCTTGTTTTCGCGTGTAAACCTATGGCAGGCGAGACTATTTTGGTCAAAAGCATGCATATTCCCCGGGATTTATGTGGGGTCTTTTCAATTTTTTGAGCCTTCAGTAAGCTTGTTCAAAGCCTCAAATTACATGTAAATCACAGTTTTTATATTTTCAAATAAAAACTATGGGAATTATAATCATCCTAAAATTCCTTGTTTTCGCGTGTAAACCTATGGCAGGCGAGACTTTTGGGGGGTCAAAAGCATGCATATTCCCTGGGATTTATGCGGGGTCTGTTCGACTAGTTGAGACTTAATCATACATTTTCAGAGCTTTAAATTTTATTTAAGTCACATTTTTAAAAATTTTAATCTAATTCTGGGGGAATTATAATCATTCAAAAATCCCTGTTTTTGCGTGTTAACCTATGGGAGCTGGAAGGCCAAAAGCATGCATATTCCCGGGGATTTATGTGGGGTCCCTTCCACTTTTTGAGCCATCAATAATCTTGTTCAGAGTCTCAAATTACATGTAAGCCACATTTACATGAAATTCAAGGAAATACAAGAGGAACTATAATCATTCTTAAAATCCATGTTTTCACGTGTTAACCCTATGGCAGATGATTATGTCAAAAAGCAGGCATGATCCCGGGGATTCATAGTGGCATTTATTGATAATAAAGGTTCAATAAATGTTTTTTGAACTATCCATCCTTTCTCTCATGCAAAAATCAGACTTGAAAAAGATAGAGTAAGATATGAAATATTACGAAAAAATGAAACATCTTTTCACGTGTTATACCTATGGCGAACGTATTTTTCCGAGTCTATTTTAACACAGCAATTTACGTCTGCCGAATGTACTACGGAAGTAGGTGAGAGTAATCTGTCTTGATACTATTAAAAGTCTTTGTCCATATTATCTATTATCTGCTTTAATGATGTATCGTAACATACCTTGCATCATAGGCCCTACATGTTTTGGGGGCGCCTTGTCTAGCTCTACCATGTATATAATAAGGATTGTATTCAAAGACCGATAAGCAAAGCTTAGGATCCAAAATCATTCAGAAACTTACAAATGATATTACTTCTGGTGAATCTGGTCACAGAACGCCAATAACTAGTATATATTATAATTTGTATGAAGGGATTTCAGGCGACCACAAAAATTGGCGTATCTCATGGTTTGCGCAAAAGTACTTAGATGACCTTGCACTTTTAAAACAATATGCTCATAGCTCGTGTCGAGCGATATCCCTCTCAAGGCCATTCAGTATTACATAAATAATTCCGATGTCATTTCACTATAGCAATCAAAACCAGGCCACACGGACCGAGAATCGTTCCTCTAGCATGCTAAGTGAAATGTTAAGTCAAGATTGCGGCCGTGCGAACAAGCTTTGCCTTTGCCGTAAAGTTCCAATTGGTGGTTGATTAGGGTGCAGGTGACACGCACTCCATATTTCATGCGGGCTTCTGGGGACGTAACCAAATAAGAACCGGGCACCATAGGGACTGTGTGTTTCGCGCTCTCGATGGCGGAAACGACTCGGGGACTTACAGCACGGGCATGGATTTGTTTAGCAGCCAGACTTCTAGCCAATATTTTGCAATTGAACGCTGGATTAGGTTTGGCGTCCTGAATAATGTTGGCAGAGCAAACTGTGAGAATTCGCTTGTGCAGTTCATTCTTTAAAAAAAAAAAGGAAAGTCCCAAAAGGTCTCAACCCATCTCTTGGAAAGCATTGTTTACATGCATGTATATAGGCTAGGCTTATGTATGATTAATTGTTATTGCCGTCAACAACTGGGTGAAGGGCATTCAATCTGAAGTTTTGGCATAACTTGTCGGGATAACAAATGTCAACTCTATCGACTTCCTTTCCCCAAAAGCTAAATTCCTCTTTTATCAGGCATTGACCTCGGCTTGTCCGACAAATGTTACAAAATATGTTACACAGTATATTGGACCGTAGATCTATTTCCTGGAGACATGTATATCTAGTGTTATTCGTAAGTTTAATGCCGTCATTGGGATGAATAATAGATGAATAAAAGATTCTGTCCAGATTAGATCTTTAAAGGGCAGATCAAAAATCACTGCTAACGACAACGATAAAACGACCAATGTAAAAGCTATAAACGAAGTAAATACTTGACGGGTGGCTATTCTTTCAGTGGGCAAGTTTCTTTTTACATTTTGATACAATGGAGCAGTCTTAATGTTGATTTTAAACGTTTGGTGGATGTTTGAAATCAAGAGAGCCAAATTTTCGCAAGGCCTTCGAAGGCAGTGGTTCTCTACAAATATTGCTATCTTGAAGTTGGGACGCGTATACACCATTTTCTTTGTTAATGCGCAACTGATTGGTGAAAATAGACTATAAGAGGAGGAGCATATTTTGATGACACAGGACTTGATTAAGCGCGAAGTGAGTTTTGAGCATACAGATTTGGAGTTCTTTTATCGCTCAATGAACTACAGGATTTAAGAGGAAAGGTAAAAGGAAAATTAAGTGAGCTTTCATAATACCGCCCCAGGCATTATGTACCCTTACGTGCTGTACCATCAAATCTGTTAAATAATGTAATATATATATATATATATATATATATATATTCAAAAAAATACCATTCTTATTTTTTCCTTAAAAATCAAAGGAGGAGGGGGAATGGAACTAGAGCTGAAATCTTTAGAAGTCATCCTTTTTCGAGGACATAACTGCCAGAGGATGAAACGAATACTAGACAGCCAATGACTAGCTAAACTATGCTAATTCTGCACTAATTTGTCAACTGAAATTGGAGCTCTGTGTTGTTGCATCAAACCCCTACGGATATCAAGACCTACCATTTCGCAGAATTATTCTTCATGGCAAAGGCATCCCCACCCCAACCTCGCCTCTCTCTCTCTCTCTCTCTCTCTCTCTCTTGATTTCTCTCTATTTTCCTTAGTTCAGCAATATTTTCTTCCCTTTTTTTCTCCCTCCATATACAATGTATCACTTCTCCTTCTCATATCAAATTCTAGTCACCTACCACCAGCTTGAGAAACAGAAAGAGCGCCAATTAAGGCGCCGCCATCTACACCTGCTTTTATATAAACAGTAGTGCTTTGTAGGTCTATATTTCTTTCTGTTTTGATCTCCATATTTATGATCTCTCATGGGTGTTCACACAGAATACGAGTCAAGTACTAATTGAATAAATGAATAAATAAATGCACGAAAATGGGTAAGAAGGAGAGAGACAGAGAGAGAGAGAGAGAGAGAGAGAGAGGGGGGGGGGAAATGAGAGAGAAAGGGGGAGAATGAAATAAAAAAAAAACAGAGTAAATCATACTTTTTCAATTAATGTGATAAAAGAAATATTTAATGGTTAAAAGAACGTACTTTCTAATGCAGATTACTGTATTATCATAAATCTGCGTAAGGAATTTAAAAAATAAAAAAAAAGGGGGGAAAATCAAAAACTTTTGATGCACTACATATTTCAAGTTGTAAGAATGCCACCAGACGAAAAAAAAAACCCTGGATCACTCAGGCTTTTTCCCCCCGTAAATTGTCTATTACCTAGAAGAGAGAGAGAGAGAGAGAGAAAAAAAAAACCCCTTTTTGATAAAAATATTAAGAGAGCATTCCATAGCCCTATATAATGTAAACGTAATTGAAATGTGATTATCATGTTTAGTGCCTAATACCTGCATGGTTGCAGATCTATAATGATGCCCCAGTCTGTGCTTTCATCAAGAACTCTTGGAGAAATCATAGTAACATAACGAAAACATAAAAATAGAAATAATGATAGTAATAATAATATTCAGCTCTTGTATGGCGTATATCACATTATGTCAAAAACGTCCCTATATGTGCTTCCAAAGAGCTTTGGCAATCAAAAAGGCCGTTCTCAATATCAGCAAAAAATTATGAATATTTACGATCAACTATTACAAAGGGCTTTGACCTAAAAATGTACTGGAGAGGAAAAGTTTATCTGGTGTGACTCTGATGTTTGGAAAATAAAATATGTCACCTCCCCCCCCCCCCCCCCCCCAAAAAAAAAAAAAAAAAAAATCAATAATGGATGTAATCCTTGTTGGCTAATCGATTTGAAAGGTTAATCTGAGACTGGATTTTCCCTGAAGATGTAAAAATTATTCTGGAGGGAGACGGGACCCTCTCGAATGTGGAGAATGGTAGAGAAAGATGATATCGTCGACATGAGGCTGACAACCATGTACTTAGCCATCTTGTAGATTCTTTAGCCATGTTAGCTGTTCAAGCGTTTGACCGATAACTTGAATTTCACTCTTCATCCCTTCCCAACTTCACTCTCACGTCTATCTTCTAGAAAAAAAAAAGTTTTTCGTTGTGAACCGCCAATTCTAAATCTTCGCTTTTCAACGGGTAGTCTTGAGTTCTGGTAATATTGCTAATCTAGATTTATGTAACGCCTAATACATGATTCTATGATGTTTCTAAGCGCTTTACACACACACACACACACATATATATATATATATATAGAATAATGGTTGCGTAGCTTAAATTAAAGTTCACGAGAGCTGTCCTATTTGAATTTTTTGCAAAGGTTGAAAAAATGTCTCCGCCGGGAATCGAACCCGGGTCGTTGGCTTAGAACGCCAATGCCTTATCCATTTCCTTACAACTATATATATATATATATATATATATATATATTTTTTTTTTTTATTATCATTATTATTATTATTATTATTATTATTATTATTATTATTATTATTATTATTATTATTATTATCATTATTATCATTATTATTATTATTATTATTATTATTATTATTATTATTATTATTATTATTATTATTATTATCATTATATTATTATTATTATTATTATTATTATTATTATTATTATTATTATTATTATTATTATTATTATTATTATTATTATTATTATTATTATTATTATTATTATTATTATTATTACCCCGATCGTTTAATTCAACTTTCCCGAATACAATGTATGCACCTTCTCCACTCCCTGGGGAGCATTTCAGCGCAGCCAGGAGCCTTTTTACACTTACAATGCTGAACAAACCCCAAAGACCACGATGACGTTTGCATTGTACTGGGTACCCACTTAACACCTGGATGGAGAGGAGCAATATAAATAAAATGTCTTGCTCAATAAGTGCTGGGGATCGAACCCACGACCTGAGTACCTTCGCATCCAGTCAAGTGTTTAAACCACTCGACTACGACACCTCAGCTCTAGTATTTCTAGAGAAAGTGTTTATATGTTATTAGTATATATATGTTATCATAAAGGTTAATTAATAATCAAGCAGTAAGTACAAATTCTAACTCGCACGTATCATTGGTTGTGTTGATCAGCAACTCGACGACAACTATTAAAATTTTTTAGCGAAAATATATACTTATCAGTCAGACACAACTTTGGAAAAACCAAGCACAGGTAAATACGCAAAACGGCGTATAAACGAGCGATGAATATAGAGCCCTCATCGTTCAATGAGAGGCAGTGTCTACCTGTGGCGGAGATGTATTCACCATGTCCCCCCCCCCCCCCAGGTCCTCCCCCCCCCCCCAATTAAAATGGATTTCTTGCATATTTCCACCAATGGTGTATACTAAAGCCATGGGGAAATTCTCGCCCTGTTGATATATTTTCTTTTGTTCGTCATTTTAAAGTTATTTATACAACGAATCATTCAAGGAATATGAAGATAATTGGGGCGCAGCATTTTATTTTTGAAAAAGAATATAAAAAAAAGAAAATAATAATAATATACAGCAGGTTGACTTTGCAAGATTTTCCACATGCCTCTTGTATACACTGCCTAGCATTGAACGATGAGGTTCTATATTCATCGTGTGTTATACCTGTGCTCTGAGGTCTTCAGAAGTTGTGTCTGACTGCTTATGGGACCACATACTGCATAGTAGTAATCTACATCGATATCATCACGATGTAATAATGAGCATCGCAAGCAAAAGGAAACATACTAAACAGGACCACATGAAAATGAAGAAACCTTAAACAAGACGTGTCTAGTGAAGGTTACAATAACTCTTCTCTTACTCTTCTTTGTTATACTTTAAAACTATTTTGGGGAATACTGGGTAACACAAAAAAATGTATAATATTGCTGAACATTTTGAACTGACTAGAGGAATGCCTAGACAACGGGTAACTTTACCCTCTAAACATTAGTAGTTGTACGGTATAACGAATATTCATGGGCAGTGTAACCTATCGTTTATAAATTTCCTTTGAACGTTATGGTCGCAGGAATATTAATGTAACAACGGTCACTGAATGTATGAGCTTCCATGTTGTCTGTATAAACAAAGTTTATCACTGACATGACTGAAGTCCTTTAATGAGAGAGAGAGAGAGAGAGTGAGTGAGAGGAGGGAGCGTGTGTGTCATAATATGTGTGTGTGTGTGTGGGGGGGGGGTGCGTGTTTGTGTGTGTTCATGTTTGTGTGTGTATGGGCATAGTAGTGGCGTATCCCGTATGTGATGCTTCACCCCTTAACCCTGTTAGCAGTTAGAGACCACCCCGAAATAACACTTGCAGTTGGTCTATGCGACACATTCCACATCCAGCCCGGCATGCCGCCCCCTGTTTATCCATTTCTGGATACACATCTAGGGTAGACTTTAAAATGAGCCAAAACCCGATTACATATCATTAAACTTCTATCCCAGTTCGCAAACTAGATTACATCAGAACCATACTTTACCGTTCATATTCTGGCGCGATAACGATTTATGTGACGGCCAGGAGCATTATTTTTTGGATCATTCAATGTTCGCTTACGATAATATAAAGAATGTGATAATACTAGCTTGCGGTGTTAAACCACTCGATACTACATTAGGCCCAAGCACTGCCATGACGCCCGCCTAGCATGAATGAATATTTTATAAATGTATTTTGTAATAGTCGACCTAGTTTCTTTTTCCTCTTCATCATTACCTCTATTTTCTGCCTTAATGCTACATAAATCAAGTTTTGAGCGTATTACTTTAGATATGCAACACAGGGTCTCTTATACAGAGTTGAAGACAATTTAGTCTCATCATTTTAGAAGCATTTTATAGATTTTGATTTTCTATCAGATAGTGGTAGTGGACATAATCACTGTGCCTCCCATGATGAAAACGAAGTAAAACTCTTGCGTCAAACAGACGATAAAAACCCCTGCGACCAACAGGTCTTTGAGTGTCCACTTTATGCATAAACGCATTAAGTTGCAGAGGGTTCACAGCCTTAAACTGAAGGGAAATTGTATCATTTGGGAAACGAAACCCTGTGATTAACGGTGGGATGCACCAAGATATCGGTTAATAGAGTACAGAAATCGACCTAAATCGATCGATACTGTCATATGACCTTTGCCAGCCACATCGGATATCAATTGCCACCTTCACACGCGAACTCGAAAAGACGTTACGAATTAAAATGCACATCCACAGACCCGAGAAGGGGACATGTTACTAATTTTTGACTGAATTCGCAGTCCCATCGAATCGTTTCATTCTACGTTATGCTACAAACGACAGTTGTATTACCTATCCAGCCCCATTATTCATTACGCAAATCTGCCGAGATCAGGAATGAAAAAAAGAACGCACGCTTAGAATCATTTGTTGTTTGTGTAATCAATTATTGGAATAGTTTTGACTATTCACATGTAAGAATGTTTAGATCTTTGGATGCGTTCACGCTGTCTCTAAATTGAGATCACTCCCTAGAATCATCTGATTCCTACAGGAAGATCCAGGTACCCTCTTACTAGGAAGAGAAACAGGGGGAGGAGGGGGTGGAAAAAGAGTATGTCGAGATTTTTTTTCCTCTCCTCCTTCGTCCTACTGAGTGAATCTGGGAACAACGATCGGATTCGCGATATACTCGCGGGAGAAAACATGCTTGTCGGGAAATTATTTTTTCACTTAACCTTTCCCCGCCCCCTCATCCTCGGCCCCTCCCACACCCACACCGAGTGATACTAGGATGGCCGTCGGGAATCTAAATCATGTTTCCGGGAAAACATCAGCCACTTTCCGATAATCCTGGATACCGTATGGAGAGCAAGGAAAATAGTCCTTTTGTGAAAGGTAAATAAAATCTACTCGCCATGGCTCTGTGTCGTCTCTCCAGAAGTATTTTTGTTTTACTGTTCTATATAAGTATAACTACGGCTTAGAAGCTTTTTAAGAATAATGGAAAATATTCCTTTTTTGGAGAGACGAAATCATGTTTATGAAACATATTTTTATGTGTTCAAGAGGAAAAGATTTCTTAAAGACACATTCTTGTTTCGAAAGAATGAAAAATGTATATTGATCTGAGGGATACACGGTAAGATCACAAACCACGAAAAAGCGAACTCAATATGACGTGTCTTGGGGGAGACTCATTGTATTGTAAACTACCGCAATTCAACATGGTCAGTAAGCTACGAAAGATTCAAAATAGCACACGTTTTTAATTTCTAATTTCTAAATTAAAGATATCGTAACCAAGAAAGGTGTAAAGTTTATGGAGTTCATAGAGAAGTATTAAGTTGTTCAGCTATAAGCATAAAGACTTTTAAAGATTGTTCCAAACTGAACTTCAAGAATTTCATATGCTACGACCATAGGCCACGACTAAAGTACATATAATTTTGAAGGCTATCCTATAATGGTCTGATGGTGGTTCAGTAAAATATCATTTCTAATTTAAACTTTTAATTATTAACATGGAACACGTAGACAATAACCCCCATCTTCAAGAAAAAGTTTTAATTTTATGTTAGATAAAAAAATCATCACACATTAGAAGCCACGTAGGGTAATGATACACACACGTTATGAAACTCCGCTCTCTTTCTATATTGAAATTGTTGATTATCTACAATACTGTTGAGTATTTGAATATTCCCACCCTTGCAGATAGATGACAGCAATTATTCATGAACTTCTAGATTGTACAGACTGTATTGTGATTCCCCCTCTATCTATCTCCTTCTCTTTCCCTCTCTCTTTCTTACTCTGTTTCTATTCCTTCTCTTAACTTTATACTCCTTGGGGAATTACATGCACTGAATGTTACATTTTGGCAATACAAGGGATTCTTAGCTCTTTGCTCAATCTTCATCAGTTGAGGAATAGTGACATTTATGCCTACTACCTTGCCGTAAATTCAAAATTCAAATTCTTTTATGGCACAGGCAGGTAGTAATAGTTGTGACAGTAAGTTGTGACATATACACCCTATGTGTATATGTAAGGTGCCACATTTCTGCATGAAACCTCAGTATGTGCTTAGTTGCAATGATTTCTTTATATAGTAAGCACTTTATACGTATACTTGTATTTATCCTTTTTTCTTTTTAATTACTTGATAGTTACTCCCCCTCCTAGCTTATGTTCTCTTCTCTTCCCTTTCTTTCTCTTTCTCCTTCTCTCCTTTTTTTCCTCCTCCTTCTGCTATTTTTCTCTTCCCTTAACAATTTACTTCTTGGGAGTAACTTAATGTATTGTTACATGTTATAGCTATTTTATTTACTGTAATTCATTATTTTTATTATATTTACCATGTTATCTTTATTTGTACATGTATACAACTTTAATTTGTACACAAGACAAATATCGGCCTTTGGACCGTTTGTCGTTGTTTTTGATAGTTTTTAGCTCAATAAAATCCGATATATATATATTTCTCTCTCCCCGTTTCTTCCCTTCTCTCTGTCTCTCCTGTCATTTTCTTGCTCTGCTTCGGTTTTTTTTCTCTTCCTCCCCCTCTCTCTCTCTCACACACACACACGCACCCACACACACACACACACACACACCCACACACACACACACACACACTCTCTCTCTCTCTCTCACTCTCTATCATTATCTATCTGTCTCTTCCTTTCCTCAAGCGAAAATCAAATGCATATGGACATCAACGAGAATTAAAATTTTATGTATAACGATTACACTTTTCAAGAAATGCAAAAATTAAATTTCTTTTAGCAGTGTTTAGAAAATGAAAAGTAGAGGACTCTCTATAAAGCTGTAATGATAATGTTGCAATGCTCGGGAAAAATAGAAAGTTACTGTATAGTGAAATAATAGTAAAATAAGCCCTTTTCATTTTGCTTTACCTCGTACGCACATTTGAAGAAAAAAAAAAAAAAAAAAAAAAAAAAAACGCGTGTACAATAAATTTTTTTCTCAAGACTTTAGTTAGTGTATTTTCTTTAAACACACAGGTACCCTTATAAGAATTTCGAAAATTTCCCCGGCCACTGCTAAATAATTGGAACCGTTTGCCAAATATTCAAATTTTAGCCTAACTTACTATTCTATTTGGTATTATCACTGAGGGCATCCGCCCAATTTCATCTCCAAATATTTATCTTTCGTTAAGAATTTTATTCAGCTGAGTATCTGTTCTAGAAATTTGATTTGTCGCTTACCGCCGCAGAGTTAAGTGGTCCCTCCGAGTCGTTCTACAGGGAATGCGCCTGTCATTTCAGAGGAAAATCTGAAATGGAATCTATCCAAAATTGAGATAAAAGAGGATTTTTTTTTGTCCGAATATTTCCTTGATGATCTTTATCTCTTCATCTTGTTTACTCCGAGAATTCATAGAATCTCTATTTGTGACGACGAAGAAGGACTGCCGGGCAATGAGCGCATTTTGTCAGCTGGAATGATATGATCTTTTGTTATGGCTTAAGCCTTGTCATCTGTACTGAAGCAGCGTTCAGGGGTAAAAAGGTCGGAAATAGCTCGTATCTTAAAGTAATCGTTTTATAATACACCTTGAGAGAAAGTTTCCAACACCCTAGATATTGAGTTATTTTTTATGACGTCACAATTGACCTGCTTTAAAACCACATATTTCTTTTTTTTTTTTTTTAACTTTGCATGATTTCAACAACAACAACAACAAAAAAAAGGGGGGGGGGTCATATTTGTATATTCTTGGCCATTAGCTAGTCAACTTCACACCATTGATGCATTAGTTTGAAAGTTTTCTTATGACTTACAATTTCACGAGCTTAGACAGAATATACTATTTGTTTCCAAGCGTAACGAGTCTTCCATCGTACAACTGAATTTTGCGTTGTATCTCTTGATTTGTCTTTTTGTCGATGTACTTTATTAACTTCAACCAATTGACCGATATTTCCGGCCTCAAGTGCCACTTTAAGAGTTTCATTTTATTGATTGACGAAAACACGATTTCTACTGGAGACTTATGTAATTGGATTAAACTTAGAATTCAGCATCGGCTTTCTTGAGTTCAGTATTTTGGTAATATCAAGCATGGTAGTACCGAAGATGTACTTCCAATTTAGTGAGGGATAGAATGCCTGGCTAGGATTCTCTCTGGTATGAAGAGACGAGTGCTTCAGACGAACCTACAGACGAAAGCAAAGACAAGTCATACGGCTGCCAGGGGGTATGTTCATCACAAGTGCCCTTCAACGTTGAAGTGAATATGAGGAGCTGGGAGGCAAAAGTAACTCGAAGATCCTCCTTGATACTTGATCTAACACGAATTACATAAGAAATGGCTGTTTCCTTGACGAAGTTCACAAAATTCAAGGCTGTGTCTGGAAGAAAAATGAATACATTGGTGAAATCCCAGTATTTTCTGAAGTTTTTCTTTATAGCATCCAACAATGCACCGCCGATGGCAACATCTTTTTTTAATTCCGAATCATTCCACTGAGTAGCTTATACAATGGTATACCCCTTGTATATACCTTCGGGAGAAAGCATTCTAGCCAACATTAAAGAACATGGTTTAATTTGGGAAGTATAAATCAAACTAAACACTCACTAACGTATTAATATGCCTAATACAATTTATTTGATGCACGATAAAAGATCAATGTAGATAAAATCCTTGCTCTGGGGCATAAGTGCTGGACCGGGGATCGAACTCATGATCCTCGCATTTCCAGTGGAGTGTTTTTAACCACTCGGCTACGACACCTCTACTTAATGAAAGAAATTCCGATTAGATATTCAGTCACCAATATTATTGTGGAAGACAATATTATTCGAGTGCACAGATTACATACTTCATAGCTTAATAATACAAAATGTCAGTGTTTTGCCCCATTTCAATTGTTTGTTTTTTATTTTGTTTGGTTTCGTTTTGTATGGGTGTATTTAGTTGTTTTTTTTATAGGGGGTGGTTCTTCGTTTATTTTCATTGAATAAATAAATATTTAAAAATCTTATTTTAATTTCAAAACGACATGTTGAAAAATATGTCCGAAGGGTGTTTGGGAGCTAGATCATTGGCCTATGGGGGTGAGACAGGCATGGGATGTCTTTCAAATTATCTCCTATAGTTAGGATGATGTTTACGAACTTAGGCATATTCATATAGCGAAAATAAAAGAATCCTTATTATTTCGACATACAATAGAAAACATTGTTATATTTGCTCTCGCTAAAGGTAGATTAACTAAGGGGTGTATTTTCCTACGTTCCACACAGAATTTATAAACAATGCACTTACTTTTCATGCAAGACCATGTCAAAATATTAAAGCTCATGTACAGTATTGGTAGCAAAAAGGAAATTGGAAAGAAACATGTTAAATATAGTCTCATGTTGTTCTCCTTGTATCAAAAGATGTCTGTAAGAGATCATTTGGTATTTCATCTATGATTTCTGGTGAATTTTAGTGTAAAGTGCTTGATCACTGCCATTATGCTAGGAACCTTCCACCGCAACGGCTCCCCGCACAGCAATCTTGGGGCTTCGCATAGAGACAGCGTATGTGCACTGTGTAGCTACTCATCACTGGATTTACACGTGTGTGTACAGTGTATAGCACATGCTGCCTTTGTTGGATTTTACGTGCCTGTCCCGGCACATAAATTAGTTTTTGCCTCTTGTTTGTTTAATATATTCACTTAAGGAGGCGAAATCTTCACAGTGTCTTAGTATTGCTAGTATCTTGCTATTTATCAACAAAAAATTGAAGAAATCTGACGAACAGTTTTTGAGGGCTTACCAAAACTTTACATGACCTTTAAATAGACTTGGTATACTTATCAACAGCACTAGACTAGTACCGGTACCTTCACTAGTACAGTCAGAGTCATGGTAGCTCTGTTTTGGGTTTAGGCTCTTGGTTAAATGTAAACTTGAGTTATGGCAATGATTACATGCAGAAAGACAACTTCAGTAAAAATTGTATAACAGCTTAGTAATGAGGAGAGAAAGAAAATTGTGATGTTGGCATGAGAGTCTGCCACTCCCGACACACACATACACACACACCCACACGCCCACACACACACACACACACACACACACGCACACACACCCACCCACACACACGCACACACACCCACACACACACACACACACACACACACTGGTGTAGATAGACATGTTGAACAGGGTAGGGAGCACAGACGGGGAGGGTGGTTGACACACAAATACAGAGTTTAGGTGTATGGTTAGGGTTAATATTTTATATTTACCCATAATGTCCGTGGATGATGTTTTTTTTAAAGCGGTTAAACAGGGAGGGGGCATGACGCCCATGTGCCCCTTATGCCTATACCCCCACATCACATCAATGAATTTATGGCTTTGCTGAAGGCTTGGCCTTCTTCATTCTTGTACAAAGATAAAAACTGGACAGAGGTGGAAAAGGTGCTTTCAGTTGACACCCAAATCTAGCCAAACGCCGGCTTCCCTGCCATACAATCCAGTTCCCACGTACCGGTAACAGTGGCGCAAATCCATTTTGAAATTCGGGGGGGGGGGGTGTCACCACATGATTTAACTTTTGTACCTGTCCGACATGTCTGAAAAAAATTAACTGACAAACCCCCCCCCAAAAAAAAAAATAAATAAATAAAGAAATAAATAAAAAAAGAATAAATAAATAAAATAAAATAAAATAGAAATAAATAAATAAATAAAATAAAATAAATAAATAAATAAATAATAAAATTAAAAAAAAAAAAAAAAGGATATCACATTTTTGGGGTCTAGTCTTCCTCCAAAATCCTCTGACAAGCAAAAAAACAAACAAACAAAACAAAACAAAACAAAAAAAAAAAAAAGGTTATCGCATTTTTGGGGGCTTTAGTTTTCCTCCAAATTCTCTGACAAGCAAAAAAAAAAAGAAGAACAGGTTATTCAAAAAGATGGGGGGGGGGGATATTCGCCTATCTTCAAAAAGGTGAGGGGGGGGGGGGGACATGTCCGCCTGTCTCCCCTGGATTTGCGCCGTTGGTGTCAAACTAGGCAATACATCTAGAGGAAATATCTCGAACCCCCTCCTTGCTACAGTATCAGCAAGTAACAACCTGTATCAATAGACCGCTTCGGTAATGTATGCAAATTTTATACATACCTTTGAAACAAAGGTTGTTCTTGACAACCTGAAAGCTTGTCGGAGGCTTGCCGGACATAATAACAAATAATGTATGCAAACTGGATTCCAAGCATTGAGGCTCATTTATAAAAAGCAAGTTAATGGAATAGCTCGTCACTAGGTGCTCAGAGAAGAAGTGTGCATAAATTTGTATACATTACAGAACCGGTCTATTGGCTGTGATTGGTCATTGGATGCCAGAACATCTAATCTCCGAACTAGTGCTCTTTGCCTCAGAAGGAGTAGTCATCCTGAACCGATTACGTACTTTTGAGCCGACTGGTTCAATGCCAGCATGTTTCTCTGGGGGCTACGTCCATTAACAGCCTGTGTGTGATGATGGTGAACTTCGCCATTATCAACAAACAAACAATACTAACATTATATATATATATATATATATATATATATATATATCTACTTAATGAGCCCCCCCCCCCCTTTACTGCCGAAATTTATAGTTGTTGTTGTTGTTGTCATCGTCGTCGTTGTCGTTGCTGTCGCTTTTCAGAGGTTTTTGGAGTTCTAATTAAGGCTCTGAAAACTGTGATAACCCTTTTTAAAGACCCGATTGTGGCTCTTAAACATGGGATGGCCTTTATTATTCATTTTTGTTTTATCATCCCTTTTTTTTTGTTGTTGTTGCTGCTTGCTAACTTATTCACTTGCTTGTTTGTCATGTATTTTAGACAGAAATTTGCACACAGCATCGCCCCCCCCCCCCCAGCGACTGGCTTTCTCTCTCTCTCTATCTCTCTCTCTTCTTTTCTCTCATTTTTTTCATCTCATCCAATTTTCTTACTCACTTCTCTTTTTTTATTCCTCACTCTGCGAGTGAAAGGCAGCTTCCAATCCATTATGCCAGAAAACGAAGACATATATTCCTCCCATCTCGTACATGACAGATCGGGGTGTTATTGTTTTTGTTTTTTGCATATTCTTTTCGAAAATCGGATTGAATGTAATTTGCTAAAAGTCGTTTTTACAAACACTTATTCATCTTACCTGATTTTCTTTTCCTTCATTTTAGACGATATAGGCTGCGACAACTCGATCTTCATCTTATTCTTGAACAGAAAAGATCCCATATTTTCGCGTGTAATGCATAGAAGCACTTATTTACTATTTACACGTAATATCATTAACACCAGAGCCTTGTATAGAAGCATGCAACATACTATAAATATATGAGATAAATAACATCATCTTGTAAATTCAGATCTTTATATGGAGAAATAAGGATAAAACAAAGGAGGTAAACGACAATATATGTCTTGGATGATGAGCCTTTACGATGCATCACTCGTGCAAGAAATAGTCGAATATGTCATGGCGTCGGTATTCATTTACAATTCAAATTTCGAATCCCTGCAGTTGGTTTCAAGATCTCATTAACCTAAATACGATGCTTCATAAAACAATACAGACAACCGAATTTTTCTTCAGTTTTGTGTTCTATACTTTCTATTTCTGTCATCTCACTAAGTCTTATTTGTTCATTTTCCGGCGAAAATGTCCAATTGATCCCGAGAATGCGTTTTGGGCCAGATAGGTCATGTGACTTGAATTTGACCGGGAATGCCCGCAGCTAAAGGAACGGTACATTAGACACCAGAGAGCATTCATTTTCAGCTTGATGATATCTCTTTACTCGTGAGTGATGGTTTAGTGGCATGAACAACAGTCAATGACAGTGATCAACTCGAAAAAATGAAAAATACATCGACAGAGCAGGTTGGCAACGTGGGGGTCACGACACATCTGCCGTAACGTTTCTACCATCTTTTAAAACCTATTACAGGCCCGTCGGAGCCGCTACGGATGGTACGAAATTGACCGTACCACTTTTCAGCCTGAAAAAAAAAAAGAAGATGAAGAGGGAGAAGAAAAGAGAAGAGAAAAGGAGAGAGAGAGAGAGAGAGAGAGAGAGAGAGAGAAGAAGAAGAAGAAAAAGAGAAGAGAAAAGAAGAGAGAAGGTGGGAGGGTGATAAATGTCATGATTATAGGCTGATCGTAGGCTTATCACCAGCTTAATGGAAGAACACGAACATCGAAGTGACTTAACGTTTTTTCCATTATTATGAAACGCATTATCACATAAACCGAAGAACAGTATATATGCCACAAAACTTGTTCATCCAATCGCAAATCCTAAAAAAATAATATCCTCAAGAAAGTGATAAAGAAGGAAAGAAAAAGAGGAAGAAAATATTTGGGCAAAAGGCGTCCCCCTTCGGCAATAGGCTGCAGACCCCCCCCCCCCCGAGGATTTTCAAAGTTCCGATATTCGAGCAACCACCACTTCATATTCGGGCAGCAAAATGAGGTGCGAGATTTCCAGATAATAATGTAACTTCTGAATGTAACTTCTGTACATATTAACAACGAAAACTTACAAAAATTGCTCGCTCGCTTCGCTCACTCGCAAAAATTAGAAACTGAAAAGTTGATATTCGGGCAAAAGGCATCCCCTTCGGCAAAGTTACCATATTCGGGCAACCACCACTTCATATTCGGGCAGCGAGGAGAAAGAATATCCACATATTTCGGCAGCAAGGTTCCCAGACAATCATGTAACTTCTGAATTTAACTTCTGTACATTTTCACTACGAAAACTTAAACAAATTGCTAGCTCGCTTCGCTCGCTCGCAAAAATTTAGAAACTGAAAAGTTGATATTCGGGCAAAAAGCTTCTCCCTTCGGCAAAATTCCGATATTCGGGCAACCACCACTTCATATTCGGGCAGCAAAGTGAGGTGCCAGAATATCCACATATTGGGGCAGCGAGGTTTCACGATAATTATATAACTTCTGTACATTTTCTCTAGGCTAGCTCGCTCGCAAAAATTTAGAAAATGAAAAGTTGATATTGGGGCAAAAGGCGCCCCCCTTTGGCAATGGGCTGCAGCCCCCCTCCCCCGAGGATTTTCAAAGTTCCGATATTCGGTCAACCACAACTTCATATTCGGGCAGTGAGGAGAAAGAATATCCACATATTTGGTCAGCGAGGTTCCGAGATAACTATGTAACTTCTGTACATTTTCTCTACGAAAAGTTTTTTTAAAAATTTGCTCGCTCGCTTCGTTCTCTCGCAAACATTTTGAAATTGAAAAGTTGATATTCGGGCAAAGGCGTCAGCCCCCTCCTTCCGAAAATGGCCCTGTATGATCAAGATCTCTACATCTGTAATTTTCTTTTCTTATTATTAGGGGGAGGGTTAGGGTGCAGCATTATTGTCGGCAAATTTGGTGTCACCCCCCCCCCCCCCCACCCACCCATTCAAAATGATCCCTTACACCGACACGAGGGGTTCTGTCCCTTCGAACCCCTGGGCCCGAATTCACAAAGGAGGTTTAAACCATGGGTAAGGTTTAAACCTTCGTAAGCGTACTAAAATAGGTCAGGCCCGTCGGAAGGAATTTTAAAGTGGTACAGTTTCATTGGAGGTCTGGGGGTGAAACCCCAGGGCCCGAATTCACAAAGGAGGTTTGGTTTAAACCATGGTTTAAACCCCCTCCTGGGGTTTTTAAGCGTACGTGCTCACGGAATCCGATCCAATCATATGTTTTCTTTGAGCGCGCGCATGGGCAGTGTGCGCTTATTATATTATGGAACCAATGGTATGGAGTGATTTCGTACTCGAAGTGTAATGGGCAAGGTATAAACACAGAGACACCAAAGGGACAAAAGATTTTAGGGGCTACAGCCCAACAGCCCCACTCCCACAGCTCATAAGCATATGCTTATGCTCTCTGATTTCTATATCATGTGTATATCAATGCGTATCAGCAAACCGCCTCTTTCGTCTATTGGAAGTTACGCCATTAAGCCAGGCTTACACGAGGGTCATTTGCTGACGTAAGGACCGCGTCCATGACATGGTACAGTCTTTTGTGCGCAACGGGAACGTGGTATCGTTCAACAAGCGACTGAAAGAAATGAACAGTGCAAACAATCCTTTTGATTACTGGTGTACGGTTTAACCCTTTTGAGACAATTGACCACATTTTGTGGTTTGGCTCAATAACTTTTGATTCAGAGCTCTAAAAAATATACCAGATGCATGAGTAGAAAGAGCAAAAATTTCTACACACATTGTTTCCATTTTTGTTGCATGACCATATTGCGTTTGATGCCAGGAATTTCAAAAAGGAGAATAAGCTTGAAAATCCTTAAATTGGCAACACATTGATAGGTTCAAAATCACTGTTTTTATCAAAATTGGCAATTGTTTTTCAACTTTCGACTAAGTTTCTAATGATGCATATTGTTTTCAAAGACATTACATTTTGTTAGAACCGTGTAGCACTAAAAGAAAAATAGTATTGTTGCCAATTTGAAGAACAAAATGTGATCAATTTACCCCTTAAATAATTCCTGTCATGAAAGGGTTAATTTCCTTCACAGGCTTGATTAGCGCAAGTACTGAGGCAATCGAAATGACGCCTCGTGTGAGCCAAATTTAACTTACAACTTTCACAACATACTGCGCGCTTACAACACTGGCGAAGACTAATTATACATGTATGTGGAAATAATGAAGTTTATTCTTAAGTTTATAAATATCCTTTAGGGCCTACATGAGATACCATTATAACGTATATAAAAGGGCTGGATATTACTACTTATTTTTCACCGTTTCATCAATTCACCCTCATGCCCCTCGAAGCTTCGCCTTCTTCCTTTTATTATCTCTCTCTCTCTCTCTCTCTTTCTCTCTCTCCCTCTCCCTGTCTTTATCTGATGCTCCTCTTATCTCTTTGTAAATCCCTGTAAAGATTTTTTTTTTAATCAAATAAAATTTAGTTTCTGGGCAGTTTCTCGTTTGTGCCTTTGAACATTCATGAAAAAAACATGATGTTAATTTTTTTAAGTGACCATACTTCAACGATCAATATCCAGTCAAACGATAATGTTAAGGTGAAGGTCGTTGTGGTTTCGACTCAGAGCTATTTCTGATCAACATTTCAAACAGAAAAAGTCGAACCGCAAGAAATTTATGTTAGCGGCAACATATTCATCTTTCTGACCCTTTGGCCTTCATGATAATCGATCTTTGTGACAGTTAAGAACATTAAACCTGATATGTTTTTAGAGGGATTTTTTTCCCCCTGTGATACAGTGATTTTTTTTGGCAAAATGTCACGTTCCAACATTCTCTCACATCAGCCAGACAACAAGCAGCTTTTATTTTTCTTCGCGCACGGCAAGATAACACGATGTGACCTTATATAGCTCTAACATCTTCTTTGCTAAAAAAAAAAAAAATATCACCAAACCACTTTTGGTCGATTTTCTTTTTTTTTAAATCTCAATACGGTATCAATTTCATTGCTTTTCTTGAAGAGTGTTTACAAGCAAAACGTATCTTAATCTGCAGATAAAACGGGTTATATCTAATCAAAAAGATAGGACGAGTCTCCAGGAGAAATAGGCTAGTGGGACGGTAAAATGGGGTTACCATGCCAACAGTCTGATGAGAAAGTTACTCTCGGTATCTCTGCAGAGGATCCTGCTTCAAAATTACATTCAACTATACATCAATAGAATGGAGTAATTATATGTATAATGTGTAAACAAAGTAAAATGTACAGATTGAAGAGCGTTTTTCGCCATTAAAAGCAAGTATCTTCTATTTTTCCTTACTTGAAAATGTATGGTCTTTTTTTTAAAACCCTTAATAAGAAATAACAGGTTTTTATGCTGGCGGAAAGACGAGACATACGACGTTTTAATCGCTTCATTTCTGCTTGTTTTATCTATATTTCCATCACTTCCGGCCAAACAGATACAGAGGAACTAATGGAAGATTGTTATTGTGACAATAACAATAATTATTGTCGAGGACCGGCTTCTATTTCTCTTCACTGGCGTATCTACTGGGGCAGAGGGGGCACGTACCCCGGGTGGCACTCGAAGGGGGCGCAGAAAAACGCAAACGAGAGAAAGAAAAAGTAGAAAATGAAGAAAAGTTATAATCATTTAAGGTTGAATGCATTAGAAATATATTTTTTGAGGTTTTAAATTGCGAAAATTTTCTAAAGCTTGGTCGCTTTGTTTCCTCGCATATGTTGCCAAAGGATCTCTAAATTTCGCGCTGTAAAGGATATAGTTTAGAAATGGCGTTTGCAAAGAGTTCAAAATTTGAAAAATAAAATATAATTCTTGTTCCTTTCCTCGCTATCATGTAAATTTCATCAGCCTCTCATAAATATTGCGCCCCAATAGAGGATAAAGTGCATAAAATAGCATTTCCAAAGGTCCAAAATCTCAACTTTCGATTATCCTGCTAAGTTCCTTGACTATTTCTCATAATTCGAATTTTCCTGGGTAAAATGCACAAGAAATTGCGTTTTGTGGGGGGGGGGGGGGGGGGGTAAATGCAAAAAATCGTCCTCTCGGTCGCTTTGCTTCCTCTATATATATATCTCTCTCTATATATTTTTTGTATTGACAACCCTGGTAGACATTTACACCTATTTCACCTTTATTGCCCCACCTCTCTGCACACGCTCCAGATTTTCAAAGGTTAACACAAGCATCGCATACACTAGAGAGTTCTACTGTCCACTGTACTTGTTGAAGTTCTTGCCTTCCTCGGACTATTTCTTCTCCTTCTTTTTCCTTTGGGGGTATTTATAGAGTCACGTTTTCTCAGATTCTGCGATGTAAAGCAGAGAAACTGGATAATGTAGTTATGTAAATTCCTCGAAAGTCCTTGCGCCTTGTTTTCATGATTTCGATTTGAAATTTACACCAGAAGTTCAAGGCGAAGTTAAGATCCCTCTCAGATATACATGCTCAGGATTGAATCCGAACCGACGACAAATCAATAATACACAGCTCCATCCAAATTATTTTCATTGTACAAGATTTTCTAACCTGAAAACATAAGAAGCGACTCGTAGTGTTCATGCATTATTTATCAGAAAAATAGTAAATATTTAAAAGCTTTCTATGAAAGGGAATGCCCTGAAATGGAAAACAAGGGAGAACTGTCCAAGCTAAGTCATAATGTTTACGAAACGAAAAAGCCTACTCTTGGTTAAAGATTTTTCCTCTGTCTTCCTATTTTGTATTATTATTATTATTATTGTTATTATTATCATTATTATTGTTATCATTATTATTATTATTATTATTATCATCATCATTATTATTATTATCATTATTACTATTATTATCATTATCATTATTATTGTTATCATTACTATTGTTATTATTATTATTATTATTATTATTATTATTATCATTATCATTATTATTATTATTATTATTATTGTTATTGTTATTATTATTATTATTATTATTATTATTATTATTATTATTATAGCATAGCATAGCGTATAGCAACGTCGCACGTCGAGGGTCTTGAAATAACAAATAGGACTGTAACAGTTATGTCATAATTGCATGGCCTAGCCTTCTCTTCTCCCTTCCCCCCCCCCCCCCCCCCTTCTTCCTCATTTTTTTTTTTTTTTTGCTCGCTTGAAAAATGATAGGGGGCGGTCGCCCCTGCCCCCCTGTAGCGCCGCCCCTGCATGTAAATCAAATCACAAGTGGGTTTAAAATGAAGTGTAATGAATTCTGTATACAACTGAAAATCAAGCATGATATCGGAAGATCAGTTGCGATATACAAAAATAATGATGAGGTAACACATAGTAAGGCCAAAGTTTCAAGTTATCTTTAGAAAGAAAATGAATGATATGCCTTCGCATTTGATTTGCTAATTTCGTAACAAGAAAACTGCGTAAAATTTGGACTATTTAAAGCGGATTAACACAGTTGTTTCGAAACGACCAGTTTAATGAGTCAACGAAAGAGTCTGGCAATGCCATCATGTCCACTAAGTTGTTGTAGACGGTTGTACAACTACAACACAATTGCTCCACGGTCATATCCTACACTAACAGAAATCATAACTTAAACCCTAACCATTAACCTGCACATAATCTAAAACTCAACTGAAACTCTTACCTTTGCCCTGTATCTTTGACGAAATATAGCCCGGATCAATAGTAAGCCGGAGCATGTATGAGACATCGTTGGGCCCATATATACAGTATATATATATATATATATATATATATATATATATATATATATATATATATATATATATATATATATATATATATATATATACATACATATATTATATGTATATTAAGTACAGGCACGTTCCGTCCCCCCCCCCCCCCCCCCCCTCCTCCACGCGATCCACCATTTACAATTATGCAGAGTTGAGGGATGGGAAAACATTACACATTTTAATGATGGACTAGATAGTTTGGAGGAATCATTTGCATTGATGTCTTGCCTATGTATGGGGACGGCGTAGAGAGAAAGGGAGAGAGAGAGAATATTCTGACAGACAAGAAAAAAATAAAGATGTGTGACAGTATGATATCTGGAACGAAGGAATTCTGTGCTTCAATAATGTTTCCTTTTCCTCCAGGCGTTTATAATGCTCACTCCAGTATCCCCAAGAAAAAATGTGACCATGAAATTGAATTTAGGAATCTGTCATGGACTATAGGTCCACTCCCTAGCACAGAAGCTAAACCAATGAGAAGCGGGGGGGGGGGGGCAGAATTGAAAAGGGGGTAATCTCTTTGAAGATAGATGTCCGGGATAATTGTTGTCGGGAAGTTTTCCCAGTGGGGTGATCTGTAAATGGTTCTGCGATGCCAAATATAAATGATAAATGCGTGGGCGACACATCCGATCAACCCCCCCCCAAAAAAAAAAGCAAGAAAAAAAAAAGAAGCAAAAAATAAAAAGCAAACAATACATTACAAATACTACAGTTGGACATCAGCAAAATACAAAGCAAGGCTTTTTGGCACATGTTCATAAATTATCTACATTTTCCATTATTGTTAATATTCTTTATATGTCACACGACATATCGTCTGTTTGGAGGCAGAAGGGCGTTAACTCATATACCTTAACACAGAGTTAACGCCCTTCTGGCTCCACACAGACGATATAAAAAAAACCGGATTGATAACAGAGCAACTGTTTAATATACACAGCAAGCCGAAGCCCATTTCTCATTCTCGTAGGACATAGGCCTATAATGAGTAATTTGTCTCGTCTATATTTAAGGTTTCATCATCAAGAATGAAGAAAGCAATGGTCTACGATCTAACATAAGATGTGATTATGATGAGATCAGAAGCGACAAACAAAGCAGATGATCTTGAATTCGTCCCGTAATTTGCTTGTTTTGTAAAAAAAAAAAAAAGGCCTCCTACCGTTGGCGTATCTGGACCTTGGCTTTTGAGGTGGGGATGGAGGGGGCGGGAAAAATATCCTAGCAATGGTAATCCGAAAACAAATCTTTTCCAGGCCCTAATTTGAGTCGAAGGGGGGGGGGGGGGTAGTACGACTGATATTCTTTTAATCCATCTCTTCATCAGTTGCAAATTATGATTTCAATTCAATTTTATTTTTGCAATAGCACATTGAAGTCGTAGATATTTGCGAGAGAGCCAAGATTTTGGCCTCATTATGTTTTGACTGAAAGTGTTCAGATTAAACTATTGATTTGTATATTTGAAGAAATTCCAGAATTCATTTCAGTTCATAATGTATGAGTGGTGTTGAAATTCGGTTGTTTGTTTTTTGTTTTGTTTTTTGTGTGGCTTGATAAGTGCCTCAGAGTTGGCTTTGCTTACCTGTTTAACGGTTGGTTTCAAAACGTCTGCATAATTTTGCGAAGTCACATTGCGACTGAGCGAGAAAATTTTCGAAAAATTGTCTTTAATTTATGAGGTTTTGAGATCGATTCGGCTACAATTTACTTCGAAATAATCGTTTCATAATGACTGAAAATTTAGTGTTTTTTTTTTCATGGTTGAAAACCTGTCGGCGGGGGGGGGGGGGGGAGGCAAATTGCCTCCCTTTCCCCTTAAATGACGCTAGTGCCTCCCATGCGTTGTTAGAGTGACGGAGATTTAAGGTTGAGTATTTAGAGTGACGACCATAACGTTTATGAACAAAACTTTCACCGTTATTTGAACCATTGCTAGAACCTATAGAACTCCTTGCTGTCCGTAGAATCACTTTGTTCCATGATTTCAATCGCGCATGATTCCACTCACTATAAATATAGTGACTAAAATCTGTAGACGAACTCATAAACGCGGTGTAACAGCCGATCTAGCCTCCACCCCTCTTCATGGCGCGTCCGGTGTGAGGTGTCCCCTCGATGACGGCGAAGGTTATAGCGAAGTCATACAAGTTCGAGGCACATATAACTTACAGAATCTTGAGCACGATTCCGGAGAAAGTCTCAATTTCAGCCTGGCAAGCGATACTTTGAACATCCCATCGATTAAGTGACGGAACTCAATGGGAGATGTAACGGTAGACGACTAAAACTCTCCAGGAGGCGGCATGGAGGTAGGAATAAAACGTCTTTCAAAGATATTAAATGTAACTTGGTTCAAAAAGAAATTGTATGGATCAATGCGTGCACTGACCGGGATGAGAGTTTCAGAGCCTTAAAGCTATTATCTGCCAAATTTTGTATACAGTGCAAGATACTTTAGTAATGTTGGTTGGGTCGATAGCAATTACAGAAGCGTGAATCATAATTATGTTATACCTTGTTGTAAACAATTTCTTTTTAATTTTGGTTTGAGAGAATGCATATTATTATCATTCTAAACAACACGAGGGAAAAGACAAACTGATATTTTAATTCAGGCTTTCCTACCTGTGCACTAATATGCGCTCACCCTTTAGCTTATAAAAAGACCATCAAACTTGATTCATCTTGTCATTTTTTTCAATAGATTATAGAGGCCTTTTAAATTATACTTTTTATCCAATCAAAATAATTACATGTATATAGAATGGTCATTTCGGGGTCATTTCTATCTTTATCCACTGTTATTTTATATTATCCTCGAATTCATTTAGTGTTAAAACGGGTAATCACGCAATACATGTTCAAAGGAAATTGAATACAATCTGCTAATAGGAATATCATTTTGATTGACCCACGTGCAGTATCTTTACAACATTCTTTTTTAATTTTCTGTTTCCCTAAAATCCACAATGCGTTAACAGGTCTGTGTGCTTTTCAAGACCACTTATGTTTTACTTAAAAATGCATATAAGGCCATTAATGCCACTAATGCTTTTATCACAATAAAGTAATGAATAAAGGGGATAAGTCACTAAAGTTTAATGAAGATAAAAACAGTTTTTATTCTGATCACGTAGCATGGCAAGAATAATATTGCTTTCGGCGAAAGAAGAGTAATAAGATGGTCCTGCATGAAACGATTTTGTTTTCATTTCTTCGGGAGGAAGAGGATTGGAGAATATATTTGTGCACCTCTCTAACTCATTCCTGGCTTCCTGTACATGGGAACGGAGGGTGATTGGTAAGATGAGAGAGGGTCTAAACATTAATGGTGCACTTTAACATCATTTTCGGAGCATTGGCAAAAAAATCAGTCCAAACTGATATTTACATATAGCAAGATGATTAAGACAACAAAAACCTATTGTGAAAGAAGTGTACAATGTATTTCATAATGGTCTTGAAAAAGAAAGGAAGAGGGGAACAAAAAAGAATAACTTCCCTTTTAACACGTCAAACAATTCTTGAAGGTTAGTAAGGGTGGACTGACATAAAGGGAAAAATGAAAATCAGCATCGGACTCCCTTTTAAAACAAAAAGTATATATATATATATATATATATATATATATATATATATATATATATATATATATATATATATATATATACGTGACCCTAGCCACACGATCAACCTGCCCCCCCCCAATCTTACCATTTTGAATCCGCCTTTACTTCAAGTATACTTCATAAGCAACGGCTATCTCTCCTCCATAAAGCATGTAATGATTATTCAACAAGAACTTTAAGAATTTCCGAGGTGTTTTTTTTTTTCTAAACCCAACGTGCTTTTGACTGGAGGGGCAGAACTGATTGGTAATCGAATATGATTGAGATCATGAGAGCCATCGGGGCTGATGTAATAATAGTCGAGCATATATCATGCAAATATCACGTGAACTGAATAGTGAGTCGATCGAAGCTGCAGTTCATACTACAGTCACACCGCCAAACCGACCCACACCGACTCCAAACCGACCGGTTCTTGGCCATTGGTGCCAATGTAATTTTTTGTTCGGTCTGTTGTCGGTCTGGCGTCGGTCTTGTTGGTGTGACTCGAGTGCAACTTTTGGTACAGACTTGGTTGTACGACATTGTGCGACACTGTCAGTCTCCTAAACTTGGCAAATTCCTAACTTCAACCATGTGCCAAACACTATACCTAAACCTAAGACTAACCCTAATCATAACCTTAACCTGAAAGCAACTTGGAACCATAACCCTCGTCCTATAATGCCATCCACTTTATTCGACACTGAATCTTATTATGTCTTCATTATCATGTAAGATTCAATATATCAGGGGTAAAATGACAAAAGTAAAAAGAATTAGATTTGTTTAATCTTGATTATATCCCATAGACATGGCTATGTGTGCAGTTTTGAACTCACTTTAAGAGTATAATAGCAATGATATATCTCAAGCCATTCCCTAACGCAAGAGATAAATGTTCACGTAAATCATATTCAATTTCCATTTGCTCAGGGCATTCTGACTTTCTCTCATTATCGGCTGCAATAGTTGTTTGCTATTTTGTTCATCTTCCATGTCTGCGTTTTTGTGAAAATAACACGTTCGCGAAAGTGACATTTTATGTATTTCAAACGTACTTCCTCTCGCCTATTATATTCCGAGTGCATAATGGACATCTCCAAAGAATTTCACGTGAAAGTGTTTTACCCTCGAAAAAAATCCTTTCCTACCAATTTAGGAGAATTTCAACGGTGGTAGGAACTAAAGATTGTAACATGAAACTGTCCTTTCATGTATAGACCAGACACAGCTGCGCAATCGATTCCTCGCCCAACACACTACATGTATATGCTGAAAATTGATAAAGTACTGTGTTGTAGAATTTGAGAAGTTTGAGGCAGAGGCGTTGCCTTTATTGTGATATTCAATCGCGATAAGCGCTCGAAGGACCTAAGTCTGTTTCAGTCAGAATAAGGTGATATTTCTGTTGAAATGAAACAAATAACACATGTATGTTCAACTTCAGATATTCGATTACCGTTAAGTTTTGATATCTACGTGTCTAGGATTACATATACAAGTCATGTAGCAAAGATCATTCAAACATGAGCACGAATTCTGTGCTTCATCATACCCAGACATGCATCTTTGAAAATTAGGAATCAAAATGATTGTCCGAATACTTGCCCGCTATACATAACCCAATTTAATTTATTCCACTGTGAACATTTGCAGGGTTTACACTGGGGTCACGATGGCCACGATAGCGTGGAGCTCCACGATTTTTGTTTTCTACGCTTCCATACGCTTTCCTACTCTCTCAGTAAGTTTTGCTATGATCTGCCACGATTTTCATCATGTTCCCTCAAGTTCTATTACGATTACCACGATATGCTCTCACGTTCTGTCGCGTTCTGTTAGGTTCTGTTTCGATCTCTCACGTTCATCAAGTTCTGTTAAGATCTCCTACGATTTATGACCACGATTTGAGCAAGACTTGCCACGCTTGGCGCACGATTGGGGTATAAAAAGGAGGCAGGAGGTCACACTCTCATTCTCTCCAGGGCCCTCTTACATAAAAAGTTGCGTTTAATAGCAACTCAAAAAAATTAAACGCAAGTCCCAAATACGCGATCCTGATTAGTTGAAAATCAAGTTGCGTTTAATATTTGGACTTGTGTTTAAACGCAACTTTTTATGCAAAGGGGCCCAGAGATACGAATAAGGAACCATGCATGCAAGAGATGAAGAAGATGCTGATTTAGCAATTCTGGTTTATGTATGTATAGTCGCTCGAGAGAGGAAGGAGAAGGAGAAGCCCTAGGAGGTGGTGGGTGAGACCATGGTTAAATGCAAACAAAAGGCACCAGTTGGGGCACTCTTCTGAACTTCTCAAAAGATAACTCAGGTGTGAAGATGTTGGAACCTACGCTTACTATGTAAGGATGCCTCCAAATCTATTTCATGAGATCCTGGAAAAAAAATAACACCAGGCATACAGCAACAAATTGAGAAACCCTATCACCTGGATTGAAGCTTGCCCCCACCCTAAGACATCTGGCCACTGGTGATAAATACCCTTCACTATCCTATGCCTTCAGATGTAGTCTCTCCTCCATATGCCATTGTTCCGAAAGTTTGTATTGCCATTCTCGAAGCATATAAAGATGAAGTTGCCTCCTGTCCTATCACCTGTGAAGAATGGAAAGCTATAGCATGTTGGCTCTGGCTCTCCATGGACTTCTGCTGGGGCTTCTTCCAGAGGCGGATCCAGGATTTCTTGAGGGAGGGGGCTCAATATTCACAAAAAATTTTGACAAGCAAAAAAAAAAATAAAAATAAAAAGTCCTCGGCAATTTTGGGCCCCTTTCTAACTCCAAAAATCTCTGACAAGCAAAAAAAAAAAAAAAAAAAAAAGGGACCTCAGCATTTTTGGGGCCCCCTTTTGGTCCCAGGGGAGGGGGCTCGGACCTCCAGGCCCCCCCCCCCCTGGATCTGCCACTGGCTTCTTCAGCTGCTGGCGGTGGTGAAGGAGGTGGAGAAGCCTTGTCATTATTGGCAGAGGCCTTCCTTTTCGCTGGCACCTGTGACGATGAAACCTCTGTTCTACAAAATAAATCAAATTAAAAACTATAGCTGGTCAAAGCTGAGATGTTTTGACAACACAATGAATCTTGTACAGCGCTGGAGCCCTTCCATACACATCGTGGGATTCGCACGAGAACTTATCAGAGCGTGACAGAACGTAGGACCCAATCGGTGTCAGAACGTGATGAAATTACTCATGCTACTCAATATATCTTGACGAATCGTAGTAGAGCGTGATAGAGCGTTGTAGAAACGAGGTGGGATTGTAGTGAATCTTGAAGGAATCATGTTTCCAAATTCACCAAGATCCCCTAAGATGGCGCATAAAGGTTTGTTGCGCTATGTTAAGGTATGTTAAACTCTACTACAGTACCCACGTTCTGTCACGCTCTCTCAAGGTTTGGTCTCAAATCGTGATAATCTTGGCAAAATCTTTGACAGTTAAAATTTTTGTCACGCTCATCACGCTCATCACGATTCCACAAAGCACCCTCAAGATCATCACGATTCGATCCCACGACCCCCAACGCTCATCACGATTCTCTCAAATCGTTGCCATCGTGGCCATCGTGGCCATCGTGGCCTAGTGTAAACTCAGCATTAAATATGGTTATGGCTTAAAAGCATGAAACTGGAACGGCGCCGTCTTTCTCTCTCCCATATTTCGATTCGTATATTTCGGTTTCCTTTGACGGGCTGCTCTAAAGACTTTAATTCATTCCTGATGCGTTGAAAACAAAATGATCAATCTGAGCAGGCCCCATAATTCGTATTTTTCTCGGCCAAGGCGGCATATCGCACTCGCCCCATTTTACTTACGCGCAAATGACCAATCCTCATGCATCAAGGAAATTACATTTAACATGCACAAATACGAATAAAAAAAGGACAGCATGAAGCTAAAACACATCAAGATGCCTTTTGCGCCATTTAAATATTTAGAACGTAATTCGAAAATATTTGTTTGCATCGCCATTGCGTGTCTTCCTTACTATTTTATGTCATAAAGGTCGAGTGAAAATCTGATAATAGTGTCATAGCATAATTGTGGAAGTTGTATCACGGTGATTCATATCAAATTATTTCACAGACGTATATTTCAAAACTGTTTGTCATCAGAAAATTCTCTATCCTCACTTCTACTTCA